>CM074966.1:17484891-17518761 GCA_037577455.1 Pangasius macronema | reverse complement strand
TGATTTGTGTGCGAGTTGGTGGCTTAGTGGTAGAAGCCTCGCCTCTGAGTGCAGAGGTTGCTGGTTCGAGTCTGGGGTGACCCAACGCTGGGTAGCTGGAGAGGGCGTGAAGAAAGAGGGTGTGAAGAAAGAGTGTCTGAGGAGCCTCATACTTGAAAAACCCAAAAAAAGTGTGGGTGATAGTTTTTAAACAGAACTCTATATATATGCAAAACTAAGTCGACACTCTTTCTTCAAGCTCCATAACCCGCTGCGGTCATCTCCCTGCACCCTGGGGGGGCAGCTGCCCGGATATTACCCCCCCACGTCACGCCCTCCTGCCTTCTATTCCTGGTACCGCCACGCTCATGTCCTGGAACCGCCACGCTCATATCCTGGAGACCTGCCCGGGGTTCGAACCGGCAACCTCACCACCCAGAGGCGATGCTCATCCCACTGAGCCACAGGATCTCACACTTACAAACTCTTTTTTTAGAACTTTTGACTTTTTTATATTTAAAATCCTAAGCTACCATAACTAAAGCGGGACTCGAACCAGGAACGTCCAACATGAAAGCCCATGATGCTAACCACTACACCAACACCAGACAGGAAATGCCCTTGCTTATTGGACTTTTGGCTTAATAAATGTGCACTAACACACTCTAACACTGAATCCTTTAGTGGATGAGGAGCTGGTTGAGGTTCAGCAGTCTTCACGTCCCCATAGTTTCACTCAGTAACAGGAAGCTCAGGTGGATGAGATCTATGAGGTCACCGCTAACCAACACACACACACCAACAAACTGACGGAAAGATTACCAGAGAGAAAGCGGTCATTCGGCTAGTCACAAATCTATTCCACGTACAAGCATATGGAGGCGCATACTCATAGGTCTTTTGTTAATTAGCAGTCATAGAGCCATTACTCATATCTCACACACCACACCCGAAAACCCAAAAACCTCCACCTAGAGCCATGACTTTAACCACTGGTCCACCCAGAGACACAGCTACAGGTTGTATAATGTACAGCTGGCTTAAGAAATGACTTAGGTTCATGAAACAAAGAAGAATTTTGGGTATATAAGTAGCTGATTTCACTCAACATATAATTAGCTAAAGCATCGTAGCCATTGATAGCAGTCAGTTCTCATCGTCCTCACTTTATTTCCCTTATAATCCCAAACTCGGGCGCAGAAACCATTCCAGGTATTTTATACTGGAATTTGATAATAATCATTTTAAAACTTGAGTCGTCTTTATAAGCCAGAGCATGAATGAGGTAGGTCATGAGCTAGCAAGAAACACTATCACTTCAAATATTCAAAAGGCCCAGCTGGGATTCAAACCAGCAACCTCCTGACCCCAGGGGCAAACCTCATCTAACTGAGCTACATCTCACACAGACATGTCATGTTTTCTCAGCTTGTGCCATGCATCAGGGAAAGCAACTGAAAAGCAGAGGGATTGTGTAATAAATGGAGTTGGTGCGAAATTCAGTTTAGTTTTATTCGTGTTATTATTATTTGTGTCCTTCCAAGATAACTACCGTAGCTAGCCACAGCCGAGTCACAGCCAAGCCACAGCCGAGCCACAGCCGAGTCACAGCCGAGTCACAGCCGACTCCATGACTTTATTCTTCTACAAGTTGATATATTTCTGATGCTCTCTCTTTCAGGATCCATCCATTTTTACCGTCCTGACGGCCAAATCCACTCGGCCCGGTGTCGCCGTTGCTGATTTTGTCATCTTTCCACCTCGCTGGGGAGTCGCGGATCACACCTTCAGACCTCCGTACTATCACAGTAAGTCTGAAGAGCTGATTTACACACGAGGATCGGGGTCACGTTCACAAAACTCTTACTGATTCCCTGATTGGGATGCCATTTGTGACTGATATTACTGATATTACATTTACAAATCTACAGGCAAAAAAAAAAAAAGATATTTTTAACACAGATGAAATACTTATTTTTGCTTTGGTGTGCGAATCCTTTTAATATCTCATGCTTGAAACATTCTTCTCCACACGTCGTCCATTACACATAAAAATAATAATAATAAATAAAAAAGCACATTTTAGTGTCCCACAGTACACTCAACTCTTACTTCAACTCTTTATTTCATTTTTGTGTGAACATGACCCCTGAACATTCAGGTCTCACTCCTCCACCAGGCCGGATTGTTGTGTTACAGTACCCCCTGTGTGTGTTTAAGGGAACTGCATGAGCGAGTTCATGGGATTAATCAAGGGTCACTATGAGGCGAAGGAAGGTGGTTTCCAGCCCGGAGGAGCGAGTCTGCACAGCATGATGACCCCTCACGGCCCTGACGCTGACTGCTTCGAGAAGAACAGCACGGCCAAGCTCAAACCCGAGAGAGTCGCTGAGGGAACCATGGTACACACGAACACTCAAACATTAGTGTCAGTAAATCCTGGACCTGAGAGCAGGAATCTAAACAAGGCCCTTCTGCCGTTCCAGAGCGCTGACTGCTCTCATTGCTCTGCCAACGTCTTTCCTTAGGCGACTGGCTTCTTCTTGCTTTTTACCACAAATACTCGTCCACCAAATCAAAGTTCAGCTCTTTAACAAGCTCTGACTCGACACTAGGCTCCCATTTTACCTTTTTGTACCATTGCCCTAAAAGACTCCGAGCCACTCAGCCACACCACAGTCAGATACGCAAGAAGGAACAGGATTAACACTCCATTATTTTTTTTGATGAACCAACAGACTAGCATTGTCCTAGCTAGAACAACAAGCGTTTTACTCTCTTGATACCAGCTGGCTCGTTAGCCTCTACTGGTTTACATTTTTATTTTCATGCAAATGCAGAGAAATTGATTAAATCCATTTATTTAGCATTCATTTCTTACCTGTGTTTTGGGTGAATTTTTCCTTTTCCTTGTAGAAACCTTTTCAATAAAGGATTGAAAAACATGAAGCCCTCTAGTGGTCTGGAGGCCATAAGTGACCGCTTATAACAAAAAAATTTACCTTTAACATCCCAAAGAGAATTATTTTTCTATACCTGGACGTCTTTCTCTTATCAGACGTTTGCTAACGATTACAACCTTTAATTTATTAAAGAATGACATCATACTTTTTAGAGTTTAGAGTAAAATTGTAAATACCGAACCTTCAACATTTACGACTCGGCATCCTGTAAGTGCGTGGGAGAGGAGCCGAGCCATTTGTAACAACCGATAACCAACAAACATACTTATCTGTTTTACTCTGAAGTTTGTTCACTAGTCATTCTGCAAGACTGCAGCTTCTGAGGGTCAGAACCATGTCTAATTTTTGTCATGAGTAAGACATTACTGTGAGATCCAAGCAGCTTGGCATACACAGTAATTTCAAAAGCTCCTTCAGCCTTGCATTTTAATGGGTTCATTTTCATGGGTTTAAAATCCAAAAGTGTCGTCTTGCATCTCTCCAGCGGCTCTAACACTGATTTTTTTTCCCCTCATGGTTTTGTCGCAGGCCTTCATGTTCGAGTCGTCCTTCAGCATGGCGGTCACCAAGTGGGGCCTTGAGACGTGCCAGCGTCTGGACAAGAGCTACTACAAATGCTGGGAGCCTCTGAAGAAACATTTTAACCCAAACTGGAAACCTGGCAGCATGTAAACAGGCCACGGTGCAGAGCGCGAGAAGCCTTAATCATCCCCGTTAATTATCCATGAGTCATGTTTAATTCTCCTCTCCCTATATATGGATAGATACCAACTGCAAAGTATCACAGCACAGACATGTGGAGATGCAATAAAATGAAACTGAATCACGAACAAACTGCTTTCTGTAATTCTTTCATCAATAGTTTTATTTATAGTTACATGTACAATCGGAGACAAAGGTTTAACCTGAAATACAAATCCGAGATCAGTATGAGAGTCTGAAGGGGCGTTTGTAAGTCCCGTCTTTTATCCGCTGCTCCCTCTTGTCCTGAAATGACAAAAAAGATCAAACTTTAGACCACTGAGTTAGAGTACAAACTCTGCAGTTACTGTATCGTGAACGTTAAACGCCAAAGTCTTACTACAGACACTGATCATTGTACGTCACACGAACACAGCACAGCTACCCCCTTACAGCTCAGACATTACAGATGAAACATTTCACGCCTTTAATTTCAATTTAATTACACCACAGCGCTGCTGAGTTCTGGACTCTGATTGGTCAGAAGGTGTTGATTAATTTTCTATAACAGCAGCTCTGACAATAGCGCAGGTTTATATTAATACGTTATCGTTTCTATAGTAACAGCTCATTCACAGGAACTTGTACAACAGACAAATGCCTCTTATTTAAGGAAGGAGTCTCCAGTGTCAGCGCTTTGTAACAGTCAGAGCTGAAGCTTTAAATCTTCAGGACATCTCTGCGGTTTCTCGGATCTGCTCATTGCAGAACGTTTCCTTTCAGCACACTTTGTACTGTTTGTCTTTACTCTCCTGCATCTGGACTCTGTAATGATTTATAATCCCACTACTACTACCACTACTGCTGTCAATAAGAACTGAAGTACGAGACATAAGGTCTAGGAATGTGTCCAGATTAAATATTATAAATAAATAAATATTGTATTGCTAAGCTATAAATTCCCACAGCTTGTCTCAGGTCCTGGTATCATCTCTCACTCACAAAGCCAAGATATTTGCTAAGATAATGCTGATGATTAAATGAGAGCGATGATGATGCACTATGAGCTCGTAACCTGCTCTTTCACCAAACCCACCATGATACACATTCCTGTCAGTGATTAGCGACGGCCAATCAGAAGTATTTTCATCATTATTTTAACTCGTTATCCGAAAATGTTGATGCAAAGCCCTTGGGATAACTGTTACCCAATTTCATCTGTTACTTTATATGGAGCTGCTGTAGCTGAGATGTTGCCCTGGTTTTGTAAAATCTTGTGTCACTTCAGTCAAAATTACACTGCACTTCATTCGTCTATGAATAAAAGCGACTGCAAAACACTCGCCATTACCACACACGGCTAAAACAGTGCGTGTATAAAACAAGGCACAGTTTTGCTCAGGCTCAAGCGCAAAGAGGCCGAGAGAGCAGCAGGAAAGACGTCACGTCAGTTTCTGTGGCTGCAGTAAAAGCAGACCGACGTGAGCAGCTGATTCTGATCGCTACTTTGGTAACGCTGATGTCATCTCTACCGAACACTGTCCCAGCCACCTCCTCGATCGGCCAGAAGAAACGCGCAGAAAGAAATTGCTTAACTGAAAACAAAGAGTCTTCATTCTTTCGCCTGCAGTCAGAGGCAAATTCAGCACAGACCACAAACTCCTACAACCGAGACTCCTTCCACAGACGTTAAATAAATCTCATCTGATCAAAAAATGTCACCACATCAATGATTACAGTTCTTTTTTTGTTTAAAGATGTGTCTTCTTAATCCGTTTTTTATTATTAGTATTAGATTATGTGGAGCGTCCGCTGTACGACTTCCTGTGAACGAGCTGTTACTATAGAAACGATAACAGATTAGAGCGAGAACGTTCTTATAAACCTGCTGTTCGCGTTACGGCCGGAACGACGGTCCGAGCCACGCTGTAACACCCGTGTGGAAGACTGGTTAGTCTAAACTCTTAAGTCGGTGTGACACCACATTTGCAAAAAGTAAAGAAACGTGGACCTGAAGGTTTTAAAGACAAGAAAATAGCCTCGGCATTGTCTCGTGTTTTAAACACAGCTTACGCGGTCAGTCTTCAAGATGTAGTACAAGATGAAGAGTGGAGCGACTCCGAAAAAACCAGCGATCAGGGAGGATTTCGGTGTTGGTCTGAAGTGATTATACATCTCAGTACGGGTGTACGTCCATCTCGTGAGGGCCGGGTCCTCCTGCAGGAGAAAAACAAACACGACATTAATGAGTAACTGTCATACGATCAGATTATTTAAACTGCCGAATTAATAAACGGACTGATTTTCCTAGATAGTCCAAAACCCCAGTGGGGTGGAGCCGGAGCGGATCTAACGCCTCCTCACCCTGACGTTAACCCACAACACACTGCTGTTACAGACGGGTGTCTGGACTCGACACGGCTCACATCTCAGCTGCTGGTTATTCGAGCTGAGAGAGCAAGTCCACGTGAATCATCACAAGTGTGTAAAGCTGCTGACTCGACGAGGGCTACTGGTTAGTGACGAGTGGTGACTGACAGGTAGGTACTGGAAAAGTAAAAATTGAGAAAACTTGGTAATGTAATAAAAGCTACAGTAATACAAGCTACTTACTCAATCTGTAATCATTCATGCATTTCTAAACTATAGTATTTTTGTAAATAATTAGTTTGTGCAGCTGTGCTTAATATGCAAATGAGCTAATGACGCCATCTGGTGACTTCTAGCGACTTTTTGAACATGTACTGCCTACTTTCCCCTGAAAAGAGTGGCAACAGACCTGGGTGCAAATGCAGCGACACGGGAAATATCTGTCTGTCTATCTATCTATCTATCTATCTATCTATCTATTCTATTCTGAATAGTGAACTAACTGTTAATAACTCCGTTGTTATTAACGCGAGCAGGCAAACTAGCACCAAGGTCACTCTGCTTACTGAGCAAACTTCATTATTTTACACTTTCTATAAATGTCATGTGTCTCCAAATTATCGTTAAAACAACCCACTAATCTTAAATCAAAATACATAAGAACGCAGCACAATGTTTCGCCGTTTTTATTTGCTATCTGTTTTTATTTACCTACGCTAGTTAGCACGCTAGCTGGCTAACCCACAGTTCTCCCCTCCGCACTCACAATCAGCTCTTTCCGCAGAGGATTATTCAGCTGCGTCTGATATTCTCTCTTCAGTCGGGCTCTGAACGCTCCTCGCTGCTCCTCCGCCCGGCGATATTCGGGAGAAACATTAAAATATTCCGCTGGGTCTAATGTTTTTGGCCGAGTCGCCAAAGGTGCCTCCTTGTAGTCCGCCATGTTTGCGGGCGGTCGCTGATGGAGCACGGACTGATTTGATTGGTGCACACAGACTTTGTGTTCTCGCGATATTTTCCATGAACCTGCGCATGCGCAGTACCAAACAATAAAAGCCTGTAAGTCTAAATGAATATTATGTACAGTTTATCAGTATGAGATTTGTCTTTTCATATTATTTATAATTTTAGTAAAAAAATTAGGCAAAATATTTGCAGCAACCTCTCATGGAATGTATGGCATAATAGTACACACACACACACACACACACACACACACACACACACAATGCGAAAATACAATGCTTGTTACAGTTTAAAATATAACTTAGTAAATATTTAAATATTGCTTTTCTATATTATTGTGTATTATTACACAAAACAATAATTTATTTGCCTTGTATATCTGTTTATTTATTAAACTTTATTAGTAAAAAAAATGCCGTGACGTCAGTGACCTCATCGTTTCTAGGAGACGGTGTACAGAAACTCCGTTGCTATAGAAACAAGGACGCGCTCCCTTTAGTAGGCTATAAAGGCAGTTTAACTGCATTTCATTTAAATTTGCAAACAAACAAACCGCAAATTTTTTCCTGAACAAAATCTTTGTCTTCTTGTTTAAGTTTGGTAAGTTTTCTTAAACTGTGTTAGATTAGCAGTCGGTTTTATGACAGCTGCTGGCTAACAGCTAGCTTTAGACATGCTAACTGGCTAATCGTAGCTGGTTTGGGGGTAAAACATTTATTTACATTGATTTCCAGTTTGCTGTTGATAAAAGTTGATTATTGAATAAATAATTAATGAAATAAAGGACTTGAGTGTGCAGTTAACCCTTCAGAGCCGGCGGCCATCGTCATGTTTCAGGGCTTTTTCTTCATTAAAATGCGGAAATTAAGAGAAAGCGCACTGATTGGTTCACAGAGAGTTCAGGGCAACCAATCAGAGACAAGCTTTGCCCTGTAGCGGGTCATATGAAATTTATTTATTTATTTATTTATTTAACAATTCTGAATATAATTATAAATAAAATAAAAACATTTAAAAACTAAACTGATTACATCAAACTGATGACACAAAACAGCACATTCAGACAGCAAGGCAGCAAACAAACAAACAAACAAACAAACGCACAAACGTGTAAAAACGAGAGGCCGAGCGACTTTAACACACTTCAACAGCTCAGTAAAACGAGCTCTGGTAAGAGGGACATTAATATAAACCTACGCAGCTATCAGAGATAGAGAGGTTTTGGGAAAAGGACACCAACCCGAGGAATACAAGAGGCTTTAGAGTACACGGGATGTGATGTGCATTTGGAACTGATGTCTGGACATCATTAATGTACAGTTACAGTTGTGTTGTTTTTTCTCCTTTACTTCACCTCAGGACAGAAGTGATGCCTCTTCCGGACAGGATGTACTGCGCTGAGCAGATCAACATCCCGCCCGAGCTGCCCGACCTCCTCAAACAGTTCACTAAAGCTGCTATTAGGACCCAGCCGGCGGATGTGCTGCAGTGGTCGGCTGCGTGAGTCTGATACCCTTCACCTTCCTCAGGAATGATCCAGTCTGGAGTCAGGAATTCTGTAATGTTACGTAGACAAGCAAAGAATCATTATTACTACTGCTTCTTCTTCCTGACCACTCAGACTTTAAAGATAGAGAGACGTGAAGTTACATTTAATGAACGTTAGTTTAATTTCTCACTTGCAGCTATAAACAGTCGCTCCTTCACCAGCCTCTCTCTTTTCTCTCTCTTCAAGTTAATAATACAAAAAAAATAAATAAATAAACCGCAAAGTGTCGAAAACTTACAGCTCTAACTCTGACTGTTATAAAGCACTGACACTGGAGACTCCTTCCATAAACGTTAAATAAACTTCTCCTTACAGAAAACTCGTCACTGTGAACGAGACGTTACTATAATCTCTGTTTTTTTTTTTTGTCTCTTGCTCCTTTTTCTTCTTTTGACATTTTGAAGCAGTTCTTACAACCTGGTTACGAGCGTGAAGTGCGAATACTCGGAATGTTTCCCCCGGTCTTAAGATTTTGCTCAGGAGTGTGTATAACAGTACCTGCCTCTCGTTAAACAGACGCCCAGGCCATCATGCCATTGCTATTTGTCTTTTTCAGCTATTTCACAGCGCTGTCAGAAGGCGAACCTCTTCCCGTCAAAGACCGGCTGGAAATATCTGGAAAAACACAGAAGACAGACAATGCACTCACTCCAGGTCTCCTCAAAGTCCTTCATAAACAGGTCTGTCTGTTACAGGTAACGTTTAACACACGTGTACTGAATTCACACACACACACACACACACACACACACACACACACACACACACACACACACACACATTGCACTAGCTGTCCATGTAGTACACAGTTACAGAAGGGAATGATTTATAACGAGGATGGGTTCCCTTCCGAGTCTGGCTCCCCTCCTTCCTCACATCGTCTCAGGGAGTTTTCCCCTCACCACTGTCACCTCTGTCTCGCTCATTCCGGATAAATTCACATATTTACATTTCGTTTTAATTTCATTTCTTTCCGTAAAGCTCCTTTGTGACAACGTTTCCATCGTTAAAAGCGCCACACAAATAAAACAAACCGAACTGAAAACGCCCCTTTTTTTCTTTGCAGCTTTCATCCAAGAAGAACGTTGATAAAGAGGAGCTGGAGCAGAAGTGGAAAGGCCTGTGTCTGCCAGCCGAACAGCTCGACACGCTGCTCACGCTCGGGAACTTCAGCGCGCAGGTCGACTGGATGCACTTCTTCGCCCTCGGGTGCAGTGCTTTGGGTGGAGTGAGTAGAACAGATTTATCAATTAGGATCACATGATCACTTCATCCTGCTGTAATTAGGGAGGAGCCTGTGGAACTGTCAGATGGTATCTGAGCCAGTGCTTCAGTCAGGGTGTAGTTCCTGTAAATACCGCTCGGTGGCAGTGTTGGACTGTAAAACTCACCACACTCACACAAGACACAAGACACGATACTGTACCTAAAAAAAGTAATATTACACACTGAGAAAACAATTCTCTATCTTAGTTTCACATTCACAGTAGAATTCATTAAGAATAGGAAAAAAACAATTAATAATGTATTTATACTATATATAAGTTTTTAAAGGTTATTAAATGTAATTTATTTAATTTCCTCATACAGAATGAATGAATGAATTAACTTATGAATTAACTCAGAGATATGAAATTGTAGATAAAAAAAAAGTAGATTGTGTGTGTGTGTGTGTGTGTGTGTGTGCGCATGTGTGTATGTGTGTGTGTGTGCGGAGCTCAGTCAAAAGTGCAAAAGAAAACAGAAGATAAGAATAACTTCGATAAGCTTAAATACTGCTTCATTTGATTAAAAGGATTAAAAAGCTTTTTAGTAAAGTGATGCTTATTTAACATTTTATGGAAGGAGTCTCCAGTGTCAGCGCTTTGTAACAGTCAGAGGTAAAGCTGTAAGTTTACAGTAACTGTGTTGTTGATTATTTGCCTGCAACAGCACACCACACGATGTTTTATTCCTCACACAATGACGCAGAAACCTTCTAAAGTCAGGACCAACCGCATTAACGAGCTGATGGGAATAATCACGCGCCGCGACAGGTATGTGAGCGCGTACGTGGCGTGACAGCGAGCCTCAGGTCTGTCGCTGTGTTCACAGACGATCGTCGGTGCTCTGAAGTCTGCGTGTGAAATCCTGAGCGAGGACCCGGAGGGCGGAGCGGCTCGAATCCCCTTCGACACGTTCGTCGACCTGTACACGTATCTGGCCCAGCTGGACGGAGACATAGGAGTCGTGCTCTATCTGTCGAAGGACAGGTCGGACGTCCTCGGACACACTCATGTGTGTGTGTGTGTGTGTGTGTCACACACAGAATGGTCACTCTCTCAGGCCTCATGTTCTTCACTGCTTTATGCTTTTCTAAATCTCACACATTAGATTCAACTCTATAGCGAATTACTGCTAAGTGCAAAAGCCATTAGTGGGATTCATTTGGAACATAGCTGAGCCTAGTTTTTTTTTATTATAGAGTTTGAGCTATGGTGAAATATTATTCTGTAGGTCAGATTAAATTAACTTTATTATTATAGATTAATTTTAACGAGTTTAAGGTTTGTAGTTGGGGTCATAAGTTTACATACAATTGCATTTGGTCTTTTATTTAGTTCTGCCCCGAATAAGTGATTTCACATATCAGAAGTTTGCATCTAGTCCACAAGACACAATAATAACTGAATTTACACAAAAGAACCAGTTTAAAAGTTTCCATACGCTTGATTCTTAATCCTGTGTGTGTTACCTGATGATCAGCGATGACAGATTATATGTTTTGTGATAGTTGTTCATGAGGCCCTTGTTTGTCCTGAGCCGTTAAACTGCCCAATGTCCAGGTCTTGCACATTTCCAACAGCAGCTATAAGATGCTGAGATCCATCTCTTCATGCTGAGGACGGCTGAGGGACTCAAACATGACTATTACAAAAGCCGCACACATTCACTGAAGCTCAAGAGGCAAGGGGTGTAACAGGATGATCGGTGTAAATCGTTTAAACAAAAATAATAATCAGCACCACCCCGTCGATCATCCCTGTGACAGTTATCCCTTATTCGCTTTATTTCCACTGCTTAACAAAAAGGGGCAGATGGAGATGAGTAACTACACCGGATCATTTTACAGTAATTTACTGATGACTCAAGATTATTCTGTAATTTCTCTTCACATGGAATATATTTACTAACATGAAACCTAACTTCGCGTGCGCTTCTGTTCCTTAAATGTGCACTTACTAACAAAAACCTGATTTTCTCTTATAGTCTTAGAGAAACCGAAATCTAGAAAAGATCTAAAGTGGTCCGTGTTCCTGCTGAAGTCTTATTTAACGTCGTTATTTAATGTACTTTTAGTTCCTGTTGAACACACGAGCCCTCCGTGGTGTCGCTGCCGTTACAGCTGCTAAAAATACGAAATCAGACTTAATCACTTGGACTGACGGTCTGAAGAGAGACACCTCTAGTGACGTTTTTCCGAATATGGTGATGTGCTGATGAATATCTTCGAATCTCCGATGTAGCTTAGTAATCTGTCACGCCAGTGTGGAACGTGTCGTACGTGTTAAACGTGAACTGGGCGCTCATCTTCCCCCTGACATTATTATTATTATTATTATTATTATTATTATTCCAGTCACCCGACTGAGTGATTAATGCGGCATTAATTAATCACGAGCAGCTTGGAACTGCTCGTTTCTCCTCCAGCAGAGTGTAAAAGCATCATTTCTTCCAGCTCATGTATTCAGTGCAGGTTTGTTTTTTTTTAAACTTTCCAGGAGGATTAGCTAATTTGACATGAGAATTATACAGCAGTGATGAAGTGATCAGGGAATATCTTTAAAATGATACTCACGCATGTGCCACTCTTTTATACGATCTGACAGGGCAAAACAAAACGGCATGATCCACGCGTCCGATTTCTACAGCTGCAAAAAACGGACCAAAACGCCATAAGACGCAGGAGCGACACAAACACATGCAGTTAACTGAAATAAAATAAAAAAAATTAAATCTTTGTCAGAATGATGGACTCCTTTGATGTTATTTGGTAAATTCTTTCACTCAAAGCTCTAATTTTTAACCTCTCGAACATCGCTTGATCTTAGACATAATAAAGCAGGGAAGTATATATTAACTTAGACCACAGCGCTGCTGTATTCTTGAATCTGATTGGTCAGAAGGTGTTGATTAGGTAAAGAATAAAACACAACCTGTTCAGTGATTATTTTCCAGTAACAGCACATCCTGGAGTGTTTTATTTCTCTTCCACGACAACAGTTTGCTATTTGCCATTTTTAATTTATTAAAGAGTGACGCATCATACTTTTTTTTTTATCAGTTTCTAGTTACATTCAGTGTTGAGGAGCACCTGTGAAACACGCTCCTGTTCTCACTTGCGCTATAGCAGCTGTAAACAGTCGTTCCTGCACGAGTCTCTCTTTTTCTCTCTAGAAGTTGATAAAAAAAAACAAAAAGAAAGAAGAAACCACGAACTGTGTAACCTCCTCTGTCCTGAAGGTGTCGGAAAACTTAAAGTAACAGCTTTACCCCTGACCGCTACGAAGCGCTGACACTGGAGACTCCTTCCATAAATGTTACATAAACATCTCCTTACAGAAAACTTCCCAGCATGTTTTTTAAGCTCCCTGTGAACGAGACGTTACTATAGAAACTGTAACGTATCAGAACGAGCGCATTAATATAAACCTGTGATTTGCAGCTGCGCTACTGTCAGAGCTGCTGTTACAGAAAAGTCATCAACACCTTCCCTTCTGACCAATCAGACTTCAGCAGCACTGTGGGAATTGAAGTGAACTAAAACACACACTAACCCCTTCGACTGTTGAGCGTGTGTAGTTACTCAGGTGTGCTACTTGGTACAGCTCAGAGCTCTAAGTTTCTGGCAGTGTTTTCCTTCACTTTTGTTTTCCTTCACTTTCGTCCCCTTAACTACAAACTACCCCTTCTCTACTCGCGTCACTCCATTATAAACTGCCCCAAATCCCCCGGGGAACCCCATTACAGCCTTGTTTTGTTCACTGATCTCTGGAGCTGTGTTCTCTGGGCTGGTGAAATGTTTTTTGGAGATGTTTTACGAGAAACAGGACGTCCAGGAGAGAGAGAGAGAGAGAGAGAGAGAGAGAGAGAGAGAGAGAGAGAGTGGATCAGATGCATGGACAGGAAGAGAGGGTTAAGTGAGGAAAGTGACCCAGAGACAGCCTGAGGATGGAGAGAGAGGGAGAGAGAGAGAGAGAGAGAGAGAGAGCACTGATGGAAGGAAGGCAGTGATGTAGGAGTGAAAATAACACCGATAAACACAACAAGGTACAAGTTTTATCCCTGAGACATTAAGGTTGTGTTCAATACGGCGTACTCGTACACATTTACTGTACATCACACAGAATTCCTCGACGTAGTACTCCGTGTGTGGGAATCATTATCCAGGAAGCTTTTACTACACCGTGATTTCATACAGCTCGGTTTCCTCTGCATCTTCACGATCATCGTGACTGAAAATGTGCTCTCTGTAAGCGATTAAATCCAAAAACGATGCGCTCATAACACTTTAAAGCAGTCAAATAAAGCAATACCTTTTTTTTAAAAAAAAATTCTGTATCTGTTATTACAAACATTTTACAACTAAAGAGCTTTTTTTTATTTTATAAAGAAAACAAATTGAAGGGAAAATGTCAGTGTTAAATGTGGCCTACTTCACATCTAAATCCTGCAAATAGTTTTTTAGACAATAACAGATTTATTCATGAAAATACACACTAGAATAACCGTACAATAATAAACATTTATTGTATATTATTACTCAATATTATTCAAATTCATGTTGTTAATATATGTAAATATTATTTATTTATTTATACATATTCTTCTTAAATAAATGTGTGTGTAAGTATTTATTTATTTATTTATTTACTTAGATACTTACTTCCTTTCTCACTCAGTTTTGATGACCACGATGCAGTAAACCACAGAGAGAGCTCTGGGAAGTTTAATATTTTTCCTGAGCATGACATCATCCAAGCACTTTAGCTTACTGGAAGTGTCGCTGGTGTTGTTCAGACATTACATTTGGGCAGTTTATCATGAGTCGTGTGTATAATTTGCCATTTTAAACACAACCTCAGTGATATGAAGGCAGCCTGTTCACACACACGTGAATGAAGTATGTGAAAGTAATCTCTGCTGCCGTTCTGTTTCCCTGGTCTGCAGGACACGGCGAGGCGGGACGGTCCAGCCGGCGGATTTCGTTGACCTGGATGTGTAGAGGTGCGAGTGAAAAACAAAAGACAGATGGCTTTCAGATTCACTCTTCACCCTGGGCTTTAAACGGCTTATATAACCGCAATAACCACGCAGCACGATTCAAACATTAACCCTATAAGGGCTGGGCATGTTTTAGAATTTTTTTTTTGGTGATATATTACGCTTATTGGTGTCCTCAACTTTTCAGTTACCAGTTACAGATACTCTCCATAAAAGATGAAGAATAATGTGCAAGACAAATGGACAAACTGTCAAATCAGTTGTGTGAAATCAGTGAAAACACGCAGGACGAGACGATTCGAACGAATAACACAAAAATAACACACGTTGTGACGTGATGTAGCACCAGGAGGTTATTCACCTATAACCACATGACCCAAAGCTGCTTTCCTCCTCTTATACCACAGCAATTTGCCAATGATTACTTTTATTTAAAAAACAAAACAAAACACGAGTTACTTTCTCTCACTTACCTTACAGCAGCTATAAACAGTCATTCTCCCTCCAGCCTCTTTTTTTCCCCTCACTCTCTTTAAGTTAATAAGACAAAAAAAAAAGCAAAGTGTAAACTCCTCTGTCAGGAAAAAAAAAAAGCGTAAACCCCTCTGTCTTACCTCTGACTGTTACAAAGTGCTGACACTGGAGACTCCTTCCGTAAATGTTACATAAACGTCTCCTTACTTTAAGAAAACTTCAACATGTCAATGATTTTTTTTAAAAATCTATTTATGTGGAGTTTGCGCTACAGGTCCCTGTGAATTAGCTGTTGCTATAGAAAGAATGACGTATTAGTATGTGACATATAATCTTTAGACTTGCAGCTGCGCTACTGTCAGAGCTGCTGTTATAGAAAATTAATCAACACCTTCCAACCAATCAGAGTCCAGAATTCAGCAGCTCTGTGGTGTAAATAAAGTGACTGCATGCCTCTTGTCTAAGGCAGGAGGACACCAAATGGACATTTTTCACACTTGTGTAGTGTGAACTGTGTAGTGAACGTATTTGTGATTCGTGTTTAATTTCAATTACGAAGTGTTAAAATTGATTAATTATTAGCTTATCACTGTTGAAGCAGGAGCATCGGATCGTTCTTCCTGAGTACGAGGCAGCTCTCCGACTCATTCTGATCCTCATCCTGTATTAATTTTCCCAGGGAATGGTTTTCCTTTCGAATGAACGTGTCCAAGAACAGAAACTAGACTTCGTCTGCCTCTGAGTGTTTGCTAGCTGTTCTACAGTTGGAGGAGAATCACGGACGCTGCGTGTGATACATTCGTTTAGCCATTCATTACGTCTTAATTGCGATGCAGAGGGAGGAGGTGCAGATGGAGACTAATTGTAATCAAATAAAGAGGCGCTCTCCGTGTCCCGCTCGTGTGAGGAAGGTCATCCTCAGTGCTGCGAGCAATTAGTCATCAACTGATTGACCCACGGTCTTGAGAGAATCATTAGTCTATTTTATTTAATGAGCAAAAACAGCTTAATTTTGAAAACACACCATATTAATTTTCTCATTCAGGTTCAATTTTGGGCCAAAGTGTGTTCGTGTAGCCTACAAAAGGGTTCTTCAGGTGTTCCTTGGATAAGTAAGGGTTCTAAAAGGAACAGTTTCTCATGGCAAAACACGACATGGATCATTTAACGGTTCCCCAAAAAAGGGAAACTCAACAACCCTTAACGGCTCTAAATTTTGAAACTGAATTGAATAAACTTGCTCGTGATTCATGTGATCATCAGCACAAGTATTCACCCCCTTGAACTATGCCACATTTTGTAGTGTAAGTGTCACACTGTGCATCCAACACGAATCCAACATCAGGATCCGGGAATCCCGGGTGAACTTCTGCGTGGGAGGGATTTCGTCCCACCTGACCGCTTGTCTCAGGGATTTATCAAGTGCTGAGTTAATGTAATTGTGTAAGCTGGAGCAGAACACCCCAGAACACACACACACACACACACACACACACACACACACACACACACACACACTCCTCTGGGTCCGTCTACCCTGCAGAGACAGAACACAGGTCTGAGTCGAGTGTGATGACACTGCATCACAGCGTAGCTGAGTTCTGGATTCTGATTGGTCAGAAGGTGTTGATCGATTTTTATTTATTTTTTTAATCAAAGCTCGTTATTATAAGTCATTGTTTCTATAGTAACAGCTCATTCACAGGGACTAAGGTAGACACTTCAAATAAACAGATTTTAAAAAAGGAAAAAAAAAAAAAACGTGTGTAATCGCTGATATGGGGTTTTCTTTAAGGAGATGCTTATTTTACATTTACGGAAGGAGTCTCCAGTGTCAGCTCTGGACTTTCCACAACATTAAATATAACTATAAATGGAAAAAAAAAAATTGGGGGGGAGATTGCTGTGCTATAAGGGGAATAAAGCACTTTAGGAGGTTTAGGAGATTTATAGGAAAAATTAATCTGCTTTGTGGTCGTAACAGCAACCGTGCTTCATCACACGCCACCGTCATTGATTATTCTCCTATATCAGCATGCCATGCCGTGTTTTATTCCTTACACCACAACAACAACAACAACAACAACAATGGTACCTCATGCGTAGTCTTGAGCAATTTCTCCTCGCAGTCCAGCATGTTGAAGTGATAAACTACAGCTGGGGATGGAGACGAGTCTGTATGAGCTCCAAGTGTTGCAGGGCAAAATGCCTCAGTAATTACACACAGCAATTACGGCACTTACCGGTGAGCTGTAAAGGAAAGCGCAGTGTGCAGATATCCCGAGAGAACAAACAAATACAGTCCGTTTGAGACAAATACATGCAAGCGAGTGATACAACGTCAGCCTGCATTTGTTATTGCAAACATAAGCCATGAACGCACTTTCATTTCATACATTTTTCAAACTAGGTTTTCTGCAAAATAGCAAATTGCTATTAGCATACGTGTAGTATACAGTATAAATCTCCATGAAACGGTGTACTCAGTGTACGACACTCCGGCTTCTGCTCGGGGTTCTGCTCCTAAAATGGCTTTTCCTTGGAACCCTGCTGCAATAAACAGACTGTGGAAAAAATGCATTTATTTATTTGTCTTTTTTTTCTCAAAATAGCAAATACCTATAAGCATTCGTGTAGAGCCTATAGCCTGAAAAAATAAGTTTAAAAGAAGTTAACCAGCTAACATTACCAACTTCCTAGATCTTTATAAAACAAACTTAGAAAACGTACCAGTCTAATGATTTGAGGATAATGTACTTTTTTTTTTTTTAGGTTTTAAAGGTTAAATTTAAGTTCAGCTTACACAACGAGTTTGATAAGATCTGGTACCATTTTATTTCATTAAAGAGAGAATAATAATGTTGTCAGCTGTCTTAAAAGAAAGTTTCTGTCTTCAGCTGGAGCTTGTAGGGAGGGTTAGAGAGGGCTGATGTACTTCCCCCTTAATGTGACGCATATTTATTTATTCTCTGACAGCTGCTTTATGTGCATGTAAACATTGGAGCAGTTTTCAAATGCTAAACTGTACTTTATCCTGTCACTCATACAGCTTTTGCACCTTCAGTCTATCCTTTACATGGTAATGTGAATGAAGTGTACCTTTAAATTTGCACGTATAAATTTGCACCTTAATAATAATAATTAGCTAATAATTCTAGAGTAATCATTTCATGTAAAGTTAGACTTCATGCACATTTCTAGGTGAAAGATAGCTAGAGGTTAGTACCCTTTTTTCCTGACAGTGTGTGGATTTGGAGTCTGCTCTCAGCCCTGGTGTGATGCTTACCAACCAAACCAGAACATGAAGCGCTGCTTTCTCACTCTGCTCATGTGAATAATCCAGGGTTAGTCTGTAGTTTCGCTTTGGGATGAGAAAGACTGCAGATTTCTGCTGATGTATGAGGGGTATTTCCAGGCAGGTGGGGCCACTTCGTTACTCATAAAATAAAGAAAAAAAACCCTGAAACACTAAAACGAAAGTAAACTTTCCCCCCAAAGAGGTGCATTTCCACCGTCGAGCACGCGTCACGCGTCATGCGTAACGCGTAGCCCAGCGAGCACTGGTGCTCAACGCGTGGTGTAACACACAGCTCCAGCGTGAGCACGGGAGGGTGTAATCTCAGACTGAAAGCAAGCAGAAGGAGGAGGCAGAGGAGAGCTAATCTAATCGGATTATGGAGCTCCACTTCAGGAGCACGTGAGTCTGAGAGCCACAGATGGATGCGCAAACGCAAACGCAGACGCGCGGGACAGTGCGGCTTTTAATGACTTTCCGCGGGGATTAACTCGTGTTCGCTCACTGTCTGATGTACATGTGTGTTTTACTGGCACGGACAGACATGATGAGGAGACCACAATCTGGAAGTGAATCAAGTGTAGGAGGATAGCCCAGGGGGACAGGATGAACGGAGCTCGGAGTGAAGACCTAACTTTATTATTACCGCTAGTTTTATTTGATCATCACTACTCTGACTTGGCGAACACGTCGTTTCGGAAGGCACATGAGTCAAAAGATCGTGAGTTGAGGGGGTTAACGGGTTAGATGTTGCTAATGAGGGAACAGGAGGGTGGTGGAAGCTCCTCACCGGGCAAACTCAAACCCAAACTCAGCAGCGCCACGCAGATCCACCCCGCAGTCACGCTCGAGCCGCCGGACACCCCGCACGAGCCGCCGGACACCCTGCACGAGCCGCCGGACACCACGCACAGCGACGATCTCGGCTGGTGTGATTATAGTGAGGACGGCTGTGAGGATTACGATGAGCTCTTCGACTCGTTCGACACACGGAGCATCGTCTCGGATGACTCGTTTTACCCCCCGGATGAAGAGCTCACGGAGTCGGAGTGCGCGCCAACCCCCGGGACGCTGTCGCTTTTCCGCGCCTGCTGCACCAACAGCGCGCTCATTGCCAGGGCTCTGATCCGACAGGGTGTGACGGAGGAAGAGGTGCAAGAGACGGACAAGAACAACCGGGTAAGCACGGCCCAGGCAACGAGTCGATTCATTCTGAACGACTCTTTACAGTGAGTCGAGAGGAAGAATCGATTCACAGCCAGCAACCTTACAGTAAACCACTAAGCTGTACCATTCTCGGGGCTTCCCCTAAAGGCACGTTTCTTCCAGGGTTCTTAGCTTCTTGTTGTAGGGTTCTGCTTTAGATGTTTAAGGGTTAGCATAGAACCCTTAACCTTTTTTTTTAATTACATGTTTTTTGTACCTTTAATATATTATATATCAAAAAACAATGTAGTCGTAAGGTTTGTACGACCAAAACCAAATCAAAACTTGTGCTCCATTCCTCCATACACACACACACACACACACACACACAGTCAGTAAGTACTTTATCCCAGTCAGGGTCACGGTGGATCAGGACTCTATCCTGGGAACACTGAGCTCAAGGCAAGGACACACCGTGGATGGGGCACCGGGTCATCACGTGGCAAGGATCCAAACAGATCTAACAAAAACTCTGTACAAATTTGAAGCAAAACAACAGTGATGTGGTCGCATGTCACTCTTCTAAATCATGAAAATCAACAAAAGTGCAAACCCTCGGCCCCTAACACTAACTTTTTTAACGTGTTATACCAACCGAATCGTGTGGATTTGCGTGAGACCGCGTTAAAGCGTCAATCAAGCAGCCAAAAGCAGTTCAGTTATAAGCAGGCGCATCTCTCACGCTTTTCACTTACAGCATTACACCTAAAGTGACTCAACTGTAATTTCTGCTCTGTCTTCTTCCTGAGATCCGCCTCATAAAGGTTGAGTTGTGTCTGCGGCCTGGCGGTGAGACTCGCAGGAACTCATCACCTTCCTCTCACAGCGCCATGTGGGCCAAATGAGAGTGGCAGGCGTGGGCCAGAACTCACTCGCTGTCAGGATAAAGCGAAGTAGGCTGAGGAAGAAAGAAAGAAAGAAAGAAAGTGTGTGCTTGTGCTTTGTCGCTGCAAAACTGATGTGCAGACTGATAACAGACAAACACTGCTCGGGTTCTGCTTACTGGGCAAAAATGGAAGGACGTCATTTGGCAGTCTGCAGCCATCTTGAAATAAATTTCTTTACTTTATCCGAGTTTTGGATTTACTCTGGGAATAAATTAAACCACACGCACTGCTCATTAATCATCTAAAGCACAAGGCAGAATGTTCTTCTGTGCAAGACCGACACACACTGATGATCCAGAACATTTCTTATTTCTTAAACACCTTTATACCTTTTTACTTCATGTGTCACGTGATTTGGATTCTAATCACGTGTATTTACACTTGTAGTAAAATGCGTCTCCATTTCGCACAGACTGAAATCTGACAGCTGCGTTGAATTTGGTTCCTTTGGCTGCTGCATCAAAATCGTGATTTTTCGTGTCAACTTTAACATCTTAATTAGTAACTTCAGCGTTCACTGATCACGTGATTAGTTACGAGAGAGCAGAATTCCCATGATGCACTTGGCTCTTCGTAAGGAATAGTGAACAGTGGCTGAAACTATTGTAAACTGTTGCCAAGTAAATGTTTTGAAAACTATTGTCTAGAATAATAATAGATTTAAATAGAAGTTCTTCGCAGACCGAAGTCTCAGTCCTAACAATGTGTGCCACAAGGTTTAAAAAAAAAAATTCCTAAAAGCCATCACACTTTATTCTGTGTAACTCAGAGGAACACATGCAGGCCACACCGAGCTTTCTAAAGCTACTTCAGTGCTGTTAGTGTTAGAACTCTAAATCCATCCAGAGGAGCAGGACATGATTACATCACAGTTACAGCATCAGTGTGGTGTGACTGTAATTTCACACACACACACACACACACACACACACACACACAGTCCTGCATGTTCTGCGATCATCTGAGTCTGACGTGTTCCTCTCGGCATCGTGGAACTAAAGTCATTTACACCAGAGCCAGGAATCTCGTTTGCTAATTATTTTTACATAATCAGAGCTATTCATAGGCTCAGTGTGTCTACAAGCTACTGCGCTTTACTGTATTAGCATTAGCTTAGCCGTGCGAAGGGATTTTTGCGTGATGAGTGTCTGGATCGTGTTGTGTAAATCCAGCCTTTCTCAAACATGGCTGCTTTAATAATCCCCCCAACCAGACCGACCTACTCAAGACCTGTTCCTTATCATCGACATTTAGATGAAACCCATCTAATTTAGATAATAATAATAATAATAATAATAATAATAATAACTATAAGAACTCCATATTAAATTAAATATCTGGTAAAATAGCCCCCTGGTTATGCTGCTTAGACCCCACTGGTTTGTATCAGGCTTTGATATCTTCTAGTCAGCATTGCTGGTTGTTTTGCAAAATATATACTAATTAGTCATTTAAAGCACAGTGAGGTTAACCACCTTTACAGAAAAATCACCTACACTTGACATCTGAGGATGTGAGTAACACGTGATCAATACTTGACAGTGGCGCAATGTAAAAGCGTTCACTCTATTGTCCGCGAGTCGCATCACGATGGTCATCAGTCACCCGTGGCCAAGACGAGTCCGAGAGAGCAAAGCTAGCCATGTTGTCTGGGTGGGAGGGGCATACTCTCCTTCCACTGTCAATCATAGCAACACTAGCCAATCACGGGCATCTGTGAGCTCCTGTATGCGGAAGGGGGTAGATAGCGCTTTCCTCTGAATGTCTTACGCCATCCTGCGACTCTGAACAGCTGTTTGAAAAGATGTGAAAGTCACATGTGGAGTCAACCACGTGTAAATATCACGTCTGAAACGTGTGATTAATGTGTGAGGACACGATAAAGCAGTTAGTAAAGATGAATGCTGTAAACACGTCACACCATGTTCAACACCATCAGATGTTCAGAATCAAGGCCTTTTTGGGTGTTTTTTTTTTGTGCCCACATGAAAGTAAAAGCCACAAGTGTTTTCGTTGGGTCTGTTGGGATCCCGGTCCTGATGTACACATCTAATACAAAGTGCTGCGTAAGAAGGGATTTTTATGATGAGTCATTTCTAGAACACGACTGGTTTACTCCACCTTCTCTCTCTCTCACACACACACACACACACACACACACACACACACACACACACTTTATTACCTCTCTCTCTCTATCATTTAATAAGACGCCAACAGGACGCCATGACTCATTAAGACCCACTTCATCAATCTCTCTCTCTCTCTGTCTCTCTCTCTCTCTCTCTGTCTCTCTCTCTCTCACACACACACACAAACACACACACACACACTTCTCCACAATGTGATTAGCATTGAGTACATGACACTACATGAACAATGAAGTGTTCGTGATTTGATACAACAACTAATCAAATGTCTTCTTCAAATCCTCGCTCAATTCAAAATGTCGACCACATCATCCATCGGCTGGGGCGATATGATAAAAATACGATAAAAAGTATAAATAATATCATATCATATGACACTTGGAGGCAATTCTCCGATGCGCGATACAGTCCATATCACACCATCACAGTGTTGTGTTAAACTGAAAAACTGAAGAACTGTGTTTGATGACGTTCTTACACAACGGACCAGAAACTGGAAAAAAAACTGAGAATTAATAAGACATTTTTAATAAATTCAAATAATTGTAAGGAATTTGAAAGATTCTGTGCAATATCTAATCAGCTGCTTCTAATCAGAGCTTACGACTGTTAATTTAATAAAAGAAAAGTTATAAAAAGATCTCACAATAACAGCGACATCTCAGAAAAGTATTCAAATCATTTCTGGCACATTTTTACCGATAATGTAATTAAAATTCTTAAAATTAAAGCTATGGAGCAGATATTATTTACAATTATGACATACTGATGTATTAAACACTAAATCGTTACTGTAGTTTCAATGTGTTCCACCTTCAGAAAGAATTAATTTGCTCTTCTGACGAACTACTAATGAACTTCAGATAAAGTATCAAAAAGGTTTGTTAAAAAATATTTATTTATTTATTTTTAAATTAGTCCTTCTCTCTTGCTGGCAGTTTATATCATGATACATATCGCATCGCATATCGTGCATCGTATCGTAGAAATACCGTCGAGAATCGTGATGTGATATTTTTGTCATATCTCCCAGACCTGATACTAACTTCAAATAAATAACAAAAGAAAAGTGCTTAAAAAAACCAAAACAACAGAAGTCCACTACAGCTGTACAGGAGCTTGTGGCTATAACTCATACATGAACATCTTTATTTATTTGTGAATATTTATATTAAAAAACAGGTCATTTTAACTTTAACGGTTAAGATGATTCTGAATCCTTTAAAAAGCTGAATGATGGAGTAGGTGCAAAAGCTCGGAGGCTCGGAGGCTCGGTCTCTCGCTCCCGAGGCTAATCCTTTCTATTTCAGGAGCCGACCAGGCCGCAGATTACAGATATCTGAGTCGGAGCTGAGAGGAGAATAAAACACACCCTGCAGCTGATGCCCCAAAACGCCACCTGCATATATTTACATTTACATTTATATTTATATTTATATTCACTCTGAAGAGACACACAGGGTTTTCTCTCATTAGTCTCAGGCATGGTGTCTTAAAGGTACAGCGTGTAATTATTTGGAGCTCTCTGTTTCACGTGAGGTTACACAAACCCTGAGCCCCACGTGGAAAACGTGCCATGTTGTTATTTCAACTTAACATCTCATAACTTCAATTTAGTGTCTCAATTTCAACGTTATTTCACTTACTATCTCATTATTTTGACATAACATATTTTGATTTGAATTGTTGGAGATACTATGTGGTTATTTTGACTTAATAACTCATTATTTTGAATTCATATCTCTTAAAAACGTTGTTTTATTCCTTACTACTTTACAGAAGCACTAAATCCCTGGTGTGGAAGACGTAACAGTTTCATAAGAAACTCTGTGAACGTATTTTATCATAAAAATTCAAATCTTTATTCCTTTAAGCAACGTTCACACTGTGTCTCTATGATTAGTGGCTCACTTGGACATGCTAATATAGACAGGTGTGGAAAACTTCTTCTGCCAAATGGAAAGATGTGCAGACGATCTTATAACACGCGTCAGTATGAGACAGAGACGCAGTGCAGATTTAAATGTAGACACGGAAGAGTGTAAAAGATGTGCAGCTCTCTGAGACGTGATTAAACACTCCTTATAAAGACCCGAGTCAGACAGGTCAAGTGTGAAATCTGTTCCTGCTAAAGTTGCTTTTTAATCAAAATCAGGACGTGGCCTTTTTTGGGGCAGAAATTTTGACTCTGAGAAAACAGTCTGAGATTAAACTGTTAATAAACCTACAGCGTGTGACGAGTCTGTAAGGGCAGAGCTACTACTTCCTAACAGATGCTTCTTAAAAACAGCAATATTTTAAATAAAGGTTATTTCTTCTTCCTCTTCTTCTTCTTCTTCTTCTTCTTCTTCTCTCGGCTTTTCCCTTCAGGGGTCGCCACAGCGAATCATCGCTCTCCACCTATCCCTATCTTCTGCATCCTCAATAAAGGTTATTTATTATTGTGTTAAATATCAGTATGGCTTTCAGTCCAATCCGATATCATGAGTTCATTCATTACACACAAACAAAATACGGGAAAGTCCCAAAGTCTGACTCGACTCAAGTCATGCTGCCTTAAACAGTTAAGAAAGCTCCGCCTCTTCTAGCTTACCCAGCTTGTCTACATGGGTTCTGGGGGCGTGGCTTTAACTGCCTTTGTGTAAAATTATTACATATTAACGTATTATTGTTGCAGAGCTGCTGAATTCTCAAATCTGTTGATTAATTTTCTAACATTTAGAATCTCCAGCCAACACCTTCAGCTGTTTTCCTGCGGTCATGTCAGGTGTTTCTTCAGGACTGTACAGTTTTAGTGACGCTGTATGTGTGTGAATTTCGGCTCTGCAGACTGGGCTGATGGTGGCGTGTTACCATGGCTACGTGGAGGTGGTCATCGCGCTTTCTCTGTGTCCTCACGTGGACGTGAACTGGCAGGACAACGAGGGCAACACGGCCCTGATCATAGCCGCACAGGCCGGTGGGTTTCAACCTGCTTTCTGTTCTTACTGATTTGGTGAATTTGGTGAGTCGGATCATTTGACTCTTTCGCCTCCTGCTTGGCTCACTGCCTTCTACCTTCTACTTCATGAAATAACACGACTTTGCATTGCATTTTATAAAACATAATTAAATCATCACTCTCACTGTTACAGTCATCCCTGCACCGTTACCGTGTCTGCTGTTTGTCAGTCATTAGACGTTTATTTTGATTATTTTAGTGATAACAGCTCACATCCGATAACATAACTGCCTCGTTCACACAGCTGCGAGTCAAACACATGACTCACGCAAGTGATTCACACTGAGAAACAGCTCAGATGTTGAAAAGATGTTGTTCCGCAGAAGCATTTAAGCAGTTACTGACAAGAAATGAAGGGATGGATGAATAACAACAACGCCCACATACTCAAAAAGAAATCAAGTTAAATTAACTGGCTCACATACGCGAGTCGACTCGCAGTGTTCAAAGAGTCGACTCGTCTGCAAACGACACAACACTAGCTAAAGTTCAAGTAAAAATCTTTTCCAATATAAACAAACTGTGACCTCTCGTACGTAAGGTTGTGTATGATTCAGTTCAAGTTTTATTTGTATAACTCTTTTAACAACGGACATTATCACAAAGCAGCTTTACAGAAATAAATACATTCAAATTAAATTTAACCAAAATAAACTGTAAATATGTGAAGTAATCCCTATGAAACTAGTTTATCTGACGATTGCAGGCCACATCACGATCACTAACTACCTGCTCAACTACTTCCCTGGCCTTGACATCGAAAAGAGGAACTGTCACGGCTTCACCGCGCTGATGAAAGCCGCCATCCAGGGCAGAGTGGACTGTGTCCGAGCGCTCATCATGGCAGGTACTTCATCCTTCTGAAGGATACGAACGTCCCTCGCTTCTCTTAATGAAACGCAAATTTTGTGTTGTTTCCTATTAATGACCTGACAGAACGCAATTCCAAAACAAATCCATAAATTAAGACGAATAAAACTAGACATAAATTGTACGCAACTAGATTTTTGGAAATGTGACGATTTTGAGTCTGAGGAGTGTTTCGACTTCTGGATTGTTTGCTAGGAGCTGATCTGGAAACCAGAGATAACGGGCGTAAGCTGACTCCTCGTGAGTGGGCGCTGTTCACCGGACGATACGAGACGGCCTTCGTCATACAGCGGCTCATCCATCGGCCGTGTCCTGAGCAGTGCTCCGACTCCTACCGGGCCGAGTGGCCCTTACTGCCAGCTCTGGTGGCCAAATCGCAACAGCGCAAAGGCTGTGTCCAGAAGATGATGGACACTCTGCGCAACTTTTTTGACATCAGCAACGTGACAGAAGCTTCAGAAGACGGTGTCTTCGACCACATGGTGCAGATGACAACAGCACTGGGCAGCCCGATTATCGCCACGTCCTGTCGGACGGTGTGTCCCGGTAGTCCGCCGCGCGTCGGAAAACGCCGCTACTCGGTCCAGGAGATCCTAAAAAAGCAGCGCAAGCAGCAGCTCAAAGGACTTGGACCTGAACACCTGGAGAACTACAGACGCCTCTTCCAGAACTCTCGCATCACTCTGGTGCCTAAACTCAAAGACAGGCGTGCTAGCCTTCAGCCCCAGACTCCCAGAGACTCTGCAGCGCTCAGGAGAGGAAGTCTCCTCCCGCTCCACCTGGTGAGACGGAGCAGCGTGAGACCTGGCCTGGTGGTGCCCAAGCTGCGGATCACCAAGGCTCAGGCGGCAACGCACGAGCCCGAGAAGGAGCGGCGCAAAAGTAGCTGCAACAATGGCCAGTACCTCCAGGTGCCCAAGTGGAGGTACAAAGAACTTAAAGAAGAACGAAAGAAAGCAGAGGAAGCTGAGAGGAAGCGGCTGGAGGAGATCACTAGGCGACACCTCGCTGGGGGTAAACAGAAGTAACTCTGTCACGGCGTGTGCACTACACATCCCAGTCCTCGCATGGGAATTTTGATACTTGAAACTTTTGAAGATAATTTATTTTCATATTTATTCTTTAGGAAAACTCACTGTTTGTGATAATATGAGCTATGATCCAGAGGGTCAAACATTTCTATAACACACAAAAAAATCATTTCATGGTAGGACCAACATCCTAGCTGTTAATGGCTTAAACACCTACACTACCAGCACAAACATCC
The DNA here is from genome assembly GCA_037577455.1 of Pangasius macronema. Lineage (NCBI taxonomy): Eukaryota > Metazoa > Chordata > Actinopteri > Siluriformes > Pangasiidae > Pangasius > Pangasius macronema. Next base: position 17,490,839 of record CM074966.1, on the reverse strand, counting down.
AATCAAAAACATGTATCTAAACATATACATTTTAAAAAAGGGTAAAAAAAAGTACACATCTCAGAAACCTTTCCTCCGTGCATGCTGTACTGGAAATCTACAGCCCTTTTAGGTAATAAAATAAAATAAGTCCCACGAACAAAACTCGAATGTGAAACTAAATATCAGCACAGTGGGTGTGGCCTAATATTCTAATGAGCACATTTGTTCAACTCGTCTCTGTCTGAGACTCCAAGCCTGCTACGTCGCTCGAGCTGAACAGCAGGGAAGTTTAACAGGAAACACACGAGTAGCGTTTGTAAAGCGCACCAACCTTGTAGCTACTGTCTGCCGCCGTGTCTGCTCAGCGGTGCTCTCCTTCCACTGATGATGGGATAGAGAGGTGCCAATACTTCCGAATCTGGAACATGTAGACTGCTAAAACTGAGAAAAATGCAGTACAGTGCATGTCAAGCAAAAATAAAAACACTAACCAGAATTAAATAACGTCTGAATCGATTCCCTTCACGGAAAACTCAAATCCGTCACTACCGCAGATCTGAATGCGCTGAGCGCTGCTGAGTTCTGGACTCTGATTGGTCAGAAGGCGTTGATTAGTTTCCTGTAACAGCGGCTCTGACAGCAGTGCGGCCGCAAATCACAGGTTTGTATTAACGCGCTCGTTCTGATACGCTATTGTTTCCATAGCAACAGCTCATTCACAGCTGTGTTGATATGGTGAAGGTTTCTGTAAGGAGATGTTTATTATAGCCCTCATTTATGGAAGGAGTCTCCAGTCTCAGCATCTTGTAACCGTCAGAAGTAACGCTGTAACTTTTCTGAGGTTACGCTTTACGGTTTTTCAGTAACATGACAAAAAGAGGAAAAACGAGAGAAGGAAAGAGGCTGGTGAGGGAACGGTATGAGAGCTCGTTGTCTTATAAATCGCAATTCTGCGGTGGTATAAGAGGAATAAAACACTTCAGAACGTTTTATTAGGAAACAGTAACGTTAACTCTGCTTTGCACGCCCGGGACTTTCTGTGCTCTGTACCTCAGATGTGTGTGTTAATAAAGAGCCGCTGCATCATGAACACCCTCATGAACCTTTATTAACACTTTAATCATCTCCATAATCTCAGGTTCTATACAGATCAAACAGAACATGACCACGGGACCACTGTGCCTCTGCTCCCACTTCCCGGTATTCCTATAACTCCAGTGCCCTCCAGAAGTTTTGGCACCCCTTTGTGTAATATATAAAGAGCAGCACATGCAATAAACGATATCTTAAATAAATAAATAATAAAATAAAGCTCAAATAATAAATACGGCGATTCTGTATAACAGTATTTAAACATCGTCGTTTCAAACACTGCTGGAATTGTTTCCTAAATAAATTAAAGCTTGAAATGATCACATTTTGCTTCTTTTCAAATAAATGCATGAATTATTAAAATGCAGAAATGCAAAATTATGAGTAAAATGAGAAAAAAAAGAGTAAAAACGTTTTAAAAAATGGTTTAGAACATATTCATAGTTTTATTTATTCCTTTTTCTTTTTCAAACACAAAATATTTGAATTTTTTTTATTTATTTATTTTTTTTTAAATAGCTGCACTCTTACAATCAATATTTCCGTCTTGGAGAAAATACCAGTTTATTCCTGCAAGATTTAACAAATATCTCCCAAATATATTCTTTAGGATTATCAATAATTTAAGCTGAACAACAGCAAAACTTTTTTTTTGTCATGATTTGAGTGAAAAGCCTGAATGATTGTGTGTGTGTGTTTTTTTAATTTGTAGTCATATTTGTTCATGTTGATGACCAATAATTCTGGAGAGCAATGTGTATGATTCTACTTGAAGTCACATGACCTGTCGAGCGATAGGACTGCGTGCAATCGGATAAGCAGCGACGTTTGAGGAAACTGCGTCTGATGAAACGTGAATAAAGTTTGCAGTACTGCGCTGTAACCTGAAGACGAATTCTGCTTTCGTTTCTTCTTCTTCCTCCTCAGAGACATAAGAGCTGTATGAGGAGAGACGGCGGCTTTTATTAAGCCCTCAGGTCACTGGAGCGAGACGACAGATGCCCGGGGACTTAGCTTAGCTTAGCTTAGCTGCAGGAGTCAGCGTTTTTAAAGAATGATTTAAGATCTAAGAAGAGAAGGAAGCACGGAGACAGCACCTGCTAGTGGACGATGTAGAGGAGTATGTGCAGCTGAAATAGATCCGCTGTTGATGTTAGTGATTGTGGGTAGAATCCATGGCATTTTTAATTATTATTTTTTTAAATACAACAAGAATCGAAAGCATTAAAGGGCTTTAATATCAGTCGGGTAAACAGCAGAGAGCACGCCGTGGAACAGCAGCACCCTGACCTGGAGACAGCAGCGCTCCAGAAAGTTCCACTGCCACAAAACGCATGAGCTTTTATTCCATGTGTGAGTCAACAGTGTGCACAGCTCAGAGAGAGAGAGAGAGAGAGAGAGAGAGAGAGAGAGAGAGAGATACACAGACAAGGATAGAGTGACTGAGAAGGAGAGAGACAGGGAAAAATAGAGAAAAGAAGAGAGAGACACGTACACAGAGACAGAAAGACAGAGAAGGAGAAGTACAGAAAAAGATTGATAGACAGAAAGAAACAAACAGAGAGAGAGTGAGAGACAGAGGGAGAAAGAAAGAAAAACAAAGAGGGACACACAGATAGACACTTGGAGAGAGAGAGAGACAGGAAAAGAAGAGAGAGGCAAACAGAGAGAAGAACTAGACAGAGATAAAGAGACAGAGAGAGAGAGAGACTGAGAAAGAAAGAGAGAAACAGAGACCTAGAGATACAGACAGACAAGGATGGAGTGACAGAGAAAAAGAGAGACCACGGGAGACAAGAGAGAGACACATACAGAGAAAGACAGAGAAGGAGAAACACAGAAAAAGAGTGATAGACAGAAAAAGCATGAGAGAGACAGAGGGAGAAAGAAAGAAAAACAAAGAGGGAGACAGACACATGTAGAGAGAGAGAGAGGAAAAGAAGAGAGAGGCAAACAGAGAAAAACTAGAGAGAGATAAAGAGACAGAAAAATAGAGAAAGAGTGGGATAGAGGGACAGAGAAAGAGAGAGAAGTTCTAGACATTTTAAAGCAACATTTTGAAAAGAGCAAGACCATGCTAAAAAAAAAAAAAAAAAGGCTTTACCTAATTAATATTCTAATGAGAAATATAAAAAAATTTGACCAAAATATTTCCTAAAACCCGGAGAAAACGGCGAGCGCGAGGCCACGGCGTAATGATGTGGGCGGAGTCAATAACGACTCTCAGGCTGGAACGTTAATGATTTTATATTAACTCTTTATTCAGACAGCCACACCTACTTTCTAACATCACATCATCCACTTACACAAACCGGTTTATACACTTTACATCATTCCAGGAGTAATTGGTCTAAAACAGAAACACCAATAAAAATAAAACTCGATTAACCTTTCATTCAGTACAGCAATAGAATGAACTCGGCAGATCTGTGTTCAGTGACGGAGCGCTCCGATATTGGGTAGAAAAATTTAAAGGGAACGAGAGAACAGAACCAGGTAGGGTTGTGTGTGTGTGTGTGTGTGTGTGTGTGTGTGTGTGTGTGTGTGTGTGAGTGAGAGAGAGAGAGAGAGAGAGAGAGAGAGAAAACGGGCTCTCAGGATGTTGGTCAAGGCAGAACACTGGCAGGCACAGACAGAAAGGGACTGTGAGGAATGCTGGGAGTCCCCCGATGGACCTGAGCACTGACTTGGGAATTGGTTAGGAGCTGGACTGGAATTAGTTGGTAATTGGGTGCAAACTGAGCAGCAATCATTTGGGAGCTGGTTGAAAACTTGGGGGAAATTTATTGGAAACTGTTTAGGAAGCAGCTGGGAATCATCTGGAAACTGGTGGGGAAATGAGGGGCAATCAGTTGGGATCTGGCTGGAATTTGGTTGGAAATCTGATAGAAATTGATTGAGAACTGGTTGGAGACTGGTCAGGAACAGGGTGGGAATTAGTTGGAAATTGGTTGGGAATCATCTGGGAACTGAAGAGAATCAGTTGGGAGTCTGGGGAGTCTGAGGTCTCCCAACAGGTTGGGAATCATCTGGGGAATGGGTTGAAAAACAGTTGGGAACTTGGTGAAAACTGATTGGGAATCAGCTGAGAACTGACAAAATTAGTTGGGAATCGTTTAGAGACTGACTGAGAATCAGAGGGGAATCGACTGAAAACTGGTTTGGGTTTGTTTTGGGATTGGTTGGGAGTGGGCTAGGAATGTGTGAGGAATAGACTGAGAATCGGTTGGGGGTTGTGGCGTGGTCCTTGTGCACTGGAAGAAGGTGGAGGTTCACTTGCGGGGCTGGTGGATGTGCTGGTTGATGTGGTGGGACGGCGGCAGCTTCTGCACCGAGGGTACCGGCTTCGTGTGAGCCACCTGAGCCGCGGCCGGGGTGAAGTCCTTATCACCCTGAGGAGCACGAGCACACGGGAAGTTCGGGTTAAAACTCGAGCAGGAACCAAAAACTTCACACATTTCCATTTTCTACTGAAATGAGGTTCAGAACATCTACAGCTTCCCGTTTGCTGAATGTAAAACCACAATTTCTGTACTTTTTCGACTGATATCATTCTGTACATTATGGAATATAGACATAAAGAAAAAAACGTACAAAAGGAAATGGTTTTTATGCGATACAGTTCTTGGTAGCTGTTCAGAGAAAGTGCAAAACGCTTTCATTCAGTGGAAGCTTACAGCAGCAGCGTTATTAAAGAAAGAAATAAAGAAATTCCTGGTCTTCTGTCATTTTCCATCTAAACACAGTAACGTGTAAAAAAATTAACCAACAGTATCACGTGGTGTTTCAGCTCCTTGTCTCCTCATCCCATCATCTACTCTTATCCTAGAGGAACTGACTGTGGAATTGGCTCTGAAAATCGGAAAGTTAAAGAACTAAAGCAAGAGTAAATGAATAAAAGGTGAGATAGGCTTCAGCTAATTGTTAGAGTTACACGAAAGTCAAGTACATGAGTACATTTCCAGCCCTTTCTCTTTTATTGTCTGGTTTATTAATAACACGCCGTGCCAAACAGAGTCGGACCAAACAGAAACCAAGAACGAGTTCCTGTGTGTAAACCCTGTGCTGGTAAAGGAGTTTAAGGGAAATCCCCAAACCACAGGAACAAACTGAAGCGGTGAAACATGCTGTACATCTGTTCTTCTCATTAAAAAAAAAAAAAAGCAAAAACAAACTCGTGCTTGGACAGAAATAAAGAAGACGATGAAAAGATTTCAGCACGACTGCAGTTTCAACACTAACGTGCTGCTCTGAGGAAATCCCACACAGGGAACGCGGTCGTGGGAGATCTCTGATCGAGTCTGGATGCTGTAGTAACAGACTGATTAAGACGGGCGAGGCAGGGGGTTTCGGGTCGTTCTCCAATCGTGTCAATCCTCACACTTCCGAGCAGAAGTCACAAGACCGAAGCTGAATTAAACATGAAATTCATCTGAAGCTCAGCAGGAAACCATAACACACACAGCCCGAGTGCTCACACGCTTCCAGGGAAGAAGGAAGAACTTCACGGCAACTCTACAGGTCAGTTGGAGAGAATAAATAAATAAATAAATAAATAAACAAACAAACACGCTCTCTCCAATAGGGCGGGGCTCTAAGTGTCGATTTGACTATAAAATCTGTATTTACATATTACTCAAGCAAAAGTAAAACTACTCTCACAAATACACACTTTAATTAACATTACATTTTACACAAAACATGAACCTGACGCCATCTTTTAGTTCAAAATGTCCAACTTTAAGCTATTTTTTTTTATCGCAGTCCTCCAGGTGTTCATCATTTAAGTGGATTACTGGTCTTCTTCTTCTTCTTCTTCTTTGGGCTTTTCCCTTCAGGGGTCTCCACAGCGAATCATCGCTCTCCACCTATCC
>CM074966.1:17456383-17467575 GCA_037577455.1 Pangasius macronema | reverse complement strand
CCCTGATGTCAGGCAACTTTTCCTAAAATCACAGATAATAAATATATTAGGATAATGCTGATAATCAGTTTCAAACTTCTCAGAGTTAAATCAAATTTGATCATGCTCACATTTACTTAAAAGAGCCCAAGATCAGTACCTGAGGTTTGCTTTCGGATGCTTTCCCTAGTTTTGGCTTCCTAGTTTTCTTTCCTCCAAGTCCTACACACAACACATGCAATTAGCTTTGTGTGAATTATATGAACGCTAAGAACGGTTGGTTTATAAGTCTTTTTAATCTGATTAAAGGTACTAGTTCATATCTTACCAGCACTCGGTTCTTGAAAGAGGTCATCTAAGAACTTCATAGCGTCTGTTGATCCATTTCTGGCTGTGCTAACAGGAGGCAAGCGTCCTTTCGGGTTTTCCACCACGGCATGGTACATGCTGTATTTCTCAGATACCTAAAATGAAAATGTGATAAATTTTAGATTTGTCAAAAACTCAGCCCATAGAGAATATACCAATCTATTATGATTTGTGGAGTTAATAAAATAACTTGATGTTCTCCCCTGTAAAGAAAAAGCTTAAGTCTGTAGACTTAGGTCTTAGGTCTGAAGGTTAAAGACAGACGTACACAATTATTAAATCCTCACAGTTTAAGAGCTGAGCTCTGAATACAACCCATTATTTCCACACAAGACTAAATTATTTAATGGTTGTTAAGTTTCCATCAAATCACATTTGTCTTACTTTGCTTTGCCCAAGAAGGTGCAGTTGGGGGATCGGTGCCTTGCTCAAGGGTCTCACCTCAGTGGTGGTATTGAGGGTGGCAGAGAGCGCTGGTCANACTCTCGAACCATTAGGCCACGACTGCCCCCAAATCAAATACTAACATCCTTTAGTGATCTGCTTACCAGAACCTTCTCAGGTGTACGTTTACATCCTGCTGTTTGCTGCCCAAATGCTGGCTGTCTCGGCCTGCTACTCCATCCTGGAGCGCTGGTCTTCGCTGCTCCTTCTCTTTTCCTTTAAAAACACAAATACATTCACTTGAATTAAAACATACTTCAGATAAAAGTCTTTTCCAAACATTTTGACTTTCCAAACATTCCACTTCCAGCTACTCTGGAAGAAGTGACACACACTGATCATACTGAGTCTCCTGTGTGTGAAATGGTGTGATGACTCTACCTGGGCGGTGGTTGCGGTTTACTTCCCATCGCTTCCTGCATCTGTAATATTACAGTAAAAACATGATATTTTAACACTGATTGCTATGAAGAAAGAAAGGTGTCTGAAGGGTGGAGAAAAGAAGCTTCCTCACAGGTTTATGCTGGGGCTTCACTTTTCTGTTCATCTTTAGAAGTCGTTCCTTCGCGCAGAATAAAAAGCTGTGAAAGGAACCGCATAGCACACCAGATCAAGAGACTGTTTCACAGTTTCATTTGCATTTTAAGGACATGTAAGACTTTTTTTTCGAGTTACCGTTAATGATACGAGTAAATGAGCATCCTTACTTAAACCAAATTCACTAAATTATCTTTACTGGTTTGGCTTGGTCACTCAGATAATAACATTAATAATCTGCTGCTCAGATTTCACTTGAGTTGGTGCCATGGCTCAGCACACTGTTAAAACCATACCCAAAACAGAACAAGTCTTTATTTAATGATTCAATTAATTAATTAGTTAATTAAAATAAATAAGCAGCTATAGAAAGGCAGATGTTAGGAGGAGTTGAGTTAGGAGCTTACCTCTTGTATTCTCTGTTTTTTAAGACTGATTGACCACAGAATCCGAGCACTACTTTGGACTCGACTCCTCTGTGACGTCACAATGAAACGCACGGCATGACTGATTCAGTTCATGCAGGTGAGTCGGTTCAGAGCCGAATCGCTTTCTCGCATTAGTTCATTTGCAGTTCATGTGTGAAGTGTTGAGTGCGTTTGAATGGAAGCCTGGTGGTCTCCTACTCCTGATCTCAGCAGTCCCACTCACCGAGAGCATCCGAGTGATGTGGCCTCCAAGTGACCTGCAGTGAGAAAGTGATTCGAATCGACTCGTCTGCAGGAAATGAATCAAACATGCAGCGTATTTTGGGTTGCAGCATTTTTTTTCCCTGCAGAAATGACATGCATTCTGCAATTCTCCGACATTATACACACACACACACACACACACACACACACACACACACAAAGAAACAAGACAATAAACTCTGCATGTGATACATAATCACGTGATGCAATTTCCTTGTTGTCTGTGCTTGGAAAAGAATTAAAGAATTATTTCCCGTTTCCAGTCGCCAAATTTATTAATAATATAAATAATATAATTTTAGTATAATAATAATAATCCATTCACATGTACCAACAAAGTCACCAATACAGGATGAATATTAGGACCCAGGACTCTGTTTATTTCATAACATCTATATATTTTATAGTAACCTACATGTTATTCTCTCCATTACTAGATATGAAGGTAATTCTTAATTCAATTCAATTCAATTTTATTTGTATAGCACTTTTAACAGTGGACATTGTCACAAAGCAGCTTTACAGAAATAAATAAATTCACAAAAAATATATTGTAAATATTTGAATTTATCCCTCATGAGCGAGCCAGAGGTGACGGTGGTGAGGAAGAACTTCCTGAGATGATATGAGGAAGGAACCTTGAGAGGAACCAGGCTCAAAAGGGAACCCATCCTCATCCAGGTGCTAATGGAGAGTGCGATTATAAATACATCCCTTCTATTATTGTGTACTATATGGACAAATATTGCAATTGTGCAACCAATAAATTCATCACAGTTTCCGCAAGAAGTCCGGTTGGTTGAAATCTATCCACCGTCCACTGATGGAGTCCTGAGTACGAAGCTGCTCGTGGCAACCGCAGCCGCAGGAGAGAGCTGTTCCCTTAATGCCCACTACATTTTTAGTCTGTCGAGGAGAACAGCATGATCAGTGGTATCAAAAGCTGCACAAGCAAGGAGACACAACCCTGATCAGAGGCCAGTAGAAGGTCATTTACCACTTTTACCAGCGCTGTCTCTGTGCTATGATGAGACCTAAATCCTGACTGATACATTTCGTGAATGTTATTCCTGTGTTATGAGCATAGCTGCTGTGCTACAACCTTTTCTAGGACCTTGGAGATAAAGGGGAGGTTACATATTGTTCTATAATTAGGGTTGTTTTGGTACTATATTTAAATCTGACCTGATGAAACATGCTTCTTCGAACTCGTTCTTTGGATCTTCTAAGAAATGAAAATCCAGACTGACAACATTTCACGCCACTGACGGTGAAATGTGCCGAGCCAGTAACAAAATTCCACAAATTTTATATTTTATGTGAAGAGGAAGCCCATAAAAACAGGAAACGCATCACACATATCAGTTGTAATATTACCAATTCATGACTGTACTGTTTTCATAAGACTGAAGACTCGATCTTTCATTTCCGCTTAGAAATTAGAAAACGTCGAGGAGCCGTGATGCTGAAGGAGAAGAAAAAAAATAAAGCCAATCATAATGAAACTCTGATGGACAGGAAATGAGCAGCTGAAGTGTCTCAAAAGGACTGAATTGAAAGACCCTGGAAAACTAAATCCCCCAAACGCTTGCCCACGAGGATTAAAACTGCCACTCGGGATTATTTGTAGAGACTGTTCTGCTCTTCTGGAAGCACCTTGTGCTCTCCTGTAAAAGCCCTGGATCCTGGGAGTACTCTGAGTAATCGGTGCCTTCTTTGGGTCGGCTTGTCCATGTGTCGTCGTACATCACGCCGAGCCTGCTGGAGATGGAACATTTCACGCTCTGACACTCAGATCTGCTGAGCTGTGGATTATGCGAGATGTATGATTGCCCTCTGTCGGTTGATGTACCTGTGAATCTATTAATTACAAATGATGTGAAGAAAGAAAGGATATTCTTACAGCACTTTTCCACCAAACATATCATCCCTGATGGAGTACCTGTAACATTTTCCAACCATGTAACTACCATGTGAAAGTAGGAGGAGTTATCTGATGGAGACCAGTTTAAAAAAATAGTACTTGAAATATCGTTTACGTTTACACGTGCATGGCGCTTTGGCATTTCTCTCTCACTTATCAAGGAGGCATACAACCCATACAAAGCAAAGGGTGCCAATACTTTAATCTTACTGAAAATGCAGACAAAGTTGAGTGTGACCTTTGTCAAACAGCATAAAATACAGACAAGAAGTCATAGATCTTCTGTGACTGAATCTTAAATGACGTTCTATGGACAGTGCTATGAGCAAATATGTAAAAATGTAAAATTGAGATAAATCGATATAAAGGATATATATACCCGTTTCTATAGTAACAGCTCATTCACAGGGACTTGAACGGCGGACGCTCCACATAAACGGGTTTTAAAAAAAAACTGTCGATATGGTGGAGTTTTCCGTAAGGAGACGTTTATTGAATGTGGGTGTGATGTCACGGGGTGTCACGATTTGTTGCGATTCGGGATACTGGCTTCATGATTCGATTCTCAGAATTCTCAGAATTTTGCACAAAATTTTAATGAAGGAAAATTATGAAAAATATGTACTACAGGTTCACCACATCTTTAAAAAATTAAACAAATGCATAAATTCTCTCCAAAATTTGATTGAATAAACAAAGCCTCTGAGGCGTCATTTTAACTGGAAATAGAGCTCCAAAGTCGGATAAAACGCCCGAACTTCCGCGGTCTCTTTCTTGGGCTCTGTAGATTGCAGTTGCCTGAGGCTGGTGTGGTTTGAAAGCTACAACTGAAGAGCTCTTTTGAACTGTTATAACATGCTTATGTAACCACATAACCTATGATGCGTGTCGGCCGTTGTCATCCGGAGCCATCGGTTAGCTGTATATCTAATCCTATGGGTTGCACAGTTTGGGACCTCTAGTGTTCAAACAGTGGAAATGCATTAGTGCTTAATTAATAGAAAGCTCGTGGACCTGATATGAATCGCACATTCCCACAATGCACAGTCATATTTGTGCATCGTAATGTTATTAATTAACATTTAAGGAAGGAGTCTCCAGTGTCAGTGCTTTGTAACAGGCAGAGGTAAAGCTGTAACTTTCATTTTTCTTGCACCCTGTAACATGACAAGCTGCTAGTGAGGGAAAGACTGTTTATAGCTGCTATAACGTAAGTGAGAACAGGAACTAACAGTAAACTGTAACTATAAATGAATATATAGTATGATGTCATTTTTTTAATAAATAAAAAAAGTAATAAAAATCATTGGCAAATTGCTTGTGTGTAAGAGGGATAAAACGCACGGGGATGTGCTGTTATACGTCCTGTCACTGATTATCTTCTTATAACAGCACGGCAAAAAAAGTGTGTTGTCGTTCACTTGACGAATCAGTGGTCTGCAGTAGTTTTAGCTCCGCCCACATGTTCCTGTCCAGCTCGTGTGGTACTCTGTAGTGGAAATAAGACCAGAACCTTCATACATTAAACTCAAGGACAGAAAATCATTGCTGCTGAAACCTTTTTTTTCACCCTGGCAGATGAAGCTGAAGATTTATTGTGTTGTGTGACGATAAAAATCAAACAGCGATAAAGATTGCAAACAGTAATTTTATTGTCCTGGCACCAGAACATCATCAAAATCCAGCCTGATTATCTATGGAGCTCGGAAACAACAACAACTGAGACCGGGGATTGACATTATTATTATTATTATTCTTATTATTATTCATATTTTTTCTTCTCCTTTCTTTTTCTCTGTTGGAATTAGCACATTTAGGTGAACAGAATTTTTTAATAGAAGTCTTTTCTTGCCGTTTTGTTGCTTTTTCGTGACACCAATATCTGCACATAAAAATGATATAGATTTATATTTATACGTATATTTATATAATCGTCATCATTCTCTATGAACATCTCAGTCTAGTAGTTTTTTTTTTTTTTTTCACGGTGCTTTGCCAGTAGAAGTCGGACGGTAGAAGCCACCCCGCCTGTCATCATCTCAAACATGGACGACACACGGCACACACTCGGCTAACACAGAGAGACAGATTTTGTACATCTTTGGAGGAAATTAAGCTCGTAGAGATCTCGCGCTCCGGCTTGTTACTCCAGTGCTGCCTAGATGAGTAGCTTAATTCCAGAAAACAAAAAAAAAAAACAACACGTTCATGAACAAAAGAAATGGTGGAAAGTAAATAATTAGTGGTAGAAACGCATCAAATTCGGGTTAAAACATTTCCAGTGGTGATTTACTTTTGGCACAACGGCAGTCATCTCATCTCATCTCATCAGTCAGGTCAGGCATGGATGACAAACGGTTGCATCTTTTTTTTTCTTTTTCTTTTTTTTTAATGTTTTAACACTCTTATCCCAAAACAAAAAATGTGAAAAAAAAAAATGAAAAAATCAAAATGTTTAAATATCTACACGTCTTTTGTTAGGCAGTGAGAAAGCACTTCATCGATACGGAGAGTGGAATGATATTCTCTTAACTGCGTTCAAAACGTTGGTCTAGAAACACAAACGCACTGGCGTTATCAGAACGAACAATACTCCTCCGGAAACATACCCTGTTCTGAAAATGACACACTGACAGCCGAGACATTACTCTAAAATAAAAGTGGTCTAGGGTGTTTGTTTGTTTTGTTTTTTTTTTGTGCTGTAAAAGAAGATCCAGAGTCACCTCCGAGTGGCAGCAGTGTAATGTACACCAATCGAGTACAAATCAAACGAAGAGGAATAACAGAAATAGATAAAAAGGCTGGAAAAATCTCAAACGGATCTCAAACATTCGGCAAAACTCAACATGACTCACAATGAGGTGGTGAGAGAAAACGTTTAAAAAAAAAAATGTGAAAAGCTGTTCCCTAAAATTCCACGTAAACATCTTTTACGCGTCTGTCCACGTATCCTGGCGTGCTCGCTAGTTAAATTCCCTACTTCACAAATCCCTTTCGAAGCCTTTCAGGGTCAAAACTTTCTGTCACCTTTCAGAAATCCTTTCTTCTTTGTGCTTACATCCTGATATTCCCTCTTCGATCCCGCTCTCTCCGTGGAACAAGCCTTCCGACGAACGGAATGTGTTGACAAAAATGTGGTATGCATGCACATGCACAGTTTTCCAGCCTCTCTTTGCAAGCACCCGGATTTCGTCGGGTAGTAGTCACTGGGGAGGGGAAGGGGGAGGGAGGGGGGAGTCATCCACTGGGTCATCCAAGGGGTCATCATTCATCGAGTGCCTACACCCACGAGTCGGGCGAGGCGGGGTAGTGACTCGTCTCGTAGTTGAGTTCGCTGTAGGGACGGGCGGCTGAGTAGAAGTCCACGTAGTTACCGGTGGACTTGAGTCCCAGGTGCATGCTGAGGTCGGCGGCAGGAGCGGGCCGATGGACCTGATCTTCGAAAAAAGGCTCTTCAAAGTTTCTAGTGGAGTTCTGAAATGGAGGAAGCATCTCGTAGTCCTTTCGGACGCTCTCCTGTGGAGCTGGATGGACCGGGATCTGCAGGGAGGAAGCAGCGAGGAGGCACTATAATCATATACGTGTCACAAAAAAAATACGTACAGAACTGATGTATTCATGTAGTGTCACTAATCGTATGTTCCTTCAGTTAAGAGGTAGTTAAGCTGCATTAGCGGCAGAAGCGTAAGCTCTGTTGTAGTCTCGTAACGGTCGCTACGTTTGCGTTTACACACTGCTAAAATATTTACGCCTACACCAAACTGCGTCCAAGATCAAGTCCTGAGTTTCGGCTAACGTTTTCCTACATTACTCACAACCCCGCTCAACTACCTGCTCATAGCGGTGCAGTGGGCTTTAGCCCTCGCTTCATTTCTACCCTTAGAGAGCGATGCAGCGGCGCTTTAGTGATTTAGCCTGTCCAGCTCTCTCACCTCCTCATCTGTACACTCTGCTCAAACAGATCCTCTTCCAAAGCTTCAACTTTCACGCTAATACCGCCATCAACCGCATCGCGCTCGTCATCCCGTACATCACTAACTAGCCGAATATCTGCAAATTGTGTAGCTGCATTGCATTCTGGGACTTTACGCAGACGTCTATGCTGGATGTCTCATTAATATCACACATGCTGGTGAATGAGAAGCATCACTAAACACACAACAGATATTTGAATATAAAGATATTCAGTGTGTTTCATGGCACTAAACGTTGAGAACTGTTGACTGTTACCTGGTTGTGCTTTACCTCTTCGTTTGGAGTCGCGTATGAGTTGCGGAACAGCGTCGAGGTTCCACACGAGACTTGAACTGTAGGACAAGACAGAAGAAAGACAGAAAAGGTGCATCATGACTCATACAGGAAATGAAATCAGTCTTTCGGGTTCTGCCCTTCAGTTGATTTTAACACGGTTAGAAGAGTTCAAAGGGACCGCTCGATCAGCGAGGGAAATAAGTCAGAGAGCTAACGCCTTTAGAGCCCGCGGCTACAGGATGACAGATCAATCATGCAGGAAATGATGTCATTGCTAAAATTGCTCTTGACTTCTTATAGAGGAGCTTAGGTTCTGCTAAACATTAGCAAGAACAAACTAGATGCAATGAGGTAAATGAAGGGTCACGTCCTGAGAGCTGATGCTGCATCACTTCCTCCTCTCCTCTTCCTTCTCTCCTCACGTTCCTCTCCTTTTTTTCTTCTCCATCTCCTTACACCTTTCTTTGTCTTCTCCATCCTCCTTCTCCTCTCCTTTTCTCCTCCACTTCCACACCCCTCTCTCCTTCTTGCTTACCTTTTACTTCCTCCTCCTCCTCTTTGCCTCACTTCTTTCTTTCCACCTCTCCTCCACATCCCTCTTTCCATCCTCCTGCTCTGCTCCTTCTCTTCATCCTGTTCTTCTGTCTTCCACTTTCTCATTTCCCCTTCTCCTTCCGCTTCCTCTCCTCCGCCACCTGCTGACGGTCTCCTCCTATCCTTCTTCTCCTCTTGTTCCTCCTTTCCTCCGCATCCTTCTTTCCATACACCTCCTCCGGTCTTCCTCTCCTGTTCTCCAGCTCTTCTTCATCTCACCTCTTCTCCTCTACTCTTTTCTCCTATTCCTCCTCTTCTGTTCTGCTCTCTTTTCATATCTACTCCTCACCACCTCTTTTAGTCTCCTCCTCTTCTCTACCTGCTCCTTCAGCAACTCCTCTTCCTCTCTTCCTCCCTCGAGCACTCACCTGCTGTGGCGTCTTTCCTGGATGCGTGCTCTCCTTTGTTTCCATGGAAACTAGCATTGGTTCCAGTGGACTCGTAGTCGGTCTTCCTCTCCTTGAGGCTGATCATCTCTCTGGGCGAGGCGGGGGCGCTTGCTGCGAATCACACACACACACACACACACACACACACACACACACACACACACACACACACACACACATTGTCCATAAGCATCTAACGCATCACTCCACCTGTCTCTCTCTCTCTCTCTCTCTCTCTCTCTCGCTCTGTTCTTTAATCTCTCTCCTCCTTCTCATCCCCGTCCCTCTCTTTGCAGCTTCCTTCGTCTTTATTCGTTGTCACTAGATGAAAGTCATGCCGAAGTGTGGATCATTATTCTTCATTAGTGTGGTTCAGCATGGCAGCAGGAATGTGATTTCCGACAGAACAGTGGAAAAAAAAAGTCAGCTCCAACATTCCTAATTCCCATGAAAGACACTTACAAGGACAATTTATTTCAAAAATAAATACAGTTCCTGGCTTTCCTGCAAAAACACACTCAACTCTCATCAGAATTATTCATACACACACACACACATACACATATTACACATACTAATGAATTTTTACTACTTTACAAAAAAAGCTTTGAACACAAAACAGGAAATGTCAGATTAAAAATATTTCATATTTGGGTGTTTCCAGGAAGTGTGGGTTGCGTCCCACTGAGGAATGCATCATCCTTTTCCACAAGTCGTTTATTATAGATTATGAAAAGTTTATGATCTGTTTCATTCATTCAACCCTGTTACCTGAACACACTCACACTCACCCCTGTGAAATACTTCCACAAGTCGCAAGTCACATGTTCAACAGGAAACTGCATCAACTAAACTTCCTGAGAAGAAGAAACGTGCATTCCCTCGTTCTTTTTTTCAGTGTTCTGTATTTATATTGTTTTATTGACACTATCACTAGGAATGTTCAGCCCTCTTACCCAATTTATAGATTTAAAGTAAGTTATTAATGAAGAGTAAATTATTAGAATGTCATTAATGCTCTTGTATCATTGGCCTTGATGCTAGTTAACCACAAAAACTCAACACTGTCACTCATTTAAGAACAAAATGCAGCAAATAAACCTTGAAGAAAAAAGAAAAATTGTTGTTTGAGATGAGGTTAACACATATTTGGATTTATTTAGACTGCTTTTAAAAAAGGTTGGTCTGAGGTTCAGGAACTCACATGTCAAAGTTCACCGAGATAAAGCCAACGTGATGCTAAAGGAGCTGCTATCAGACACACAATGTGCATGAGCTTTTTAAATTGTATAGCATTTGGTCTGACTGCTGCTTGAGCTCAAAAAGCAAAGAGCCTCAGACTTCAGGTTGCCATACCAACAGGTAAAAAAAAAACAACAACCCTGCAAACGCTACGACTAAACTGTGAACCAAGGATAACTGAGGATAAATAAAAGTATAAAAACTTTCCAAACTCCAATCCAGTCCAAACAAAATAACAAACCTCCAGTTTTTTTTCTTCCACTGCTAAAGTGTGAAACAATTTCTGCAGCAAGATGCAAGTCTGAGATAAACACTGCTGTAAAATACTGAGTTCACTTCACTTCCTGTTGTCCTGCTGAACAAAACGATGCAAACTGAACACCTTAAAAACATTCAGCTCTTTGTTTCTCCAGACGTTTAGAAATTCCTGCCAGGGACACATGATGAACGCTGGGTAGCATTAGCACATTACTCAGCTCATTGCAGTCTGGCCATCTGTTGAGTATAATTCCAGATACAAATATTAGTGCACCCTGTTCCTCCCCTGCGATGCTCTCTGAGGGACTGATCAGCATTTATTGTCTAGTGGTGTGTTGTATTAAACAGAAAGCACCAGAGAGACGCGACGCTTTCTCATGATCCAGCCGTCTTTCCTGTTTATTGCCTCTTCTTGGCATATTTTCAAAAACTGTAAGATTCCATAAGTCCTCACATGCTGCTAAAATGTCCACTGGGAGTCTCTAATGAGATAAATGAAGGCTTTTGCTATAT
>CM074966.1:17378964-17391184 GCA_037577455.1 Pangasius macronema | reverse complement strand
TTCATCTACCATAGACACACACTAACTCTTCATCTACCATAGACACACACTAACTCTTCATCTACCATAGACACACATTAACCCTTTATCTACCATAGACACACACTAACTCTCATCTACCATAGACACACATTAACTCTTCATCTACCATAGACACACACTAACTCTTCATCTACCATAGACACACATTAACCCTTTATCTACCATAGACACACACTAACCCTTCATCTACCACAGACACACACTAGCTCTTCATAAATTTTACACTTGCTTAACCAATCAGGGGTTAGTGGGCCGTGCAGGGGAAGTGGCCAGACTGTGAAATGGCTTCTTTTACATGTATTATTTCTTGCAGATGTCAATTACGGCCCTTTGGTCATGATCAATTTGGACGTGTGCTGCTGTTTAAGTGAGAGCTTAAACAGGAGCTGTCGGTACACTACATCAGCCATTAACACACACATAACCATGCTTTTAAACCACTGCAATATACATTTAACTGCATATTTTATTGCATTTACTGCGACCAGGCCATTTCATTGTGTGTATATGCAGTATAAGTCTAATGAGTCCGTGACTGCACATGTTGTTGCACATAAAGCGCAGGCTATTATGTGGTTTTACTCTGAGTCCAGAGATGGAGCTAATTCATCTAGCACTAATCAATATTTCCAGTAAATAACCCTCACTCATTAAATAAAGACAATATTTAATTAAATGTGAATTAAAGCTGAAACAATGCAACAACAGTTTGTTTTTGAAATCCAGTCCAAGGTCGGATTAAGGGACAAAGAGAGGACACGTGGATCTCGAGGTCTTAAGGGACGAGAGCTAGGGTGATGGAGATG
The DNA here is from genome assembly GCA_037577455.1 of Pangasius macronema. NCBI lineage: Eukaryota > Metazoa > Chordata > Actinopteri > Siluriformes > Pangasiidae > Pangasius > Pangasius macronema. Next base: position 17,390,336 of record CM074966.1, on the reverse strand, counting down.
GAAACTGAAGAGGTGTGTGTGTGTGTGTGTGTGTGTGTGTGTGTGTGTGTGTGTATGCGTGTGTGTCGCAGAACCCTCAGGCCAGAAAATGCCCCACTACCAGCCCATGTCCTTTTCCTCTTCCCTTGAATGTCCTCTATTCTCGAAACAAAAAGAAAGAAAAACAGACTTTCAGATTTTCACTTATTCTTATAAAAAATAACAAAAAAGACTAACAAACTTTTTGGTTCTCCGAGTCACTGTTCTCATGTGGAACCCTTTGAAAAAATTACTGTCTTTTTATACTCTAATCATAGAAATACATCAGAATTGTTTAGACCTTCGGCTGTTTTCCGTCACTAACGTCTATACATCCACAACAAGAAAAGAAAAGCTGTGTGGGATTATTTTTTTTAAATTTTACTCTCATGTCCACCATTTTGTGTGCCTTGAACCCCCTGATCGATCTGTTCCTGTAATTTGTTAGCCAGTATTATCTGGCTAGTTATGCTAACATTGCTAGTTTGTTTAGCTAGCTTTGCTTTGGCTGGAAAATAAGAGCAAAATGATCTCGGTGTTGTATGTTTTTCTTTCTATCTTTTTTCTTCTGTATTATCTTGAGATTTTAACAGATTTTACATGTGAAATAAATGAACTACAAATAAATACATCAGTAAATAAATAAATTAATCTTATTACAATATTACATCTCAATATAATTTCTGAGATGTTATCCCAAAATATTATCCCAAATCCGAATTCCAGCCAATTTGGTTGTGTTTTTTTTTTTGAGTATATTTACAGACTCAGTAATACTACTTACATCATTTTACCAACAACAACAACAAATTACATACTGCTGCTTGAATTTAATGGGAAAATGATATAAATTAGAGGAATGCAGGATGCAGCTGTATGTACGTCAACGTGCCCTGAGAGTATCCGAGATTCATCCGAGAGTAATTAGCTGAATAAACAGAAATCAGCGTTCAGACAACAGTGTTATAAAACCGAAGCAGGTGTTTATTGCCTGCTCACTCACTAACAAACACTTCCTGTAAAACAAAAGTACTGAGGAAAAAAAAAAAACCTGCTCAACACACGCAATCAGTCCTCTCCATCCGACCCGGCAATTACAGCGTCTTTAATCCGCCGCAGTCAGACATCCGATACGGAGGTAAACATGACCAGAGCGCAGGCCTCGCAATCTTCTCTAATTTTCTACAACAGTAATTAAGCTAATTCTTATCAGATCAGACTTTTTATTGTCGCCGCACTTCGGGCCGCACAGACAGTGAAACAGCATCGAGTCGATGCCGAGCGTGCTGTCACTGCCACGTCTGTGCTTTAAGAGCCGATCCATAAACATGCTTCCTTAATTAAATCCTGTAACGTTAAAACTGCGCTAAGTTTATTAGCCTGTGATCTTGAATTAACCTCAACGCACCTTCGTATTCTAATTATCGTGGATAGTGAAACAATTACATAGTCATAACGGTTGTGTGTAATTTAATTAATCCAGCTGTTGGGAGGAATGAAACAAATACGTGCACGGGTTAAAGAAACGTGTTCATGGATGAACGATGAGAGGAAGAGGAATTAATTCAACTAAAAGACCAACTCAAAATGCCAATACACCGTCATTCTGATTTTAGAAAACTTTAAAAACAATTAACGATCACAATTAAAAAAATAAAACACTTTTGCGTTAAAACCACAGACCCGGCTCAGCTCCGCATCATTACACTTCTTTCTTTCCCCTTACATACAGCTATGCATTTTAAACAAATCTTACGCCTTGTGAATTCTGTGAATTCGTCTCCCACATCATGTTTCATCATCTTTACATTTATTTTGCTGACTTTTCGGAAACTCAGTCAGGTTTTGCAAAACCCAGCTCTAACGCACAGTCACAGGATCACTTCCTGATTCCTCATGACATTCAATCAAACACAGAATAACGAAATGAAGTCACAAAATGTCACGAAATGAAGGCATTCATTTGCTTCCTAATGAGTAGAGAGGTTTATGTGTGTAATACATCGACACACATATCCGTGTAATACGTCGATACACATCTGAACATGTATCTTCCACTGCTTTGGGTCAAGCAGGATGTTACGCAGCAGAGTGAACCCCATGAAGGACTTCTCTCTGTCTTTCTTTCTGATTGGTCAGGAGGTGTTTTCTCCTTTTATATTAACGCACTTGTTCTAATACGTTACTGTTTCTATAGTAACAGCTCATTCACGGGGACTTGTACGGTGGACGCTCCACATAAACGGATTAAAACACATGTGTAATCGTTGACACGGTGAAGTTTTCTGTAAAGAGACGTTTATGTAACATTTATGGAAGGAGTCTCCAATGTCAGCGCTTGGTAACAGTGAGAGGTTGTAACTTTAACAGCTGTAACATTTCCATCAGTTTCCGATGATTCGTGGTTTCTCTTTAACATGACAAAGTGCGTTTTTTTTCACGAGAGAGAAAGAAAGAGAGGCTGGTGAGGGAACGACTGTTTATAGCTGCTATAACATAAGCGCAGACAGGAACTAACATGTTTCATGAACGTTAAACGTAACTACAAACAGATAAAAAGTAATATTTAATAAGAGGAATACAATGTGCTGTTAGAGGAAAATAATGAACTCTATTATTTTACTCTAACAGAACAACACAGAGTGTTTTCTTCCTTACGCATTGAGCTACTATCAGCTGATGAGGCACAAGATTTGGCAGGAAGTAGCATGACACAAAGAGAAGAGGAAGAGGAAGGGAATTAGTCTCAGGGTTCTTTGAATTCCGAGTAGAAAAATGAAGAACCCTTAAATATCCAGAAAAACTTTAAAAAAAGAACCACTGAAAAAAACAGTTTCATGCCTGAACAATTTTCACCTTAATGGCACTTGATGATGAATAACACTTCCTCATTTGTATTCAGAAAAAACCTCCATCTAAGCCCAGGATGACCTTTCCAGCCTGAAAATTAAAGTTTGCTGCAGATGAAGTTCTTCACTCATCCGGAACAAGAAAATATGATCAAAATCCCGGCCTCCATTAATGAACCCGGGACGGATTTCTGAGCTTCCTGAACATCAGCTCAGGGTCTGATGACATCACCTGGAGCTTGCAGAACGCCCATGTGAGCGCGGCATGTCTCTGAGCGAGCAGGTACACGGACAGCCTCGCTGTGCATCAGAGAGATGTGAGATGACAGCCACATGCAGGACTGTCCTGTCATCTCTGCTCGGGTTAAAACGCATCCAGGACAGGCACGTCAATTAGGAGGAGACGAGAATAGAGAAAGGCAGAAATAGGAGGCGCGTCAACGCTGACGGACAGGCAGAAGAGACAAGACGGAGACAAGCGTGCTTGCAGGTACGAGGAGGAAGCTCTGAAACACGCAGGAACACACACCTGCACACGTGAGACGTGAGACGTGTTCATTTCCGGCTTATTAGAGGAGGATTTACAGCCGAGGGCAAAGAAGAAACAGCTGTACATGAGTGGATTAATTAACATCACACACACACACACACACACACACACACACACACACACACACGTACGTACACACACAAGTACAAACACTAGACATGAAGCAGAATATTTAATTTGCAGCTCAGAGGTGCAGCTTATTAGTGCAGGATTTATATCACTGCGTGCAGAAGATACAGTCGTACAGAGAGGGTTAATTAATGTGATGCACATACCATTACACACACACACACACACACACACACACACACACACACACTCACACACACACTGCTGGCTTCTGTTTTGCAATGCATGATGGGAAAACATTTATGCATGCATAAGGTTTTATATCAAGAGGGGATGATGCAAATAAATAACAAAACAGCATCATTTATAAACAAACAAACAATTTTTAAATTTTTTATTAAATTTTTATTTTATTTTATTTTTTTTATAATTTTTTTAATGAAGCTTCAAGATTTTTTTATTTATTCTTTTTGTATTTGGTATTTCCAGAGTAACTTAATTAACATGCAGGAAAGACCTAAAGATTTACTAATGTAAATAATAATAATAATAATAATAATAATAATAATAATAATAATAATACTAATAATAATAATAATAAAATTAAGGCATGCTAACAGCTCTATTGTCTCAGGAAAATTAAATGCACATAATAACAGCTATTGTTTGTTGTTATGATGTTTTATGTTTCCTTCATTCATTTAAAATGCTTGACAAATAAACAAACAAACAAACCAAAATAAATGTATTATTTACTTATTTATTTATTATAAATGCATACCACATTTATAACAACATTAACATTAATATTCATATTATTACTAATATTAGTATAATGATTTTTACTTACTTATTTATTATTATTATTATTATTATTATTATTATTATTATTATTATTATTATTTTTCCAGCCCAGTATAAAAATGCACTTCCTTACAGCCTGCTTTCACCATGAAAGAGCTCCACAGTGTGTATTAATAACCTTCCATCCATTATAGATCTCAAATAAGATCTTGACATATTCCGCAGCCATCGAGAGGAGATCCAGATCCACCTGCAACTCCAGCTTCAGCTCCGGGTTCAGCTCCGGTTATCTCCACTCCAAGCCCGGATCGTCATTAAGAAGCAGCAGAGCTGAAAATAGCCGCGGCTGATACATTTCCATACGCGGGGGAAGAGCCGGCTACGAGCTCCCATGGGAACTGCATCCCAATTAGATAAAAAAAGAAGCAGTAATATCTTCAGAGTGACTGTTTCACAGAGTCGTATAAACCTGAACAATATGCTAGCGCACACACACACACACACACACACACACACACACACACACACACACACACAGCAACACATATTTCATCACGAAGAAATTAGCGCTTGTGTTTGCCTTGAGGTTTATAATTACCATAAAACATCATTCAATCACGTGTGTCCAATAATTACAGTTCAAATTGCTAATAGTTAAGATGACGATAAGATACAGTACTAGGCATTTTTAAACAATTAAAGCAATTAAAACAATCTTTCATCTTGCTTTATTACCAATAATGTGAAAATATCAGAGCTACTTGAGCTAAAGGTGAGCAAAGCAACTCCGTATGTTCATGCTAGCAGGTGATCTCTTGTGGAAGTCTCTCCTGAAGTCTCTTGTGTTGCTTTCGGTATATAAAATCTTCCAAAGTAAAACAGTTTAATAAATAAGTAGATAAAATAAATTAAATAACGAACTAACAGTGTGAAATCTGCATGTTTGTTTTGTGTTTTGCGTGCATGGCTACGCACTAGCTCCATTCTCAGATTAGATTAGCATAGCATGCTAACTGTACTAGCGCCTTACGCTCACCAGAAGCCCCTACGATCTCTGCTACTTCCTTCCCAGCTTTATGTTTGTTTGTAATGTCTCTATACCCATTTCATGAGAGGTTATAAATGTAAATGATTAGATGAAAAAGAAGAATCGCTTCTATTTCGCGTCAAACAGTAAATCGCAGGCGGGAGCTGAAGCTGTGAGCGGGGAACTGACGAACTGTCGGAACACACGTGCCATGCGATTGGGCCGAGAAATGATTAGAGACGATCGCTCGGTGAGAAAATCTCAGCTGAAATGTCGCTGGAATAGCAGCTCCGTGTCACATGTACGCAGAAACCGAATGTCGTTTTGTCACTTCCTAGTGTGAACGCTGTGTGAGGAAAAAAAAAAGCCCGTGCTGGATTCTCACGCTACTCTCGCAGTAGGAAGTGACAAAACGACATTCGATTCCTACATGCGTGCGCGACACGGAGCCGCGACATCCACCTGTCAGTCAGGTTCTAGACACGCCCCCTTCGCTCCGCCCACATGTTTACTCAAACACACAAACACACACTTGACATTTTAATCTTAATTACTAGCGAATCCTACTGTTAAAAATGTATCTGATGTTAAAAAACGCTGCCATCATCGATTCTTGGTCAAAGTTAATTTTTTTTCCTGGATCAGTGCCAAGTGAGTTTTTTTTTAAATACAAAGAGGAATACAAAGATGGAGGAAGGACACAGTGCTTCTGATAAACGAGTCTTGTAAGTGAGTGAAATTGAGGAGGTTTATGGGAAACACTGTGCCGTCCCGACGACTGTAACCGCGGTGACGTTCAGTCAGTCACACGAGCAGCTCTTACATTTTATTGAATTAACAACGAGTGAGTACAGTCAGAAAAAAATGGCTCTGGATTGTCAAATGAAAGGTGCTCCTCGATCAGTGGGTTACGCAGTGCTAAGTAATGAACACAACATGAGTCACATCCCATCAGCAGATCACACACACACACACACACACACACACACACACACACACGTCTGCTAAAGAGCCATGGGCTGATGATGTCACAGTGCCGTGTAAACACTGGTGATTTGTGAAGCTGTCGGCTGTAACACCTCTCGCTCTCGCTCCTCTCAGGCTGATTTGTTGCACTACAAAAGGAAGCTGAAGCAGATGCTCTCTCACTCGAGCACAGAAAGCGAACGACAGAGAGAGAGAGAGAGAGAGAGAGAGAGAGAGAGGGGGAAGGATGCGACAAACACACTCGAAATTCAAGTAATGGAGGTATAATTGTCAGGGAGGAAACGGGAGAGATGTATAAGGGGCATTAATATAGACGACCCAAGTCACACTTACGCAGAAGGAAGGAGATCGAACTCGCACGACATCAACACAATCAACTAGTATTCATACTAGTGCTACTACTAATAATAATACTTATAATAATAATAATAATAATAATAATAATAATAATAATACTTATACTGTTATTGCTACTACTACTAATAATAATACTCGTACTTTTATTACTAGTATTACTACTACTACTACTACTAATAATAATAATTATATTGTTATTACTACTACTAATAATAATGATTCTCTTACTATTATTACTATTACTACTACTATTACTACTACTACTACTAATAATACTTATACTGTTATTACTACTACTAATAAGATTTATACTGTTACTATTATTATTACTAATAATAATAATAACTTACTGTTTCTACTAGTATTACTACTACTAATAATATTTATATTGTTACTGCTATTAATACTACTACTACTACTAATACATATACTATTATTACTAGTATTACTACAACTATTACTACTACTACTACTAATAATAAAAATACTTATACTGTTATTACTACTACTAATAAGATTTATACTGTTACTATTATTATTACTACTACTAATAATAACTTACTGTTTCTACTAGTATTACTACTATTATTACTACTACTAATAAGATTTATACTATTACTTCTATTATTACTACTACTTCTAATATTTATATTGTTACTGTTACTACTACTACTACTAATATTCATATTGTTAGTGTTATTAATAGTACTACTACTACTAATACATATACTATTACTACTAATAATAACACTTATACTGTTTCTACTAGTATTACTACTACTAATAATATTTATACTGTTACTGTTATTACTACTACTATAATAATCATAATATTTATAGTTACTGCTACTAATATCCTTTATTTATCTGGTACCTTTACAGTGTAAAGTTAAACGAGTCGAACTCGACGCCTGGTCCTTCTCACTACTAATTTCTATCCCTGAAATCCCATTAAAATATATTTCAGACAGGAAGGAAGCTATCGAAGGGAAACTGTTTCAGACATTTGACCTTGCTGTGACCTTGACCCTGTTTGGATCAATTCCTAAATCTAATCAGATCATCTGCTGGTTACACTGATCACTCCACATCAATCCTACAAACACTCAGCCAGCCGCTCTTCACTCTAACGAGAACCTGAAGAACCGGACGCGCACAGACCCGGAAACGCTAAGCCTCCGTCACGCCGTGGAACTTCAGTGGAGGCGGGAAAAAAAAAGAGAAAATAACAAAATAAAATCTGAAATGATCTCATATTTAAAAAGATAAATCATTTTAAAATTTGTAAAAAATTAATAAATATAAAAGTGATGTAACATTAAAGAGCCAGTATATGACAGATAATAAAATAAGGCTTGTTAAATAAAAAAGTGATTTTTTTTTTAAATCAGTGACAGATGGAGCCTAAAGAATGTTTACTGGAGTGTTTCAGCTCTCTGGTGCATATAAACAAAAAGCCGCACTCTTTTTTTTAAAAATCATTTTAAAACTCCTACTCAGTTTTATAAGAGCTATTGCTCATGAAACACACACACACACACACACACACACACACACACACACACACACACACACACACACACAGTGCCAGAGCAGCAATTCTGAGAGCTCTGCTGAGATACTGTGCACCAAAGTACCGAATATAATCTCCATTCATACGCGAGATGAAGATCCTTCATACTTCCTGAACGCACACTTGCTTCTTCCTCTCGTATAAACAACTCGCCGTTCTCTAGAGCGTCAAGGCTTTCACTGTTCATACAATCTGAATCCATGCAAGAAAGAAAGGGCTTGATAAGTCAAAACATCCAAGTGAACTGATATCGATAGGCAAGGCTGCTGTTGAATTCAGCGCTGTTGAATTCTGGACTGTGATTGGTCAGAAGGCGTTGATTAGTTTTCTTTAACAACATCTCTGACAGCTGCATATCACAGGTTTATAATATATGTCATGGTTTCTATAGTAACAGTGGTGAAGTTTCCTGCTTATTTTTATCTCCTTATTGATGGAAGGAGTCTCCAGTGTCAGCGCAAATGAGAACAGGAAATAGCTTCTTTGACAGAACGTTGAATGTAGCTATAAATGGATAAAAAATTCGACGTGCTGTTCTTTAATAAATACAATTTCTGATCACTGCTAACCAAAACCATAAGGTCTAAAAGGAATGAGACCCGTAGAGGCATGCTGTTACAGGAAAATAATCAGCTCCGTGGTGGTGAGAGTAGCTCCTCTTCACCACGTGACGCACGTGAGTGCTTTACTCCTCACATAAGTAATCTGTTCACGAACAATACATATACAATAATAACATAAATGTGAAAGTGTGAAATATACGTGAACACCCGAATAAAGAAGGTGAACTGAAATGTGACTGAAATGTTGAATCAAATGAATTCGATTCATTCAACTGGTTCGTTTAAAAGAATCAAATGAATTCGACTCATTCAACTGGTTCGTTTAAAAGAATCAAATGAATTCGACTCATTCAACTGGTCAATTCGTTTAAAAGAATCAAATGAATTCGACTCATTCAACTGGTNTAAAAGAATCAAATAAATTCGACTCATTCAACTGGTTCGTTTAAAAGAATCAAATGAATTCGACTCATTCAACTGGTTCGTTTAAAAGAATCAAATGAGTGGTGTGATTCAGGTCCGGAAACTAGGACCCTGAGGATGTGTGTAAGTAGAAAAAAAAAAAAAAAAAAACCTGCTGAAAAATGGTTGTTACACATCTGGACAGGAAGTGTGTGTAGTGATAAAACCTCAAACATGCCTTTTATCTGTTCTTACACATCAGATAAAAAAGGAGTGAACAGCAAAGTGGCATGAATTTGGGCCAAAATGGCGTGTTTGAGTCATCACGCCTAGCTAGCACAACCACTTAACTGCATCTTCACTCCGCAGCGCCGTGATTTCGGCTCTTAGGCAGCCAAATTGCTGTTATTTGATGTTTATGCAGCGTTTGAAAAAGCTAAGAACTGTTGCACAATCCCTAACCCTCTTTTTCCTCGTTTTTCTGTCTTTGCGTATTCCTCTGTGTGTGATGCCTCAGCGCTCGGCTGTACCTGACAGCTCCCAATTATATTTTTATGGCTCTGTGAGTGTTCCTCAGGGACGCCTCGTGGCTCCACTCGGCTTGTCCTCTCTCCCCGAGACATTTCACACTCGGCGTCTGGTCACGGCGTGTTCACTCGCTCTGCTCTGACTCCACCGCTTTCTCACAATCTTTCGCTTTTGTAGTGTTAACCGCAGTAAAGCAGACACAGTTTGTGATGATGAAGTCTGAATATTTTCAGGGATCGTCTCATCTGAGGTGGCGTGATCGATATTGTAATTTCCGTTTAGTTCCACAGCAGCAGCAGCAGAAGAAGCAGCTTGACTCCAGCTGGGTGGCGTTTGGTTTTTTTCTGCATTTAAACCATTATATATATTATATATTTATTTTTGTGAAGAAACTTTCAAATCCACAAGTCTTTAAACTAGACAGGTGCAGTCAGATACAGGCAGAATTTCATGCGAAACATATGGACGGCTTTCAGTATTGAACCATCTGTCCATCACGACTCCCTGAAGAAGCCGGAAGCAGAAACAACGAGCCAAAAAACTGACCGATTCGAACGTGTGTCAATTCACAGGATTTAAGTAAGGAATAAAACACCCCATGTTGTGCCATTATAGGAAAATTATCAATGATGACCACCCAAAACTGATTTATTCCTCTTATACAACCGTAACTGGCTAACGATTGCTAATCTTCTTCTCATTCGGAGTAACATTTAAGAAGGTAGCTCTTGCTCTCATTTACGCTACAGCACTTGGAGGAATTCAATATTTTAGCAAATCGAATGATTAAATATCTGGCGCTGTTCGTTCGTTAAACTCAGACGCTTTCGGTGAACAGTGCAGCCTGAATGAAAATCTCCCCTGAAGCCCCGACACAGAGCTAACACCCAGCTGTTGAAGATGGTGTGTCGATTAGTGTGTGAGATGTTCACGTACTCGGTGTTTTAATGCGACGAAAGATTAACGCTAATCGGACAACAGGCTTTTAATGCGTCATTTAAAGTCCCGCCCAGAGGCACAGCATCACTGGGAGTGATCTCCAACCTCAAAATTTATCGCACAGGACGCTCTTCGTTTGTTCTGAAGGACTTCAGAGCCTCATAAGCAGCTGCCAATCACAGAATCAACACGACTCACACGTCAAATTTAACATATTGGCGCCAGGCGGAATCGCTTGTCTTGTCCTGAAGATTTTGCAAAACTTAAAGCTACAGCTTTACCTCTGACAAAGTGCTGACACTGGAGACTCCTTCTGACAAAGTGCTGACACTGGAGACTCCTTCTGACAAAGTGCTGACACTGGAGACTCCTTCCATCAGGTCCCTGTGAATGAGCTGTTACTCTAGGAACAATACCGCGTTAGAACGAGTGCTTTAATATAAACCTGAGATCTCCAGCTTTACTCCTGTCAGAGCTGCAGTTTAATTCATTCATTAAATTTAACAGAACATTAATCAACACCTTCTGACCAATCACAATCCAGAACTCAACAGCGGATCTTATCTCATACTCACTGTGCTATTATATTTATTATATATTTATTAGAGCAGACTGCTCTTTTATCAGATTCAGCGAGGATCAAGGGGAAGGTGTAGGAGACAGTGGTGAGAGCGGCCATGCTGTATGGTTTAGAGACAGTGGCACT
>CM074966.1:17356434-17368478 GCA_037577455.1 Pangasius macronema | reverse complement strand
GTGGTCAAGACCAAGCCCAAAAAAATGACATCATAGCAACTGAAAATACCAGATATATGACTATTAAACCTATTTTTTAAAGCAATTTCAAGCTTGTTCTAGTCTTGTTCTTTTAGCAGATAATTGTTCAAACGTTATTCATTTAATTCCAGATTAAAGCAAAATAGAACAAGCCAATCGAATAAAAATATAAAGCTTGATATGTGTAAAAGGCTGAAGTGGGTTATATTAATCTCATAAGAAGAAATATTAGACGGATTTGCCCATGCTGAAGATATTTTCTCTTGCTAAGATGTCATTTTTGCAGTGTGCAGGATTAGAAGACCGAGTAGAAAGAGCAAGAACCAAGTTTTCACAAGTTCCTACTATTCCAAATGCCTGAAGCCTGTTTGTTTTCCAGTACAAAACATACAGAAAACATCCCAAAGCATAAAGACTACTGTGCTATTGACATCGCACCACAAAAGTGTCAATCTTCCAACAAAACAACCACAGCAAGAGCCAACAACATCCTTCAAAAAGCCACTCTGACCTCCTACCTCTCCTCTCATCCTGCTGAGATACAGTCACTGAGTTGCTACAAACGTCAACGCCGCACAGGTCCAGAAGAAAAGCATGACGCAGGAAGTCTGAGCGAGGCCAGCGGAGTCTTACCTCGGGTCCTTCTGGATGCTGTCGATGGAGGGCGAGCGGGCCAGGGTCCCCTCGGGAGGGAGAGTGGGGCCCGATTTGCTGTAGGGAGACTCCACCGATGAGCAGTACTGCAGCGTGCGGTACGGCTCCACGTAGCCGGCGTAGCCTCCACGCGGGAACGTTCCGGCGGCATTCTGGCTCGCTGTTCTCTGCAGGGGGACGGAGTCGACACCGGGGGAGGATGGGGCTATGGCAGGAGAGGAGGGACAAAACAGAAAGGTCAGGAGATGCTCACAGATCTGGTGGATTAGGTCTAGAAAAGGCGTTGGAGGAGATGGAAAAGGACAGACAGGAATCAAGAAAAGAGAGAACGACAGAAAAGGGCAAAGAGGTTGAGAACGGATATAAGCAAGATATAGACAAGTTTTGGTACAGTTTGGTCTAACTCCACACAGTCTGGATTTTATCAGAGCGAAAAAATAAAAGTTTATTAGATGATATTTTTTTACATCAAGATTGCATCTATATTCAATAATCAAAGTAAATATAAGCTATCATCTAGCCCAGAGGTGTCCAGTTTGATCCGGGAAGCGCCGGCGTGGATGCAGGTTTTCATTCCAGCCGAGCAGAAGCCACACCTGAGACTACCGAAAGCCAGGATCCTCCGATTAAACAGGTGGAATCAGGTGTGGCTCCTGCCCGATTTTAATGAAAACCTGCAGCCACACCGGCGCTGTGCGGATGAGACCGGACACCCCGATCTAACACAATTAACCCTGTATGATTCCATTTGGTTTTAGAAAGCACCTATTTAAGAAATATGATGCATGAAAACTCAATATTTTGATATTGTGACAGCTTTCATTTTCATAAAAGAATTAGCAAAACCATTTAAAAAAGAGATTCATTTCACATGATTCATCTGCAACATTATTAAAAAACTTCAGGATTACGAAGACATCAGCGATGTTAACAGCCTAACAATATAAATAAACATAAATGATTTTGTTTAAATGTAAATAATGTTAATACACACACAGCTAACAATGCATACAGATGAAGAAACATACATTCGAGTTCAGTACATATGAGGATCGAGTACAGAAAGTCACTAATGATTGTTTTATTAATGAATGAAATAAAAAATTGGTTAATGCAGGCATTTATTCTTTGGCTTTGGCCGGTGAGGGAACGACTGTTATTGCTCCTATAATGTACACTACATGGCCAAAAGTATGTGCACCCCTGACCATCACACTGATATGTGATTCTTCACCAAACTGTTAACACAATGTTGAATGTACACACTTGTACAGAGCGTCTCTGTGTGCTGTAGCGTTACAGTTTCCCTTCACTGGATCTAAGAGGCCCAAACCTGTCCCAGCATGATGATGCCCCTGTGTACAAAGCGAGCTCCATGAAGACATGGTGTGTGAAGGTTGGAGTGGAAGAACTTGAGCGTCCTGCACAGAGCCCTGACNATGAACACAAATCCCCACAGCCTCGCTCCAACATCTAGTGGAAAGCTTCTCAGAAGAGTGGAGCTCATTATAACAGCTGGAATGGGATGTTCAACAAGCACATATGGGTGTTTATGTCAGGGGTGCACAAACTTTTGGCCATATGGTGGAAGTGAGAACAGGAGCGAACTTGTCTTGTGGCTGTTCCACAACATTAAATACAAACATATCATGTTGTTTAATTAATACAAAAATGGTTAGCATTGGCAAATCGCTGTGGTATAAGAAATAAGAAAAGGCGTAGAACATGCTGTTTGAGGAAAATAATAAACTTCAAGGTGGTACCAGTAACTCTGCTTCATCATTCCACCCTGTCATTGATTATTTTCCTATAACAGCACAACACATTTGTTTTATTTCATACATATTTGACCCCCCAGCATGCAGATTCTAACAATAACAATCAGTATTCCACACACTCAAAAGCTAAAAATGGAGTATGACAAAGTGTAGCATAAGTATTTCAGTAAATTGGCTCGTCACAGCAGTGTGTGTGTGTGTGTGTGTGTGTGTGTGTGTGTGTGATTCTGCTCAGCTTAAGAAGTGCTCACTCATGAGTAATTGCTTGTCAGCAGGAATATAGAACAGCCCTATTTTTAGGTGCTACCACAGTCTTTCATTTCCTCTTTTTATCTCTGCTCATCGCTATCATGGATAAATTAGCATTTAACATCTGCAGGCACGGAGAGATGGAGCGATGGAGCGACGGAGAGACGGAGCAACAGACGGACTGGAAGCCGAATAAAATCTCATCTATAAAGGAAATTCACGATCCAAGAACCATCACGGGTCATCCCTGTGCGTCTTTCGGTCATTTATCCGTTAGGAGATTAAAGCCGTACTCTCTAAATGAGAAAAGTCTCCTTTTTTTTTTTTTGTTACTTCTTAAAAATCGTCAAGGCTCGGGGTCTATTACTGCGTCATGGTAACGTCTGGGCTGTACAGACGGCCACTGAGCTCGAACTCATAAATCCGAGAGCTGAGCCGATCGATAGGAGGAAGGAGGAAAGGTCCTCGAGTCTGAGCCTTCACCACAACACACACAGCTAAGAATGAGATACAAAAAGAGTCGTACAGAAAGAAAGAAAGACAAAGAAAACGTAAGAATTAGAAGTGGTGAGCATCTCATATACAAGGGGCAAAAATGACTAAAACATCCCATATTTTTTCTTATCCATTCGTAGTTAGGCTGAATGTTGTGCAGCAACAACTCTACACAGCCAGAACCCGAAAGTCACGATCAATCCGGGGATCCTGAAGCTGTGAAGTGGCAACTTGACTCACTGCACCACTATACGCCATGGATAGTATTTAATATAATAAACAACAGAAACATGAAATTGAAGCCAGCTCACACTGTACAAATTCAATCAGGCTGATGTTAGCAGAGCAACAGGCCACGCCCACAGGAAGCAGCACATCTGATTCGAGCATGCATACACTAGCGCTGGTTCTTTCTGACCTTATTATAAATAAAGCCCTGCCTCTGCTGTGATGACCTGGCATTTCCTGCAGATACTGATCTTTCAATGACCTTCATGCTCCATTAGACCGTTATATCTGAAATGTTTGCCGTAGCTAAAATCCTCATTTCAGATATTATAAATTCACGACAACCATCTTTACCTGCTGCACTGACACCTGACCACTTTACCTTTCAAAAATGATCAGCTTATCTGAAAGTGTGCCACAATTACATAAGGAAATAATCTCGTCTGCATAAAACCTTGCTGTAATGTGAAATGACAAGAGGAAAAAAAAACTACGATGTACTAAAACAAAGAACATGAACATCAGGGGTCCAATGAAAACCTTTCTAATTTAACCCAGAGCTTAAATCAAAAGAAATAACACTCTTATCTGCTCCAATGACAAGAAAATTGCTCTTTGTGCGGTCAAGAGGCTGCAGCGTATGTGTCTGTAATCTCTTTAATCATCCTGACAAATCAACAGACTCTTATTATCTCATACAGAGGCGTTTAACCGTGCTAGCTTGTCCAGAATATTCAGCACAGCGTAGCCAGCTCATAGCAGAAAAAGCAGCTTGTTTTGACCCTGTAATTCCTTAATTAACACCCTTTCTGAGCCGTCTCACATTCGCATGCTCCCTGTGAACGTCTTGTCAGTTTCTGTTGGCGTCGACTTGAAGGTCGTTTGCAGATAACCCGCCACTTTCAATTACAGTAAAGTCTCTTAAGTGTGCTTTCGGTTTTTCCGCCCATAATTGGTCCACTGGGCTGCGGATAAAGAATTACAGGGACGTCACAAGGAAGAAGACTGAACTGAACTTTTGTACGGTTTAATTGTCGGAATGATGCCAGACTGTTCTTCTGTTCTCCTTGAAGACTCTGTTAGTCTCGGAGATAGGACTTGCTGGATGTTGGATGCGGTGTGAATCTGAATATCTCTGCATACAGACATCACTCACGCATATGCGTGGATCAGAAGGTAAACATCGCTCTGAATCCCCAATCTGTCTCACGCGTTCTGCATCTTTTCCAATCTTTTGTCATTCCAAGTCCCTCGATCGTGGCTGAATATTTTATTTGCTCTGATAATGGGCCAATCGTTCAAACAGCTTGACCTTTTAGATACGAATCTTCCAGATATTCCAGGACGATGCCGTGACTTTCAGACGCTGCACACTGATAAGGAGATGTAATGCAAGCGTAAACAATTCGAGTCCCTGCTCTGCGGCTCCAGCAAAATATCACACTAAAAGCATTTCATCTGAAAAAATCATTGGGTCCTTTGGTATCAGGGAATCAACAGATAAGAAGCACCATTTTTAGAGAAGAGCACGATACGTCTGTAGTTATGTGATGATCGGATTGGACAGGGCATCTGGCTTGCTTTGCAATCAAGGATTCTGATTGGTCAGAGGTTTGTAGAGAAGAGAATGCTTATCAGGAACTAACCCAATATTGAATCGACTGTCAATCTGCATTTTCACCTCCATGCCGATGCCAATTAACGCTCAAACTCATCAATGCTCTTGACGTTTCCTGAATGACATTTTGTCAAGACTGCTGCTAGACCGTTACGACTGTGTCACTCAGTCATGGAGACTTAAGACCAAATGAGAAAAGCTTCACTTCTTGGCTCCTGTAGCCACAGTCAGCATTTTTTCCCCCACCGTATTATTCATCTTCAGTCTGCTGGTGACAGAACGACTGTTTATAGCTATAATGTAAGCGAGAACAGAAACTAACTTGTTGCATGGACGTTAAGAAATGCGACTATAAATCAATAAAAACGCATGACATGTTCTTCAATAAATAAAAAACGGATCTTGGAAAAGCAGCCGTCCTATAAAGGGGAATAAAACACTTTGAGACATGCTGTTATAGAAAAACAATCAACTTCAGGATGGAGTTGCTTCCCAATGATACGCATGGATTCCAATAAGATTCCCGTTTGGAAACAAACTGGAAACAACACTGGTATGTAAGAATGATGGCACATTATGCATACGAATAGATGTTGTGAGTCTTTATCTCCGAATGTCATTGCTTTGTGCTGGGAATCAAAAACAAAAACTCTTTCATTCATGACCCAACACTGACCATTTCTGTAACGCAAAAGAAAACAACAACAAAAACATTGTGTCTTGATGGGCAACTGGCATGTTCTTCATTTATGCGATTTCCAGTCCTGTACAGAATTGAATGAGACATTTAGAGGTGAAACCTGATGAATAATGTATTACAACTCGGCTCTGTCAGAATATTATGCTAACGTTATATGTTACATGTTAATCAGCCAGCCATTGCTTCAGTAAACTCTCTAGGCTTGCACTCAATTTCATTACAGGGATTCTCCACAAAGTTAAATTCAGCCAGACAACCTTACAAGCAAACATGCTCACACCTTTTTCAACACAGTGACGAATGCTAAGCATTAGCAAAAGACCCCTGTGAAATGTCTTTGGAGTAGTCACTGCTTTGCTTTTAGCTGGAGCCAGACTCGCTAATCATATAAGAGTTAAACGTCACGACCAGGAGTCTCTCCCTGGACACTTTCCTGCTGATCTTCACAAATTGCCCATTTGCATGGTATGAGAAATTAGCAAATTTTGAAAGATCAGCATAAAGAAGAGACAGGATGTCTTCATAACAAATGTGTTTGCATTAAAAACTACACAGTGAGGCATTTCCCTGAGTAAAAGCTCTGATTTTAGGAAACAGACCAGAAGGTGTGTGTGTGTGTGTGTGTGGATGTGTGTGTTTTCTTTTATAGAGGTTCCTAAAATTAACCCTGTGTTCACCCCAGCAAGCTTTCTAAATTGTACACAAATTAGCTATGATTATAAAGCAACAAATCCAAATGATTGGCTTGAAGGATTCCTCAGACCAATCTTAAGGTGGTCCGAAGTTTCCTCAGTTCCACACTTATAGCTTTGGTTGGTTCCTACCTGCATTTAGTGTTTACAGAACAAAAAAGTTCCCCAGGCCCTAAAAAGTTTCAACAGAAAATATAGCCCCGAGTTTTCCAACGCACTTCCACTGTAACCAGGACTAATTTTAGATGGATGCCCCACCTTTAAGTAGACACCATGAACCAAGGAACGTTTTGAGGAACATTGGGCACCTTTGCACTGCAGAATCCAGGACTAATTTTAGATGGATGCCCCACCTTTAAGTAGACACCATAAACTAAGGAACATTTTGAGGAACATTGGGCACCTTTGCACAGCAGAATCCAGGACTAATTTTAGATGGATGCCCCACCTTCAAGTAGACACCATGAACCAAGGAACGTTTTGAGGAACACTGAGCACCTTTGGACTGCAGAATCCAAGACTAATTTTAGTTCCTGGGCCATAGTTCCAGGAACTTCTTTACTTCCTGCTTCAGAGTAGGCACAGGGGTTCTTGAGGTGGAAAGGTTGCATCCAGGTCTTCCATACGACTACGACTGCACTTACAAAATGAAGGGGGGAATCAAACTAAAATCAGTCCTAGCTCTTTCAGTGGGAATAAACCTAAACAAACAAACAAAAAAATCATCTCAAACATTCCCATTCCCAATTCCCATCCGTTCTGGAAAGGTATGTTTGCATCTCAAGAATCATTTGGCACTAAGTTTCCTGGTTTCAGTGGTGGAAATGTGCCTAAAATTCCTGAAAGGATTCTGAAAAGGTTCCTGCAATAGGAAGGTACATTTCCAGACGTGTTTTGAAAAGTTTATGCTGATTTTCTTGTTGAAATTCGGTGGTTTCATAACCTGACATTTTTCTCCTCCAGCTTCAAGGATCATTTTAGACTCTTAAACCAAACTCAAGGTCTTTTTCCTCCATCCTCTCTTCTGAAGCAGCTCTTAAATTCCTATTCCACTCTGTGGCTTTGGCTGTGTTATTTAACGTTCAGAACAGAATCGGGGAAAGCAAGGAAGAGAGAAAGAGTAAGAGAGAGAGAGAGAGAGAGAGAGAGAGAGAGAGAGAGAGAGAAATGGAATTGGCTTAATAGGTTTATGCAAAACAGCCTCCCTTTGAAATGAGTCGTGTGTCATATTAGTCGTCTTTGATGAAAAAAAAGCAAACACTCAAGTAAGTATCCCCTCTCTTTCTCTCTCTCTCTTTCTCTTTCTCTCTCTCTCTCTCTCTGGAAAGTGTGAGAGTTTGAATAAGAGACTGGAGGGAATGTCTTCAAGACGGCTCTTCCTCCAGGTTCAGGTTAATCCCTCTTTTATTTACAAAACGAGACATTTCCAGAACGTTCTCAGCAGTACGGTTGTCGTCGTGCCTCTCAGCATTTGAGAGAAAAGTACGAGTCCTTCCACGATGATGCAGGAGAAGGAGCAGAACCCCGAATGATAGGTGCTGTTAGCTCAGCATGGTTCCTCATCAGCTTTAATGATGAAACTCAGCGTTGTCGACTCATATGGGAAAGTTCCATCAACTCAGAGTCACTTAATGCACAAGTTAAAATAATTTTTTTTCAGTTTTCACCAGCACAAGCACTCGGTTTTAGTCTAGTGTGTTGCTAATATATTGCTGCATCAATACTCCTAGCTGCATTTATCACAATCACTGCAAAATTTGGTTTTTAATTGAACAAAATGGCACAATTTAATGGTCCACACAACTTAATGAAGCCAAGAGATACTAAATCAAGGTCATGCTTTTTTGTTTATGCTTTTAATTCACAATTTTAGGATGTTGAATTATTTTGAATTGGATGCACTATCCTCTAAAGAAAATCTGCGTGTGGTTTGAAGGATAAGCTGACCAAGCACTCAACTGCTACAGCTCACTTTAAGTTAATTCATTGGTCGTCAATGTCTGTCAATGTCTGACAATGTCTTTATTTTTTTGGATTTTTACAACTAAAAACATCAATCTGGTTACTTCAAACTGTCAGATAATGGCACTGGACATTGGAGCCAATATTACAGTATCGTACATAACCGAGACGTGCTTCTGTTTTTCTCAAACTCCACCCACATTCGTAACTCTTGCCTAACTTCTGCCTAGAGTTTAAGCCTACAGTTACTCCTTACTACGCACAGAACTGGGAAAATGGCCCCGTGTGATTCTCACTTGTTATACGCCCCTTTACACACTGTATGTAAGTGCATGTTTTGCTTCTGAATATTGGTCTACGTTCTTTGTCGTAGGTCACATGACCAGATATGCAAACTGTCTAAACACATCTATAACACTGAAATCATCTCACTGCATCTTTGCATTTGAATTTGAATATGTAATATGAATATTTGGGTGTCTGTTGCTGTCCTGCTTTGTTTAAAGACCTGAACATATACCGAGGACGGCACATACAAGGAGCTGGGGGTTTGATTTTCACTTATTAGGCTCGTCAGATTGTTAGAACCTCTCATATAAACATGAAAATAATATCACGGAACCGGCAGAATTCAACTACAACCATAATCGTGTTAATGCAGAGATAATGAAGTTGATTGGTTCTCATTTTTCAAAGTAACCAGGCTGCTGATGAAATAAAGCCTTGAATAATTAGATCTGCAGCACGGTGCAAAAGTCTTAGACACCCTATATATATATATATTTATATATATTTTAATACAAACTTTGTTATAGATGTGTATTTTATGACGTCTACATTATTGATTCAGTACAAAAACCTTTTACATTTCCTAACATTATTTTTCCAGCACAATGTTTGTACGCAAGAGACGCTTTTCAGATAAAAACAGAATGAAGGCTGCTGGGTTTCGCTGCAGAAATAAGAAGCGAGTCGACAGTCGAAGTCTCCAGAAGAACTGCGGCTGCTTCTGCAAGATGCTCAGTAACACTTCCAGCTCATTTCCTTATAAACCTGCACACACTGCACCTGAGACACTGAGGATTTATTTAAAGCCAAGGATCAGCACATTAAACATATATATATATATATATATGACTTATCCTTGGTCTCTCTTGTAAAACATACCTGAGGACAGCTTCTGTTTGGTGGAACAGAGATAGTTTAATGGCATAGACGCCTTTTATATCCACGTTATGGTCCAGGTAAATGGACTCTTCATATTAGCACACAGGCTACAACTTGTGTGCAGAAGATGTGCTGCACACACACACGAAGAGCTACAGCTACTACACACATGCACACAATATATCGTTACATCGGCATAGTTGTGATTTGGTCATAGCTAAGCTTTTGTTGTATTGTACACTGTATTGTATACTGCATGGCTTTGAGTCCAGAGTCTGCACCAACGTCTCCACTCCACAGCTACTGACTTCTCACAGGAACAATAAAAATACACCAGCAACTATTTACCACCAAAATCACAACACACATCACTAATATTTCAGTATATGTTGTGTGTGTCATTGTGGAGTTTTACTACAAACTGGCTCTCATACAGTTGGACAAGGTGCTACTCCTCCTGATCATCATCTGCTAGTGTGAAGAATAACGAAGCCAAACCTCAAGAAAGTGATCTCTCCACCTTGAACACTGCCTCGTGTCTCTAAAGCGTCATCACTGCTAAGAATTCTCTCTTACACCATCCCAAATAAAACGCAGTGTTTGTGTTCACTCTTCACCTCTGGCTATTGCCAGTTCACAGCCCATATCGAGCGTGTTGTCCCGGTATATCTGTGGCTTGACCCATGAGTTTTGATGATTATTATTTGTAGGAAATCTTTTAACACTTTAGTCTTCTGGGTGCAGACCTGAAGGTGAAGGATCCAAAAGACCTTCAGCAGAGATTTAAGGACACAGTGTTTGAGTCATTAGTAGACCATTGAACCCCAGAGAGGAATAACAAGTCGTCCAAAGAAAGGGAAAAAAAATCAGTAAACATAAACAAAATGCAATAAATTTGATATACTAGTCCTTTTACAAAATTGCTTGTCTAATGTTGCTTGTAGAAACAACTTGTGAAATGCTTCCACTTGGCTGATATTTTCACTGTTGTTTAATGTTTTCTCTGCCAATTTTTTTCCTTTTGGCCAAAAACCAAAAGTGGTGTTTTGGGCTGATGTTAGTGATGATATGTGTCTAACGTTAGTGCAAGTCAAGCACACAATGATCGATTTTATGTCAAATTAATGAAGTCAAAACCATGACAGAAAGTGAGGACGCTGCATATTTCAGACGGGAAAATCGAGAGGAGACGAGAGCTCTGGCTGAAACATTATTAACGTGAGATGAGAGGAAGGGGCGGGGTTTCCAACGGTGTCAGTTAATATCAGCACCTTCAAAACACACTACATGACCGTCAATCATTCCAGATTTATATGTCAATTAACTCTTCTGGGGTTTTTAGCTGGGGGGAATAAAGAAGACTACTCTTTTGGCATGGGTTTTTTTATGACTTTGGGATTTGTGCAGAAGAAACGAAACCATGGCTGGACAGAAAAAGCCTGAGGTACAAACTGGTTAGTTGATGGAAACATGCTTCAATTTAAACATACATATAACCCAAAATTTCAAACCACTAGAGCGTGATGTGTGCGATGATGGATCACATGACCTAGTTCACATGATTGATAGCCACAAGTAGATCAAGAAATGAAGACGATCATGTGTTTGAAATCTCCTGAAAGCTTTCCATCTTTGTTTTCTCACAGGAATTAAAATTATTGTGAAAATTTAAAAGAACTACATCATTGAGTCACTGTATACAGACGATTTATTGCAAAGAAGAAGAAAGAAAAGAGATCTACATAACTTTGCTGTTTTATTTCAGCTTGTTCAGTAACTAAGAAGCTAACTATGTTGTTAGCAAAATATAATTTTCAATAGAATCAGCAAGAGTGGAAGGTTTTTCAGACATTCAAAAAAATGATGTTATCTAATTAAATGCAGACTTAAAGAGGACACACATTTTTGAGCCAAATCAAAGCAAACCAGGACCAAAAATAAGCAGCATTTTGAAAAGGGTCCTTATGAGTCAGGCCAAACTGGCTCAATAAAGAACATCCACAGACGTCTCGTCAGCTGCTGATCCATGGAAAAAAGGACCACTTTCAAAGGACACCATCTGAATCTGCGCCATTTCTTCTGCTCTGTTTTAGTCCTCTTTTAAACATCAGCTTGCCTTTGACGACTTGGGAAAGTATGTAACACCTAGTACATCACTCGAGACGCCAGGTTCTGCTCCTGAAGTGTCTAAAATCATTTAATGTTTCATACTGAAAAATACTAGAGAGCACCACATGGTGTGGACGTGAATTTAGAGCGCTCTCTCAAAGCCTCGTTAAATTTGTGTTTTCATTCTACTATTTTCGTCGTGAAGGTTTGCTCGCTATTATCTAGTGGTGAAATGAGGAAGGCTAAACCCAGGAGAGGTGATTCACCAACTCGTTCAGGTGGCCGAGATGCCTTTGTCTGACCCATCCTGATGCCCCTTCTGCTCCTCCTCGCTGCTTGACCCATCCTGATGCCCTACTTCTGGTTGGAGT
>CM074966.1:17345961-17356334 GCA_037577455.1 Pangasius macronema | reverse complement strand
TGCAGAAGATAGGGATAGGTGGAGAGTGATGATTCGCTGTGGAGACCCCTGAAGGGAAAAGCCCAAAGAGGAAGAAGAAGAAATACAATGTTTTTAAAACATCTATATTAGCATTTATTTTGATTTCAGGTTACATAATGGTGAAATTTAGCATACCAGAGAGCGTTAATGTTACGAGTAGCAGTCTGAAGGTTAATGTCAGAGACGAATTTATTCCTACGCATTTCATGAAATCCTAGCAAGCATCAAAGCTAAGCTTCAGCACATCTCGTTCGCCTTGGAAACACACAAGGCTGAAATCTCCTGCCTTAAACTTCAGATTAATTTAATCTGTGCGAGGAAATGAACTCGGTTTCGGTGAAAATATAACAGAGCAGAATTCCTGAAGACGCATAGCTTTAATCGGACTAAAAATGATCCACCGTAATGGAAATAATAGAGCCTTAATGAGCGCCAGCCTCGGAGAGAAAAATTCCACTTGACAAATAATCTTATGACAAATAATTGCAGTGTCACTAGCACTCTAATCTATTCCACAAATGCTTGCCGGAACCTTATGCATTATACATCTCCCATTCATAATACATGCACTCGTACACTGTAGAAATTTAACGTCTTAAATTCTTAATTTCCAAACGCTTGAGTTTGTGCAACTAAACAATGAGTCAGGCACGACGACCTGCGGCAAACCTTCTCCGCCTGCCTGTACACCTTTAGAAAAATGTTTTCTTACTAAAACGTTAGGTAATAATATAATTACAGTAGAGAGAGGAGGAAAAGACGAGCAGTCTGTCGAATACAGTGTGGTGAAAATCATTCTGCTGATGTTAGCGGCCCATTAAGCAAAGGCACCAATATTGAAAGAGAACCCGAGTTTCTTACTGCACATCACGAGCTCTGCTCCACAAAGGTCACGGAAATACACTCGGTTGCATCAGGACAGAAACATTACAGCAGGAGCCCTCTATTAAAGCGGGCTATGTGATTTTTATTTGCGTAAAAAAAAAAAAAAGGGCTGACATTTTGTCTCAGTTCTCGAGACGCCGCGTCGCTGGTGCGTTTCACGGCTTTCCACACCGAGAGCTTCTTACGCCCAGATGCTACACATTATACATCTGAGAAGCAATCTTGGTACGGTTTGCTCATTTCTATTACATCACAGCATCATTTTAACGCGTTATCATTTCTATAGTAACGGCTGCAACTAGCAACAGGGACTTGAACGCAAGGCAAGACGCTCCACGTAAACGGATAAAAAACGTGTAATTATTGATATGCATCGATATGGTGAAGTTTTCTGTGAGATGATGTTTATTTAACATTTATGGAACGTCTTTCTTTTGTCTTATTGACGTTCCACAACATTAAACGTAACTATAAGTGGATAAAAGTATGGCATCGATAAATAGAAAATTGCAATCGCTGGCAAGATGTTGTATAAGAGGAATAAAACACTTCATGGTGTACTGTTTCCCTGCTACAGGGAAAATAATGAAACAGTAGCAGTAACTTCACCTCGCATTGATTATTTTCCTATTCCAGCAACCCCCAGGGAGCGTTATTCCTTACACACTGGCGTTGTTGCCCTGGGGAAAACTAAATGGGCAAAATTTGATTTTGTATCAACCCTTTATCATTCTATCTTTTATCCTTTGTCTAGATTTACCAAAACAACCATGGTGTCCTTTTTTACTGTTACAAAACCTAATATAAGTAATGCAGCTTAAATGTAACAGTTATATAATAGATGCTTACATTAGCTTACAAGTTCAGAGGTTCAACGCCCACAAAACCCTAACTAAATCACGCACTTAATCTTCTGCGTCTTGAAGAAAAGGCAGTTGAATTCCCTCTTAATTCCTTCAAGCGTGACTGAATTTAAAAAAAAGCTAAATAATTAGCATCTAATTGGATTAGCATGCTTTACCTGACATGAGATCAAACTCAAAGCATTGTTGCGAAACATTTCAATAAGGTCAGCTCATCTCGGAGGTAACACTCAGCCGCATCCCCTCAGGCACATATATTTAAAGCCTAGCTCTAAAGAGGTCACTACATGGCTGTGAGCAACGTCATGGTGGATTAGCGAGGATCTGTTGCTCTTGAAGAAATGAGAAAGGTTTCTCAGGCAGGGATCGAAACACATTTATCACATTTACGACCGGCAGAGGAACCTACCAGTGTTGGTTCGGTAGGTGCCAGTATGTCCTGGAGCAGGGGGTTCTGCTTGACTCTGACTCAGGCTCCTCATTGGACCTTTCTGGTAAACCCGGTCCTCATAGATGGGCTCGATGTGGTGCTCCGGAGACTGCAGGGGTCTCAGATCAGAACCCGTGTGGCTATGCTGACTGCTGTATGAGCTCCGAGATCCTGTTGGGAGAAAATAACGTGTCAGATTGCAGTTTCTGTACTTCCTGTAGCGTGAGTTGCAGTAGAGTTCACTAATGTGGTTTAGCTTGGAGATGAAATTTGATCAGGGATGATGTGGATCATTGGAAAACTGCTGTGGTAAGACCACATCGCACTGTCGTCTTCTTGATTATTTTCCTATCGTGCCTTATTTATCCCTGACTTAAATACAGAATAATTTGGTCACAAAATAAAACAAACAAAATGCATCCAATATTATCCCACATGCTAAACTCTGTAGCATTGCAATTGAGCTATAAAGCTAATGCTGTCTAACTTCTGTATGAATACAGCAGGTTCTTACTAAGAAGTGTTGTAAGTCTTGTAAGGTTTCTTAAAACATTTTATGAAATAAAATGTCTATCCACACCTAGGGGCGATTTAGAGTCACGAGTCAACCTTCCAGCATGTTTTTTTGACAGTGTGAGGAAAGCGAAGAACCCAGAGAAAACTCACCTGGACATGGGAGAACATGCAAAACTCCACACAGACAGAAACCCAAGCTCAGGATCGAACTGTGAACCCTAGAGCTGTGAGGTGGCAACGCTGCCTGCCGTACCACCATCTTGCCTTTCGCTGTTTAGGGGGCAGTCGTGGCCTAATGATCCGAGAGTCGGACTTGTAACCTGAAGGTGAACCTGAAGGTGGTGGGTTCGAGTCTCGGGTCNACCCTTGAGCAAGGCCCCGATCCCCCAACTAAAATGGCTGCCCACTGCTCCGGGTGTGTGTTCACGGGTGTGTGTGTGTGTTCATTACTGTGTGTGTGCACTTGGATGGGTTAAATGCAGAGCACGAATTCCAAGTATGGGTCACCACACTTGGCCACAAAGTCACTTCACTACACTCATCAAAGTTTATTTAACACCTATGTCTTTCTGCCTGCTTATCTACAAATATACAGTGTGTAATATATAACCCTAACCCCAATTTTTTTTGATGGTTTGGATGGTTTCACTCGACTACTTCACACCATATACTAAGAACAGATCACAACCAACCATTATAAAACTTGAAACAGTAAGTATTGGGTCAGGTTCTACCTATCGCATTAATCCGTGCCTGCTAGCGTTCACAGCCACGTTCGCTTGAAGAGAAGCCAGATCACCATCTTCAGACCAAATGTATGGAACTCAAGTGTAAATATGTCCCAAGGACAAATGTAAACTGCCCCAGAATACAAATATCATTAGCACTTGTAAAAAAAATGCCTGAAAATGTGCACAATGATCTCTTTTCATTCCCAATGATGTAAGCAAACAAGGGTTTTCAGGAGATGAAAGGGTAGATGAGAGGAGTAGGTGTTTGAAGCATCGACACTGGGGAAGAGGAGATGGACTGGCATTACCATTTCATCTCACTGTGACCAGACTCATCTGCAAGCGCGAATCTACACCACAACAGCACAGCGTACACACTTTTCCGTATGGACTATAAATGCACAAAGACTCCAACTGTCTCAAGGAGATTCACGTGTCACATCTACAGCCGACTCCTCACAAAAACCGTCAAGTTGGGCCCACAATATACCCCTGAAGCACTCCAATGCTAAGAGATGTGTGTGTACGGGCATAGATGGCAACACACGAACTTACAGACCCCACTCCAGCTCTGCAGATGGCTAGATCAGTGTCGGGCGCTGTGCCTCTTCTCGCCATAATGTAATTGTGCAAATGTTCAGACAATAAGAAGCTGCAGTTAGAGTGGGCTCTCCCTGTAATCACCTTATCAGTGTCAGCCAGCCGACTGCCTCCACTCGCTAACCCAATTCCTCCAAGGCTGGGGAGAGATCCTCGGGGGTTTCCAGAAAGCGCTATAAAAAACATTCACCATCTGGACAGCACCATCTTAAATGTTCTACTCTGTGGAGCAGTTGGCTTTTAAACTCAGAAGAGCCTGAGAAACAGCATGGCAGTGAGCCAGGCGAAGAAATTCATGTTTGGATGCCCTCCTGAGCTGTTAACACGAATGCTTAACATCGAGAAAGAATTAGACAATTGAGAGAAAGATAGTTCTATTTAAAGGCTTACTTGGAGTCCCAAGAACAGTGGTTCTCAAACTTATTTTTGTAGACAGGAACCCAGAGAGCCAGAGAGTTTCCACTGATAGAAGCCATTTTTACTAAACTTGTCACTAGATTTCAGTTTACATTACATATAGGCATAATCATTTTGATAATCGTGGGTTGTGATTTCCACCACAGTAATGCTTCAGCGACCCCTGGGGTCCCCAGACACCACTTTGAGAACCATGGCTCTAGAAATTGTTTGGCAATATTTTTAGCTAAGCACTTTGCCCAGGTAGATTTGGGTAAAGTCAGAAAAGACAGACAATAATCCAAATAAATAAAGACACACACAGAGAAAATCTAAAGTCCTGAGCTGTGATTAAGTGAGCACTTCTCGAAGGGCAATTCTCACTAGGAAACTTTTCAACAGCCAATTTGTAAGCTAAGCATATCGTCCAAGGTAAATTTCATTAAAGTCAGAAAGACAGACAGTCATACAAATAAATAAAGACAACAGAGAGAGAGAGAGAGAGAGAGAGAGAAAGAAAGATAAAATCCCGAGCTGTGATTAAGTGAGCTCTTCTCAGAGGGCAACTCTCACTAGGAAACTTTTCCACAGCCAATTTGGAAGCTAAGCACTTTGTCCAGGTAGATTTAGACTGAAAGCTCTCATCTCCTTTGCAGTTCCCTGTGTACGTTAGCACAACGTTCCCTGAAGACAGCTTCCTTCAGAGTCTGTTGGAGGAACAACGTCAACACAGTTCTCTCCACATTATTCACAACATGATGAAACAACATATGAGAAAAAAGAAATTCACAGGAGTTTGGGAGCTGCGGGACTGTGGACTGCTGCATATTCATTAGAATGAGTTCAAAAACAGTTCTCTACTTCCTAGGTGACTGAAAACTGAAAAACTGCAGCATGCAGCTAAATCAAGGTAGTGAAGAAAAACGACAAACTGAACAGCCAAAACTGTCCTCAAGTCAGGATCAGTGGCGGCCAAAGAAGGACTCTGGTCGGCGTCATGGCAGATCCAGAATCCAGATGAATCCAGGATCCACCATGAACACTGTGAGGTGGTAACTCTTCCCGTGGCACCATCGGCTGCCCTGTCCAGAAGTTGTGAGCTCAAATCTGAGGACTGCCACTGTCAAGACCTTCAGCAAGGTCCTTAAGTCTTGTTTATACTTTCTGTCAGTTGGTTCAAAATTCCTGTCAGTTGGTAATTGGTTCCCATTTCCACATGCTATTCCCATTCCCCATGCCCCCCTCAGTTAGATCCCATTTCAGATCTGGTGCTTCCCATTTCTTGTTGGTTGTTTCCTTTTCTCATCGGTCAGGTTCCATTTCCTGTCGGTTGGTTCCCATTTCCAGTCTGATGTTTCCCATTTCCCCTCAGGTGTTTCCCATCTCCTGTCAGTTGGTTCCCTTTTCCCTACTGCTGATTCCCATATCCCATTACTTGATTCCCATTTCCCTTCAGTTGGCTCCAAATACTCATCAGTTGGTTGGAGGCATTTTTCTCTTTCAAATCATCACAAAGAAGCCGATCCTCGTGCAGGCAGAGTTTAGGGATTGTTTTTGTGTAAACTATCATTTTAAAGTATTTTGCCCAGCATTCAGTAAGACTTCTCACTACTACCAGTATCATCATTTCCTCAAATGAGGTGACACCGAAAACTGCGACCTCCCACTCCCCATCAAAGCGTGCCTCCCCACTGATTTGATGGACAGTCTGCAAATAGCTGAGAACCTCCTACTGTTCTGAAAAACCAAGAACATTTCAGGCTTTCAGAAGTTCATTTCAGACACTTCTGCCAGCGAATACACCAGGGTTTCACCCTCAACCTGTCAGGATTGTATCCTGTCTCACTCACGGATAAAAGTCCCTGACAAGTGAACATGTTTAAATGGTACATCTCTTTACTTACTTTTCTTATACACTCAAATAAATAACAGACACGTCACCTTTGCAGCATTCTCGCTGTAAAAGGCTAAAAAGCTTGGAGCGACAGTAAATCGTTGTTCTGCGGTACTAATAAACAATAGTGTATATCTAAGAACAAGACATAAAATCCACTAATCAGAGCGTGAATTCCTTTCAGGGAATAAATTAAGTTCATTCCAAGAGAACACGCAGACCTATTTCACCTCTAAGAATTCGCATCAGTCTTCATTTGAAGTGTAAATTGTTCACAAGCGAGATTTAATTTTCGCTCACGGCAGATTGTGCCTCTCTTTTTTTTCCCCCGCTATATGTTTGTGCTGATGTCCACTCTATTTAGCGTGTTATTCTCACTGGAACTACACTGTGATTCATCAGCAGAAAAAAAAAAATAATACAATGTTTTTCTGAGGCTTCTGGGAAACTTGGGACTTCGCCAAATACCGACCAGTGCATCTGGTGCTCAGAGCGCAGAGCAGCTTGGAATCTTCTTCTTGTGCTGTTTGTGCTTTTTCTAGTCCATTATTCCTAATACAGACACCCAGTAACCCAGCTAGCCACTTAGACCTCCAACCTCTTCAATTATCACCTACGAAAGGTGACCTGAATGACTGAAAAGCTTCGCAGACAACTCGATTCGATCTCACTGGAGCTTAAAAGCTCCAACATTTTGCCTAGACATCATCAAAAGCAGGTCATCGGAACAGTGAAAGGAGTTAAAGACATACTGCATACTCCGCAAGGGCTTCTCCACCACTTAATTCCCCCATTTTACATAAAATTGCCTTTCAGCACCATTTAGGCTCCACTCTGAGACACGGGAGGGCGTGGCTCGAGATACCGGCGGAGGAGAGTGCAAGGACGCGGCAGGGAGGTCGCGTGGTTTAAAGCTTATATGCTGGAATAAAATAAAAGTGAGTGGGACTTTTTTTTCTTTCATAGCAATGATATTTTAAGTAAAGAATAAAGCACTCAGTGTTGTGCTGTTATAGGGAAGGAATCAATAGACACTGGATGCTTCTTCCATAAATGTCCCGACAGGGAAAACGTCACCATATCAACATTTACACAGAGTTTGAATGAGTTGTTAAGTTGATCAACACTTTCTGACCAATCAGAATCCAGAATTCAAGAGCGACGTTGCATCCTGATCGATTATAACCATCAATATGATGCAATCATTTTCCCCCTTTTTTGCTTTTCAGGTCATTAAAACAAACGGGTGATCAAAAAGACTTCGACGCGTCGACACCCACAGAATCAGAGGCGCATTTCCTCTCTGCTTTTTGATTTTTGCCTCCCAGATGTCACTCTGTGGGCTTTACTGGAGGACCTGCTGTACGGCACGTTTTATAAATCTGAAATCAAAGCCACTGACATCAATCATTCTCAGACTCGGGCTCCGAATCAGCTGCGCATTTCAGCACGACTTCTCATGAGCCTCATGAGCGCTACTTCGCTTTCTGGTTCTGTAGGAAACGAGCTGATAATCACGTTCAGCGTCAGGATCAGTTTTTTCTTTCCGTATTAGCATGTACCAGACGCTAGCTGCCTTTGGGAATAAACTGAAACTCCAGATTAAGGGCACGATCATGGGGCAAACTCAAAGCCCGACATAAGATCGTGTTTTGGCTGTAGAAGATATACTGTGATGCCAAAGAGCAGGAAAAAAGCATGAAGTTATAATTAGGTCAAATAGCATCAGATCAGCCAATCACATTCCTTTTAAGAATTGGAAAAGTTGAGTGTGTGTGCCGCTGGCTCCGTGCTGTGACATTTCCATAATAACATGTGACTGGATTTAGAAATAACTGGATGCCTGGCATATATGATATTTGTAGTCATTTAGCCATACATGACTTACATTATCTGATGTGTCACTTAACACAGTCAGATCTGAGTTAATGCATGCAGAGAGGATTTAACAGCAAAACTGCGCATATGTAAGACGTCTCTCAGGTTATTCTGTCATTCTGGCTCGAGTAAAGAGCAGTATTAAGTCCAGTGCCACTGTCTGACAGTATGATGTCACCACAGTTTTGACAAAAAACATGGTATGACATCTGAGGCTGATATTAAATACATAAACATGACACTATCACTTGCAGTTACACACTATTTTTCCTGAGGAGCGAATCACTTACGGATAAAATTATTAATTATCTTGTGAAATTAAAGTGAGCTGTGAGGGTGCCACAGTGCTAGGTCAGCTTATCCTTCAAACTGTGGGCACGGTTTCTTTATAGGAGAGCGCATCAAATGAACAAAAAACCCTGGCATTATATTATTATTTTGGCAAATCCAAATAGCAGATTAAAAACATGATAAAATGGCCTATATCCTGCGCACACATTACAATTTCAAGAGCTCAGTTTAGTATCTCCTGGCTTCATGAAGTTGTACACATGACTAATTGTAGGAGGACGATATATATATATTTATATATATAAACCTAAAGTGCAGAATAATAGGAAGTGCTGGATCAAATGCTATTTGAACAATGAGTGTGGAAGCCATTTTGTTGAACTGAATCGATTCTGCAGTGATTAATGCGATCATTAAAACTAGAACTACTCATGAAGCATTCCACATTTTCTATCCCTGATTTTTTTTCCCTTCATTCTTAAAGGCGAGTGCTTGTGTCTAGACACTACTCAGAAAGCTGGATGTTTGCGTGGGCTGCGCTCAGGTGAATGGAGCACCCAGAAAATCATGTGTAACCTGCTTCTGAAAACAACCCAGTGATGATTCTGAACTGAATTCCCACGAGTGATGCTGGATTTGTTTCTGTCTCTAAATAAAATGACCTAATTACTGAAGCCAAACACTGCTTGGTTAGAGACAAGCCCAGTAAACAATGTGTGTTTTAATGACTATGTTAATGGTGAAAGAGCGACACCGAATGAAGCCAGGGACAAATATATGCGTCTGAGCTAACTCAAAGCTCTTCTTTGATGTCCTTCTAAGCATCACCAAAGCAAAATCAACCTTCCTAATGATAATAACAAAAAAAAAAAGGACTGAACCCTTTCAAAGGACGCCATTTTATCTCTACACGTAAGGAATGCAATCAGGGCTGGGCTTCCCACAAAGTGCAATCAACTCTGCAGAAGGAGAAGAAACAAGCACAGAAAGCAGCTCTTCTCCCTCTGCTCACCTCTGTCCTGCTCTGATTTCATGAATGTGTTCAGTGTTATAAAACTCTGTTTGTACACCAGGACCTCAAGGGTTTTCTTTTTTTTTTTGTTTTTTTTAACTAAATTTAACTGAAGATCCATTGATGCTTTCACTTTGATGTTGGATAGTTAGAGTGCTCTGAATGTCAGAGACAATCAGACTTGAGCTCTGAGAGAAAAGAAACATTTGGAGAAGTGCATAAAGAATTCATTGTTTTTTTGTAAATTCAGTTTCATCCCTTTCTGGGAACAATTATGGCAGACGCGTCACATAAACAGAATAAAACATGTATGTAATCATGATGTTGATGGAAGGAGTCTCCAGTGTCAGCGCTTTGTAACAGTCAGAGTTAAAGCTGTAACTTTAAATTTTCTGCCCTCTTCAGGACAGACGAGTTTCTTGGTAACTGCGTTTCTTTTGTCTTCAGGAGAGAAAAAAAAGAGGCTGGAGAGGGAACCACTGTTTACAGCTGCTATAACGTAAGTGAGAAAAAGAACTAACTTGTTTCAAAAAAATGTCGTTCATTAATTAATAAATTAAAAATTGTAATCTTGGGCAGAGTGCTGTGGTATGAGGGTGAATATTAATGATGGTATGTATTGAATAATGGTCTGGAGTAGTATATAAGTACACAACTTGAGACAGGGTGTTAGTTTGGATATCCTGTTGGGGAAGCCATGTCACATGGTGCTACACTGCCTCCGCTATTTAAAAAGGCATTTCACCACCTGGATGTGTCGTGTTAATTTGAAGAAGTGAAGAAGTGACTTGTGGCCAAGTGTGGTGACCCATACTCAGAATTTGTGCTCTGCATTTAACCCATCCAAGTGCACACA
>CM074966.1:17329643-17340603 GCA_037577455.1 Pangasius macronema | reverse complement strand
TCACACAGAACTCCCGACACCTTTCTCCACCCATTCCAACCTGCCTGCACTCGCTTCTTCACCTCTTTCCCACGCTCACCATTACTCTGGACTGTTGACCCCAAGTACTTAAACTCCTGGACCTTCTTCACCTCTTCACCCGAGAACGAGAAAGCAAAGCTCAGACTCAAAACGTCACAAATGCACAGGGCTCCAACACGACAGCGTATATATACACAAACTAATCACAAATTGACATGATACAGGTGCACACAATCAAGTAACACACCTCTGACAAGCCAGGAGACGAGATAAAATCACAAACGAGATCATATGACAAACACAAAACAACATGAACGCAGCACTTGGGCTTTAAACAGAGCTGCGAATCGGTGAAAGTGACGATTTAAGCCATGTTCATGGAGGACGACCCTCTTCTCGCTCATCCATAACCATTTCAGAAAGCGTTTCCAAAGCTGTATCTAACGCTCACCAAACGTGAGAGACGTAGGCGCTTGACCTTGGCTGACCTTGACCTAACGATATTCGGAAAACCTGATGCTGTTCTGTTTTAGTTTGTTTACAATTTCATTTTCATAATTTACAAAAAAAGCGAAAGGAGCACAAATCGCTTAGAAATTTTGCACTTGCTATCTCTGATAATGAAAACAAAAAAAATAAATGACTTTTCTTATTTTTGTTCTTCTTTGCATGCACTAAACTGGGAAATGAATGATTTCAGTCGTATCGTCAGTACTGACTCAATCTGTATTGTTTTTTTGTTCTTTGTTTCACCACACAAGGTCTAGAAATCAAATATTCCTGAATCCAGATATGAAGAACACTCAGCTCTCCTGCGGATAATTCTCCGTCTAAGCTGGGTACGCATACTCTGGAATTATGTTTTAATAAAAGACGATAAAAGGAATCTTATCAACGTATGCAGAAAAATGTTTGGCTGATTAAAATATTTATTAAATTGTATCGCCTGGGAGGTTTCTCTCAGCCGTCATGTCTTCCAGCTTCACTGTTCGCCTCTCGCTGTATCAGCAGGACATCAGGGACTAACGGCAGTCTTTAATCTCCTCAGTAGGTAACTGCTGATATAAATCTGGGTCATTCCAAGCGTTCCTTCATTTTAATGCCGAACTTAATCTGAAGTGATGAAGAACAAGCAGAATTCTCTGGTCGTGAGTTGAGATCGGTGCCTGATTTAGCCGACAGCTGACAAAAAAGTGAGAAATGTCTAATTAACATCTCGAAAATCCACCAATAGGATGACGGTAAATGCACGAATAATCGCTATCAGTACGCTAGTGATGAGAAACATGAGAAACAAAAAGTTATTAGACAGAAATATCTCCTCAGACTCACTCTGAGGAACGTTTGTGTTTTAACGTGAGCTCGTTTTCTGCGTGAGCTGATCTCCCGGTCACGCCGATCGATGGAAACAGAACGTAGTCATGTTCTTTAATCGCAGGTCTATCGTTACACGATCTTCAAATACTCGTTTAATCTGACGTGGAGAACGCTCATTATCACACGGTCTGGCATGGAGATTTTTTTTGGGATCTCAGACAATGGTTTACGACTTTAAATTTAGCACCAGTGATTTTTTACAGTGGTATAAAAAGTGGAAATCTGAGCCGGAGGGAAGCGGCTGATTATTGAGCGCTGATTCCCAGCCGCGCTACCACTCCTGCCTAGGGATACACAAGAGCCTCATACAGAGAGACAGAGAGAGAGAGAGAGAGAGAGAAAGAGAGACACACACACAGAGAGAAGGAGAGAGAGAAATATAGAGAATAAGGATGCAACCGAGAAGCTAAGGGAAGAAGAAAGGAGGAAGGACTGACCTGGTTGTAGTTGTGCACGGCTCCTCCAGGCTGCTGCAGCTGAGGTGATGCCGAAGCCTGGGCGTCGTTCAGAGCCGGCGTCTGGCTGCTGTGATATCCGGAGGAGTTCGAGCCGAGCTGCAGCGAGCTCTGAGAGAGCAGGCTCGGATCTGTGTGCGCCACCACAGAGAGAGAGAGAGAGAGAGAGAGAGAGAGAGAGAGAGAGAGAAAACACTTCAGCAAGGCAGCGATGCAAGCCACAGCCATGAAGAACCGGCATACATAATTTATCAGGAGAGGAGGAGGAAAATAGTGAGAGAGAAAGTGTGTGTGTGTGTGTGTGTGAGAGAGAGAGAGAGAGAGAGAGAGAGAGAGAGAGAGAGAGAGAGAGGGATGGCAAAAAGAGCCTGGTAGGCGATAATAAAAAAAAGAGGTGGGTGAAGTTCAAAAGATAAGCAGGTATGAAAAACCAAAAATGTGCATTAAAAAAACAAACAAAAAAAGCAGATGTTATGTGAAGCGCCAGAACTTTTTTTTTTTTTTTTTGGTCAGAATTGATGGAGCTTTTAGCTTTTAGCTTTTCACTCCAGCATGTTTGAACGATCACTCTCAATCAGACAAACTGAAGCCTCTAAAAGATTTTTTCCCTCAGAAGAAAAGGGCAGCGTGATGTGATGCTGAATGTCCATCACGCTAATCTGAGGCTCTTATTAGCCAGACACATCAAGCTGAGAGATAACGAAACTGATTCCTCATTCATTCCTCTCCTTCTCCTTTCATCTGAAATGGTTGGATGGACAAATAAAATTCAGTTTTTTCCCATTTGATAAAAGAAACGATTATAGTCATATATAATTGGCACAAGCATAACCAGCATGTCACTGTTGATTGGTGCACTGGATATCTGATTATTCCTCTGTAGTGTTTAATTCGCAAAGAGATTTCCAACATCAGATATCAGACACTCGTTATCATTATCTGAGACGCCATTCGTTGATAGAATTGTATGATCTGATCTCCAGGGTTCCTGGTTCAATCATAATCTTGGGTTACTGTCTGTGAGGAGTTTCCCACATCCTCTACATTCTGCCCTGTCACTGTTTTGTTACCTGACTGTGTTCACCTGTTCCATGTTAATCCCTGTTGTGTCACTGCTTGTTGTCTCATCTTATGGTGTGTTTAACGCCATAAAGTCCATGTCCTTGTTTTCCCAAGTATCAAATATCAAAGTGTTTTTCTTAGTTCTGCATATCTTTCTAGATCTCACAGCTCATTTCTTATGATGGATTTGTGCTACTGACCCCTGAAAAAAACGAAGAAACTCTACTCCTTATTGTCATGAATTTCCCCTCTCAGAGCACGTCACAGTTCTCAGCGTCATGAGCGATGCTTTTGTGTTATATGATTTGGTCTGAGTTCTCCACCTCCTTTTGTTTATTATGCCTCTGTTTCTGTTATAGTCCTTTTGGGTTTTGGTGTCTTTAGTAGCATGGTGTGGATGTATTTTTATGTTTGGGGTATTTACCTGTGAGGGGTGTATTTATTTTTGGGTTTGGTTCATTTAGCAGTAGGGGTATTGATGCTTGGGTTTGAGACATCTAGTAGTAGGAGGGGTGGTTTTGATTTTGTGTATGGGGCATTAACAATGGGGAGGGGGGTAAGTTTAGCAGTATGGTGGTATTTACAGTATGTTTGGTTTGGGGACATTTACCAGTGGGGTGGAATTTGTTTGTTTGTTTGTTTGTTTGTTTGGTTGGTTGGTTTTAAGAATTTGAACATTTACAGACCCAATGCTGTCAAAGGAGAACTTATCAGAAACGTATACGAGAACTTGCTTCTCAAGGTGGTTGGGGTGTTTTCCTGAAATCTGTGATCTCACCACTTTAGTTTGAATTTGAATTTGAAGTTTATTGATTAAAAAATATATATATATTAAATTTTAACCCTATGGCTGCCAAGTGGCACCAAATAACTGTTTTACAAAATGTAAACATTAGTGACTTAAATAAACCTTTAAGAAGGGAAGAGATGCCAGAAATCTCTTCTGCATGTCAGGACAAAGATCTGTGCAAAGATCTACTCACCCAACAAGCTCACATATTTTATGGGGGAAATTATTTCAAAACTTTTTTTTTTTTGGATGGATAAAGATAAATTTCCGTTGATGATCAGAAGATCCTCGATATACCTCTCTTCTGCTCAGCATGTGTAGCCTCCTGATGCGTTTCAGCAGATATACGGAAGAATAAAGCCTTCAGACACGTGCGAGGAACGACGTTTGGCTGCATGTCAGTCAAGCTACAAGCGCGCCTCTCCATTAAAAGCGTGCGCGAAGGCAGTAGCTTTTTCATTCCGATTTCCTCTAACGGATGAATTACTGAGTGCCGCGCTGCCCTGAGCAGAAAATCACAAACGTCCCCACACACACGCCAACATATATTTACTCTCTAAGAAAAAATGGAAGGGTCTGGAACCCACGCCTCTTACGCTGGGAGTACTGGGGTTTACGCCACTTTAATCATCCTTACTCCAACACTGAACCTGATTTCCCACCGTCTACAGCCTTGAAAAAGTTTTTTATTTATTTTTTTTTTTTTAGTGCAGAATTAAGCAGCTAGGATGCTCAAAAAAATAAAAAAGTAAGAAATAATTACTGCCATTTTCAAGTTAAGGAATGTTCAGAATGTTGATATAAATTCTTTAACAGAACGACTCAAAGACGTAATCACGATAAGTTCAAAAAATAAAAAAATAAAGAATAAAGTTCTAGCCATGAACGCAGAGTTATGAAACACAAGCATTTCAACAATCTCTATCTATCTATCTATCTATCTATCTATCTATCTATCTATCTATCTATCTATCTATCCGTCCGTCCGTCCTTCCGTCCGTCCGTCTGTCCATCTGTAATCTATAACCATGTCATGACACTGTAATGCCCGCTGTCACGATGCTCTGATGTCATCCAGGAAGTCACAACCCTTACGCCAACTTGCCTCGGGTGTTATAGAAACATCATATCCAAATTGACCAAAGCAGTCCTTATGATGGAATAAGCTGCCTTTATAAATGTTTATAAACGTAGCTTTGCGTCACTGGGCACAAAGTAGGATTTAAGCAGCATTATGAACACAGGTATCTGTTGTCATGACGCTCAAATCGATATGACTGATATGAAAACTGACAATCACAGACGTCATGACAGCTGAAGCCAGGTGGAATAAGCTGCCTAGATTTATGTCTGAGGTTATGGAGGTTTTACGTAGCCTTATAAACACTGGACTTCCATACTGTTACTGATTATTGAGTTTCTGTGTCTCATGTTTACATGCAGCAATGATTAGCGGTGTAAAGAAAATCTTCATGACATGCTGTTATAGGAAAATAATCAACTCCAGGAGCTAATGGGAACTCTTTATGTTATAGATTTGAATATTTCCATAATTCTGATGAACAATGCCTTGACCTGAGAAATCCTCCACGCCGTAGCTTTCGCACGTTACGTACTCACGGCTCTTTTCAGCATCAGCGCAGCGTCTCGGATCAGGAGCGTGAATTTGGCTTTGTTGAAGAGGCCAAAACGCACGGAGAGATGCATCAAGCCTGAAATGAAACTACTCTTTTTACCGGAGCCTCTGGGCTCGACTGTAATTGTCACACCTCCATTTTCAGAACATTGGCTCTCAAACTGCAGAAAAAAAAGCAGCACAAATCAAGGCAATTTTCTAAATATAATCTAATTACTCCCTCTTGACTTTTCTGGAGGCAGAGAATGGCGTACGCATTTCATGCTCACAGCGTTGTGGGTAATAGCACAGAACCCCCTACTTACCCTGGCTGAAACTGAAAGACGTAAATGGCATTAAAGTACCTTTTTTCCATGAAGGAGTCTATATTTCTGTACCACTAGGCCTCGATACCACCTCAGCGTACAGCCATTACAGTCCACAGCTACATCCATTAACCAGAAGCAGAGTTCATACGCAATTATCACAGATGGTGCAAATTTGCCTACTTTCTCTCTCTCTCTCTCTCTCTCTCTCTCTCTCTCTCTCTCTCTCTCTCTCTCTCTCTCTCTCTCTCTCTCTCNAACCAGATTTTTTGCTAAATATTTACAGATTTTTTTTTTTTTACCTCTCTCTCTCTCTCTCTCTCTCTCTCTCTCTCTCTCTCTCTCTCTCTCTCTCTCTCTCTCTCTGTCTCTGTCGCTCTCTCTCTCTCTCTCTCTCTCTCTCTCTCACTTTCTCTCTCTCTCACTCACACTCACTCTCTCTCTCTCTCTCTGTCTCTCTCTCTCTTTCACTCACTCTCTCTGTCTCTCTCTCTCACTCACTCTCTATCTCTCACTCTCTTTCACTCACTCTTTATCTCTCTCTCTCTGTCTCTCTCTCTCTCTCTCTCTCTCTCTCTCTCTCTCTCTCTCACTCACTCACTCTCTATCTCTCTCTCTCACTTTCTCTCTCTCTCACTCACTCTCTATCTCTCTCTCTCACTTTCTCTCTCACTCACACTCACTCTCTCTCTCTCACTCTCTCACTCTCTCTCTCTCTGTCTCTCTCTCTCTCACTCTATTCAAAAGATATTCACATGACAGGAATCATGAGAGCGCTGAAGAGAAACGAGAAAAACAATTATCGCGATTGAGAGTTCAGCACACCGTACAGCCAGTGGTGTAGCTGGGAGGGTCGGATTTCGGGTTTGAACCCTGTCCCGGGAAACACTTTCCGGTTCTGAATATTTATCCGTGGATGGTTCACGCAGACCTTGATATTTAAGCAATATCACATGAGCAAGAGGGCACTTATACTGAACAGCGTTGATACTCTTGCTCAACTTATACACTAGTTTTCCGCTCTAGCAGAATCAGATCCCGAAGAAGTTACACTCATGCCTCACTCCCTGTGACGAGCTTCGTCACTGTAAGGCGAGAGTTATATTCCTGAAATATTCCGGTCCGCTGATGATGTCACTGACTCTACTGTAGTAACGGTTTTGACCTAGGAAGTGGAATTGTACATGGCGAACACGAACGAGCCCTTCAAAGAGTTTCGCTGGATAATTAAGGATTTTTAGCTTCTTTGGAATGTTTTTTCCGTATGAACCTTTAAGGACTCCCTCAGCAGGACAAACCCTTTAATGGAAGAATCCTTTAAGAGTGTGATATTCACTTTTTCTAAAGATCAGAGCCTCAAAGTTACTCACGTTCGCTCGTGCTGTATTCCTGATGGTCGAGGATTCCGGACTCCTGCAGGGATCTGATGCACGAGTCCACGAGCTCCAGTCCGGTGTTCAGCTCATCCTCGATGTCTTTCTGTCCATCTGTGCAGCAGAAGAGAGATGACAGAATGAAGGATTGCAATCTCACCCGAATCTCAAAATCTCAGGCTGAGGCGGAACAGTCGGAATAAAACGGGTCAGTGCCTGGAAAACTCCAGTGTCTTTAGGACTTTTGTCAGTTGAGAGCCAATGAAACTCGCACGAGATTTACATGAGATTTACATGAGATTTGTGTGAGTCGCCCCGAGCCTGAGCACCGCCCTGATCACATGATCACCTGTGTGTGTGCGTGTGTGTGTGTGTGTGTGTGTGTGTGTGTGAGTACAGTACACACCAGTCTGGATGAAAAATCATGTTAACTATGGATTTAAAATTTGACTGAGAATTTAACTTAAATATTAACTCAGTGCTATTAACGGAAAGGACATAATTCCTAATAATTCAAGGGGAACCTCAGCATCATGGACGTGACATTTGCACTCGCACTGGCTAACAAAATGTCTCTCAGCAGAGACAGGCGAAGGATCAATGAGTCAATTTGCGCATGTTGACATTTAACCTCTTGAGGACTGCGCAGACAAATCGTAAAAACTCAAGCATTGATTTGCGCGTTTCAAACACACAGCAGCTTATCAGCGTTATGGACGTGGCATCGAATACACATTAGTGACGGAGATTCGTTCATTTTGAACGAATCTTTAATGTGACTCGGGAAGAGTGAGTCGTCTCGGGGAGGGATTCGTTCAGTCGCTCATGCGCAAGTAGGGTATCCGAGACATGACCTCAATCAAGTGGCCAAAGCCCAGAAGCTCAGACTAAGCAAGTAGAGAGCTCAGAATCGTTCTTTGGTCACTTAATGTTTTCTGTTTCTTACAGCATTATAGTTTTGTCTTGTTTGTAGTGTGATCAGCGTTTGCGTAAGTAGTAGAAGTAACACGTGTTAGGGAAGTAACACGTAGCATTTTAATTCTATTTTGCTAAAATGAACGAAAAAAGATGCTAAACGTGACTCAAAGGTCTGAGTCGGTAAAATGATCTGAACTTCCCATCGCTAATGCACGCGTAGGCATCGTATGTATCACGTGAAAGAGACCTGACC
Source organism: Pangasius macronema (assembly GCA_037577455.1). Lineage (NCBI taxonomy): Eukaryota > Metazoa > Chordata > Actinopteri > Siluriformes > Pangasiidae > Pangasius > Pangasius macronema. Next base: position 17,332,413 of record CM074966.1, on the reverse strand, counting down.
GAACACAAGAAGTATCGGTGAGAAGATTTTCTTGTTTTGTTTAACATTAACATTGACATTTTTGTTTTTAAGGTTGTGACGTAACTGAAGCGGTACTCCATGCGTATATCTGACGTATAAACGACCGAATTTTCTCTATGAACAAACGTTTTAAAAGTAGTTTTGTTCCTGTGCTCACAGCGTCCATGGTCAGGCTGACATTTGCGTAGAATTGCCCTCTAGGGATTTGTGTTTGCAGGTTCCACTGAAACGGAGACGATGGTGAAATAAAGGGTTGCACTAAGGGTTTAGTGAGCACTTAATGTAGATAAGTTTGTATAAAATCCATTTTCCACGAAACAAGATTAATTCCTAATCCGGGAGAAAATACTGGCACCAAGCTGAGCAGTGGAAGTGAGAGAAACGAAACATGATTGCTGATGAAACCGACGCCGCTCGTGATCGAGTGTGTTGCGTCTTTTCCTCGCTCTCAAGACAAACTGTGTTCAAGCCTCTTTTTTTTCTTTTAAGTAAAAACACAAAGTCTTGACATCTTGCTGCGTATCACTAACAGCTATAACTGTTCTTAATTGCTGTTAATTACAGCTGTAGGAACGTTTCCTAATGTTAAGGCCAGTTTAATCGCTTGAAGGTTGTTTGAAAGTTTCACCAGAAGAGAATTTTCGCTGGCGCTTTTCTCCACGTTAATGTTCACCTGTCAGACGTCTGAAATGTCACGATATCAGTCACACGCGGCGCTTAATGAGTTTCCAACGAAACCTCCACAGTGATGGACAGCCACGGAGGAGATGTAATGTCCCTCTCATTATAAATCATTTCATTGTGTAAAAGTCACCGCCGCTGATTTTAATGTGTTTGCGAGATAAACCGATTTTTAAAAATATCTGGAGTCTAAAAAGGTTAGAGATAAAAACAGACTGATGGAGAGCTTTACCTTCAGTATCCCAGCGAAGATGTTCATCTGTCGAACTGTAACAGAAAAACACAGAATTTACTGTACAGGAATTATAATGCACAGATCGCTGGTTACCAAAAACGTCTTGGCACCCCTTAAAAGAACGCTAACAGTAACAGCAGCTATGGTACGATTTTGGTTTTTAGAGTGAAACTGGAGAACCTTCTTTTCGTTATTTTCCCACCAGAAGACACACATGAGAAAAGTATGAGCCTTGGAAACAATTACATTCATTTATATACACTCATAGGAAAGCGCCATCTGCCCTCTTCCTCATACACGATCTCACACACTGCCTCGATTGGCTAGTGTCGATTTGATTGACAGGGCAGATGTCGTGATCTCCACACACCATTTCAGATTGTGTCTTTGACCCGAGTGTGTTCTGGCTTTTGACGTTGACCTTCGGATCGGATGTTAATAAAACCGCCACAGATGGAGCCTCAAACATCTCCCGATTCCTGAGAGTGTAGAATGGTAAGGGTGCCAATATTTTTAGACCAGTGTTTTGAGTGTTCTGAGAACGATGCAATGCTCCTACATTAAAGCTCAAAATACTGCTTTAACACACACACATACACACACACATCTATTTATCTATCTATCTATCTATATACACATACATATGCACACACACATATAGGGAGCAGCTAACAATTCTGTAGTTGACTCTACACAAGCAAACACACACACACACACACACACACACACACACACACACACACACCCCGGGATAAGGTTTATAGAGAAATCAATGCCACTGCTCAGCTGAAGTAAACAGAGGCGACCGGAGCACACAGGAGCAGTTTTGTCCTCAACATTACGACTGTCCTATAACACACCTTCGTGTAAAACACAACGGCACGGCAGTGTAATCTACCCTGAAGCAATGTGCTCTCACTCACCCACACACACACACACACACACACACACACACACACAATAGGTGCAGTGTGTAATCGCAGGTTAACTGACACCCACGACCAGAGAATTGGATTTCCAGGGTCAGTGAGGACGTGAACCATAGCAGGGCTTCGGGGTTCAGAAAAAATAAATAAATCCGCTCACCTGGAAGTGTTACACCTGTATTAATGAGCTCAACCTGTACAGAGGACACATTAAAATATTATCTCCAGACACAACACACTTCCTTACCGCAAGAACACAACAAGGTGAATCCAGGCATCTCACAGATATGTGATGTGAAAGCAAACTGACAGGTTTCCTCATAAATAAATACACGAATAAACTCTACAACAGATACGCTGTAGATCATCTCAGATAAATATGATCGTATTTATAATATTAAATAAAATATATTTATACAATAAACTCTACAACAGATACACTGTAGATCATCTCAGATAAATATGATCGTATTTATAATATTAAATAAAATATATCTATACTATCTAATTCAAATATCATTCTTATAAAAGCTGAATCAAAGATTATAGGACTTTTATTATTATTAATATTAACAGCTGAATGTTTGCACTAAATTTCAGGTTCAAAAGTACAAAAAGCATAATAAAATCTATTTATTTATAATAAATAACTATTTATTGACTTTTTTTATTTATTAAAGAATGACACAATGTCTCTGTTTTTCTCCACAAATCAACATCAGGTTCGTTTCATTGCTACGGCGGGACGGCAAACGTTATATTTCCAGTCTATCCTCAAGGCAGAGTGTCTTAACACACACACACACACACACACACACACACACACACACACACACACACACATGCACAGCAGTCTACACCAGCTTGACAAATAGCAGATGAAAACTGTGGTGTCTTAACATGTGTT
>CM074966.1:17311840-17323503 GCA_037577455.1 Pangasius macronema | reverse complement strand
AACTTCTTCCAAAAGTATTAGTGAAGTATTATGAGCTCAATCAATCAATCTGAAAAGATATTCAAATAATGAAAAAAGTCTGAATCTGAAACGAGTTTATTCATATTTTTCACATTCTTGGAAAATGTTTCTAACATTTGATTTAATTTATTTGTTTGTTTGTTTGTTTATTTATTTATTTGCAAAAATAGTTTTAATAATAATATGTTAAGGTGTTTAATAATAATATGTTAAGGTTTTAAAAATACTTTTATTAATGTTTCAAATTAAAAGTTTCATTTAAAGAAGCAGCAATAAATAAAAGAGGAAGTTCAGGATTAAAGAATGCTGATGTTTAAACAAAGTCTTTATTTTTAGTTTTTTTCTGTGATATGAACCCACAGTGTAGCTGCTGCTAATGTCTGTGGGAGTATAACACACACACGCACACACACACACACACACACACACACACACACACACACACACACACACACACACGGCTGCTACACAACTTATCACGTTACTCTTTCTATAGTAACAACCTTTTAACATTTATTTAACATTTATGGAAGGAGTCTCCAGTGTCAGAGCTTTGTGCCCTCACCAGAGAGGGAAAAAACAAAGTCTGTATTCCTTTAATAAATATTTAAAAATATAATTATTGGCAAATTGCTGGGGTATAAGAGGAACAAAACACATCTGTCATTATTGCAAGAAGAAGACAAAGAAAGAGCGAGAGAGAGAGAGAGAGAGAGAGAGAGAGAGAGAGGGAAAGAGAGAGAGAGAGAGAGAGAAATCTGTGAAGCTCCACATGACAGAAGCGCACATGTGTCACTCCACAGGAAATATTATGTGACATGGTATCCTGTAGCTCTCTCTCTCTCTCTCTCTCTCACACACACACACACACACACACACACACACACACACACACACACACACACACACACACACAGAGCTGCAGCAGTTGGGGGTAGCGATGGAGCTGTGACTTCTACAAAGCACGATGGGTTAATGAGTCCCTGGGGGTCAGACAGAGTCTAATCCTGGGCTGTTACTACAATTAACCAGACTAACTGTGTGTATGTGTGTGTGTGTGTGTGTGTGTGTGTGTGTGTGTGTGTGAAAGAGATTTCAGACTTCTCCTCATATTTATTCACTCACGACTTCCGCACTTTGTCCTCCATGTTCATTTTTCTTGCTTAAACCCCCAGCTTGCGATTTGATTGGTCAGGAGATTAGAAAACGAAACACTTGACATCATTCAGCACTTTGTAACTTCGGATGTTCCTCCGTAAGCAATTTTTTCCCCGAATTGGACAGCTAATCTTATTCTTAGTTTATGGATGTGTTTTGGAATCGCTTTCTTTCAGGTCGTTCATTAAACTGGGAGAAAGCGAGCGCTGGATCGGCATTAAAAGGTCTGATGATAGTAGCGTATTAAAAATTGCAAGGAAAATTGGATTGGTGAATTCCTAGGAAATAAAATTGAAAAAAAAAATAAATGCAAAAACACACCCACGACTTGAATATAAATAAGCAAACGTATATAATAACTGAAATATATATACACACACATCACCACCCACTGCAATGTCACTGTGTTTCCTGAGTCTCGTCAAGCTCGTCTTATTCATCTGGGCTAAAGTAGTACAAACAAGGCAACTCTGCCCACCAACGCTCCTCAACATGGAACGCACCGAGGCTCATCAGGACCAGCTCAGGCCGCTGTAAAGCTCTAAAGGCATAAAGACAATCTCGCTCGATAGCATCACTGGACGATCGTCGAGCACAAGCGGTTCACGCTGTCACAGAACCGTCCCGAAGTCAACAGATGCTGCAACAGCCGTTCGGTTCCGTCTCCGCCAAGCTTCATTTTTTATTACCAAATGTTCGATTAAATACAGACTGGAAGTCAACGTTCATTCCCAAAATGGTTTCTGTCTTCATGGACATATTAAAACTGCAGATAAGAAAGGATGGTTGATTAGTTTCCTGTAACATATGTCATTAAGCAAGGAATAAAACAGTCCGGGACGTGTCATTAGAGGAAAAATAATCAGCGATGGGGTGTTGTGATGAAGCGGTGTTACTGTTACTGCGCTGACGGTGATTATTTTCCTAACAGCACATGATTTATTCCTATACTCATCGTGGTCTTTACTGCCCAAATCCAAGAATCATAGTCATCACCAAATCCATAATCAGTACGGATAATACTGGCATGAGTCGGAAAACTGGAATAAATACAGAACAGGAAATAATGCATAGAAACACACCAATGCAGTTGGCAAGACTTCGCGAAGCACAGAGACGCACAGAGGATATAAGGAGGCAAACAAATAACAAATCAAACACAGAAAAGGTTAACGACCGATGATGAGATGGGGGCGGAGCCAAGACCAAAAACCAAAACAAAGGCACATGGCTAAATGTAAATAAAAAACCCAGAGAACTAAACACACTCTAAGGGAAGGAGCTCATGATGAATGGTCATCGATTAGAATTTTTTTATTCAGTGTTCCTCTAATCATTAAAGCTAGTTAAAGTTCAGGTTTGGTGATGATGATTACACGTGCAGAGGGTTGAAGAAGAGAAGGAAAGAGGCTCTAGGATTTAAACCCTCCAGCAGGGACCGAGAGGGAATTCAGTCAGCACTTCCCATCGCTCAGAGGCTTAATTAAAGGAACGATGTCTTCCCTTTGGTCGGAGAATTGACAGAGAGATTAGCACATGAGCGTATCGATACGCGTTCAAGGGGGAACCAAACAAAAGGAGAACCTCGAGGTTTTACAATAAGCCATAAATAAAAGTGGGAAAAATGAGAAAATTATGAAAGAGTAACAATAATAGGATAGTTTGGATTTGTAGAGTATGGATTTGTCTATTCTCACTTTATAATCAGCTAGTAAAAGGAGTTTGTTTGGATTTTATAAAGAATACAGAACAAATGCTTAGATAGAAAAGATAAAAAAAAGAAAGATAAAATGTTTAGTAGCACTTGACTTAGTGATTGTGTACATAGCGCTACATGACCTGCATAAGTCCATCGTTATAACCCATATGAGACTGGATTAGATTATAAGGCTATTTTTTTTTTCACAAGACATGACATAACATGCCAGATTTGACATAAGGCTGTTATAACGCAATTCGTTATAAGCTGACAACTTGATATCTTGCTCAGTGAACAGCTCTGATTTAAAATCACAGCCAACACTGTCATAACCGGCAAATGAAATATACACAGCACTGACGTTACTGTGTAATTATCAGTGTCGTAAGAGTGTTATAAGCGTATACATGTGCTCATATTGACATTCCCACTATGTGGAAAGTTTAGAAGTCACTTCAGATGTGCAAGCTTTGTTTGTTTTCCCGATTAACCTTATATGGTGTTAATGCTACGACACATTATTAGCTACAATGTCACTCGCCACGGCTTCCTAAAGTAAGACAAGTGTCATAACGCGACATTATGACAACAAAGATCTCTATCACTTGACAGTGAATTTTACAAAAGCTTCAGACATCTCTATGACACCCTACTGAAGCCTTTATAAATGTTTATGTGGAGTTATCAGCTGTCATGAAGGGCGTATGAAGGTGTCATGCAGCATTATGAACACCACCTGTGACAGTTATGTCAAGAGTAACAGCATCTACATGCAAAAAAATTAGTAAAATTCACTTTACTTAATCGACAAATGAAATAAACACAGCACGGTCGTTATGGTGTTATGAAGTTTCGAAGTCACTTCAGACCATCGTCTGCACATGTCACCTTTGTTGATTTGCCCAATTAACCTTATGACACATTATTAGCTACAAAGTCAGTCGTCATTGCTTTCTAACATGAGTCAAGTGTTTAACACGACATTATTGCAACAAAGATCTACATCACTTGACGCCTCTAATGTCTTTATGACATAAAAATGTATGTAGATTCATATTGGCTGTCATGAAGGGCTTACGTAGGTGTTATGTAGGCTTACGAACACTGGCCATAAGCACTACAGTATTTTTTTTTTTGTTATGATCTATTTAACATGCATGTCAAATCCAAACCCACGCCGCTTTCTTGCAGCGTTACAGAATGCATTTTGCTGCTTGGAGCACTTTTATTCAGGACTTTATCCTCAACTGAGCATCATATTGTATTCTCGCTTCATTCGCCAAAGCTGTTGATTGTCTCCGTAATTCTACCCTGTCATTCAACACGCAGAATTCAGCTTTTGTTCGCTTTCACGGGCAAAAAGAAAAATGCAAATTCAGTGATCCAAATCGCTCCCTCCAGTCGTGACTGTGTTTTTCGTTGTCGGACAAACAGCGTGAACGTATTTGGCTGGAAATCACACACCTGACAGACTTCAGAAACTCAGAAGCTACAGAACTCCAGAACTAATTGGTTCGTGCAGCGCTAACGTAGCGCTAACCTTAAGCTTTGTAGTGGAGAATATTCACCGGGATAATGAGTCACGCACAGACAGGACAGCGTAAAAAACACCGAAATTCTTCACTCAATTACTCATCTAAATAATCTCGCTGGTAAAAGTTAAAGCTTTAAATTCGTCACTGGAGTTAAAGTAGAAACTCAGAAATTTAATTAAAGTATAAAAGTGTGAGTATGGATGCAAATTAATTAGCGTCTCTTTCACCAAGGAGCGTAGGAAAACTTTAGGTAAGGCTATCTCACAAGAGCTTTACTGCTAATCTATTATGCTAGCTAGCATGAGGCAGATTAGCTCAATGCTAATAACTAGATGTCATTATACAAGCTGCTGTGATGGCAACAAAAGTAAAATAAATAACGCTAATTTTAAACGTACTGTGACTGGATCCTGCGTCAACATACTGGTTCATGTGTTATTTTATACTACGTATGATATTACAGTACCACAGTACACACACACACACACACACACACACACACACACAGTGAATGCATGTCCTTCATCTCCTCCTGTGATAGTTCCACCAGGTGCTTATTTCTAATCCCCTCAGGACCGGGTGTGAGCGCTCGTGCAGAATATGGATTCATGAACACACACACACACACACACACACACACACACACACACACAGACACACACACACACACACACACACACACACACACACACACACAGACACACACACACACACACACACACACACACACACCATGAATCTCGTTCTGATTCATAGCCCACACCATGATACACAATCAATGCACTCATTTGTACTCTGATGTACAGGTGTGTGTGTGTGTGTGTGTGTGTGTGTGTGTGTGTGTGTGTGTGTGTGTGTTTACAGACACTGTACCACAGTAACAAGATCAGCCCTTCAACTTTTTTCCTTCTTTTCATGCTGTTTTCAGCACTTGCTAGCAGAAATGTATCCCGTGATAATAAAAAAAGATAACCATGATGTGTGTGTGTGTGTGTGTGTGTGTGTGTGTGTGTGTGTGTGTGTGTGTGTAGTGCTTATTCCCATCTACCTGAGAAACTCCATTAAGCGTAGCTGAGTGAAATCAACAGAGATGAAGCTATAAATCGAACTCTGCTGTCAAACTGATGACATCATGAAGCGTTATTTTTGTCGAACAGAATAAAAACCTCTCCTCTACCTAAAGAGAGGGATGCAGCGGCGCTTTAGTGATTTACTCTGTCCAGCACTCTCGTCTGTACACTCTACTCAAACAGATCAAATCTTGAAACTCAGAATTTCTGATCTCCGACTAGGAACGAGCAAAGAAAACACCCTTTCAGTGTGGAACTCCTACATGGAAAAGTTTCCTCAAACCCCCCAGTGCAGCACACGATGTCACACCAAAATGGCCGCCTGCTCACACCATCAACAGTAAATTAAATGAGTTTATAGAATTTATTTACTTTACACCAATCTACATACGCACAATAGCTGGTTAACTCTCTCTGGCACTGACTGTACATCATGAACACATGATCACTGATGTTAGCTGGCTAGCTTGTCGCTAACAAAACACACACTTTCATGCAGGCGTCCATGTTTTTTTCAACTTGAAACGATGATGTAATTCCGAGATCGGTCTTCCCAATTCCTAGTTAAGTATAAGCAGTGTTGTGTTACTGATGTGTTGCTCAGGTAGGTGTGTGTGTGTGTGTGTGTGTGTGTCTGTCAGTGTGATGAGGTCATACGTTCATGTGGTTAAAACGCAGTGTGTTTATGTTGAAGAGCCGCAGCCGAGCGCTCGTAACCCTGCTTTATCGTTATCCCCTTCACTTAGCCGCAAAGCTGGGAGCTTCCCTTAGTGCCTCCACTGAGACCAATTATCTCACTGTGTGTGTGTGTGTGTGTGTGTGTGTGTGTGTGTGTGTGTGTGTGTGTGTGTGTGTGTGTGTGGTTGCTCTACCGCGTCCAAACCACCACTTGAAAAACACACGCGTCACATCCAGACAGAGAAGAGTACACACACTGAGACACAACTCTAAAGGTCCTACTCTAAAACACTCGAGGATAATCAGCGATGAAGCAGAGTTACTGTGATCGCCCCGGAGTTGATTATTTTCCTGTAACAGCACACCCTGAAGTGTTTTATTCCTCTTACACCACCGCAACATTCCAACGGTTCTCACTTACGTTACAGCAGCCATAAGCTGTTGTCGTGTTCCCGAGAAACGACCAAAAGTGTAAAACTCCTCCGTCCTGAAGATCAAACAGACCGTAAAGTTACAGCGCTCACACTGGAGACTCCTTCCATGAATAAAGAGTTAAATAAAGCACAAACGATAAGTCCCGGTGAATGAGTTGTTACTATAGAAACGACGCTGTATTAGAACGAGCGCACTAACGTAAAGCTGCGATTTAGAGCTGCACTACTGCCAGAGCCGCCGGTAGAGAAAAGGAATCAACACCTTCTGCAATCTGTCAATCACAGGACTTGTTGTATCCTGCAGCTTTATGCTGGCTTTGTAAATAACGTTAGTTTTTGTTTTATAATAGAGAAAGTGCTTCAAAAACCTGCCTGCTTTTTTTTAAATCACCTTCTCGACGCCGTGAAGCTAATTATAATTTTCCAGCTGCTTCCTTTTCTATATTTTTTCAGTACACTTCAGAATGCGAACTTGCTTTCTGAGATAAAAAATACGTTTTAACAGATGTAAAGACACACACACACACACACACACACACACACACACACACACACACACACACACACACACGCTGGAATACGTTTCCTTTCTGCACTACACAGAGGACACACACGGCAGATTATGAAGATTATTACGTCTGGCGTTACCGTACACACTTCGTCCAAGGGGCGGGGCTAGCGAGAGGGGTGAAACCCAAAGCTCCGCCCCTTCCGGCGATGATGCAGCTCCACATCAGCACTGAACCCGAGGTCCTGCAGAGACCCGAGATTCTCGTCTGAGTAGCTTTTCTATTTAAACTGACAGGATGTGAGGAAAATCTTGCCCGGTATTACACGCTGCGCTCATTTCCTTCCTCTTTTCTCCTTCACGCGTTTAAAATCTACACAGCCGTATCTGTTCATTTTATAAACATCACATCAGACTGCACTGACTTTTTATTCGTTCTTTCTTCATCTTTTTATTTTCTACTCAAGTTGTGTGCAGCTTTCTTCCGAAACAGGTTAACATCTCTCTCATCTTTCTCGTGCTTCCGTGTGCTCCTTCTTCTTCTTCTTCTTTCTTTCTTTCCCTTGCTCATTTTTTTCTTTCTTTCTTCTAACAAAGCGCTGGAATAATCATTAATTTGACAATCTGTTCTCTGATGAGTCACATGATGACTTTAAACAAACAAGTAAATTATAACAAAGGCATCTCATCACACACACACCCACACACACACACACACACACACACACACACACACACACGCACAGAAGCCCTAACTGATGATGTTTTTGTTCAGGAGGATGAATGTTGTTGTGATTGAGACAAACAGGGTGCAGCGATGACATCACCACCCAGTGTTAACAGATCACCTCCGCTCATCATTCTTCACCTCCGCTCATCATTCTTCACCTCTGTTCATCACTCTTCACCTCCATTTATCACTCCTCATTTCCGTTTATCACTCTTCACCACCGTTTATCAGTCCTCACCTCTGCTCATCACTCTTCACTTCTGCCCATCACTCTTCACCTCCGTGCATCACTCTTCAGCCACACTCATCACTTTACGCCTATGCTCATCACTCTTCACCTCTGTTTATCACTCCTCACCTCCGCTCATCATTCTTCACCTCCATTCCTCACTCTCTCGCTTTAACGTTTGCAGGAATCGTGGATTAGCGAGCGATGTACCTTCACCTGAGCATATGTTCCTGAAGAAGCAGTCGCTAATAGCAGGCGGACTTTCAGCTTCTGATGTAACTTTTCGGTCAGGAACGAAAAAGGTTTCTGAAGTGAGAGATTTGTTTAATATCGCCACAAAGGCTAGTGACACGCAACGCAGTCCGGGATTTAACGGGAATTCTCCACTGCCTTGTCGCAAACTCTCCCGGAGAGACAGAACTCCAGACGCCAGACTCGTCTAAGCGGGAATCAAAGCTCTTCATGAGAGCCAGACATTACATCGGGAAGAAATGACTCTGTGCCATGCTGCTATAGGAAAACAATCAACATCAGGGTGGTGTAATGAAGCGGAGTTTCAATCCTTCATAGCTGTTTTATTCCTCTTATACCACTGCAATCTCAATTACAATTAATTAAAGAACAAAACATCACTTTTATCCATTTATTGTTACATTTAATGTTGTAGAACGTCCATGAAACAGGTTAGTTCCTGTTGTCACTTACATTACAGCAGCTAGGAACAGTCGTTAACTTAAAAAGATGGAGAACACAGCTTCTTTCTTTCTTTCTTTCTTTCTTTCTTAATCATCAAAACTTTCTTCTGTTTTTCTATCTTTCAATTTTTTTATTCTTTCTTCCCTGTTTAATAGCTGACACGTTTGAAAGTGTGAAAACAGGAGAAATTTTCCACAGCTTCATTTTGTCTGTTTTCTCTAATCTTGCTTAACCACCCCCCACTCCCCACCACACACACACACACACACACACACACTCCGCCCCCTACTCTCCCACGCCTGTCTTCTTGCCCTTGGTCCAGATGTTGCTTCACCTGGTGGCTCTTTGAGTCTATCTCAGCTCTCACAGCCCTGCTGAGAAAAAAGGAGAGGATTTTTTCCTCATTTCCTCCTCCTTTCTGTCCTCCTCGGGTCTGTAGGGAATGACCACTTTACCCCACGCTGCGCTGATTTCACACACGCCTCAGCGCCCACTCTGCTCCTGCCCCTCGGAGCGGCACGGACTTTATTTTCAGAAGGGAAGCCAAAATAAGGAATTTTGCAGTGGCGCACAAATGGCTTTAATGGAGACATTTTGGATATGCGTTACAGAACTGTGCAGGACCGAGGTGCTGCTGTTCCTCCTGCAGTGGATTACAGAACAGAACCTGAGGCAGTGGAAGGAGGAGGATTAGCAGCGGAACTTTCAGCCAAGGCGAAAACCTTAAAAACTCAGGAATGAGATGTTTGTTTTGGGTTTCAATTTGACATTTTTAGCCACTTAGATCGCTAAAGAAACTATAATGACTACCAATAATGACTAATAATGCTTGAATACCCCCAACCCAAAAACAACCCAACACACACACTCACACACACACACACACACACACACACACACACACACACACACACATACACAGTTTAAAGGCTACTTGAGTTTGGTACAGGAGACAATAGCACCATCCTGCTAAGACAATAGCATATAACCAAAAGAAAACAAAGGATGAAAGAAGATAGAATAGAAGGAATAAGCACGCAAGAATTAAAGAAAGGAACAGTAGCACAATCATGTTTTCCACCTCACGCAAGCATGCATCAGTGTGGAGTAAAAATCTGCCATAAACACTGTTTAAATGTTCACACTGTGCGCAGACCCGTAACACAACTTAGCCAATTAAACAGAAGTGGAATTGTTTCTGGTGAACGTGTTCTTCATGCCTCATTAAACACTCGGCGAAGAGTGTATTCTGATTTCACAACAACTGACAAGTGTGTGGTGTGTGTGTGTGTGCGCGTGTGCGTGTGTGTGTGTGTGTGCGCGTGCGTGTGTGCATGTGTGTAAACGACAAGGGCAGGCATAGGCTGGAAAGGAAGGAAGGAAGGAAGGAAGGAAGGAAGGAAGGAAGGAACAGATTGCAGGAGGGAAGGAAGGATGAATGAAGGAAGGAAGAAAGGAAGCCATTATTTTCTTATTTATTTATTTATCCTCTAGATAGTTTTATTATTTGTCTTTCTTCCTTTGTGTGTGTGTGTGTGTCCCATCAGACAGCAACACACACACACACACACACACACACACACACTTCTGGCAGCAGAGTTGGCTTTATCGGGACTCAGCCACTATCTACTGTTTGGACTAGATAAACAGACATTTGCATGCCTAATGAGATTGGGTGAGCTACAGCTTGTGTGTGTGTGTGTGTGTGTGTGTGTGTGTGTGTGTGTGTGTGTGTGGTGGTGTGTGTGGAGAGACTCTTTGGACTGTGTGATGTGAGCTCAAAGGGGAAAACTACTGTTTGTAGATGACATTGCCAGGAGACAGTTGCACTTTTCTGTCTCTCTCTCTCTCAGACACACACACACACACACACACACACACACACACACACACACACACACACACAATTTTCCTCCAATCACAGTCAGAGTAAAATGACAGGAGGTGACTCCACTAGAAATGATTAATTTAGGAATCTTGTAGTCTGCTGCCTCACTTCCGGGTTCACCTGGAGAAATCTGCTCTGATCCCAAAATTCCGAGTGTTTGTTTTTCCCCAATTGGAATTACAGGTTTCCCGACATGACGTGAATTCAGCATTAGTACATTTTTTAAGCGATTCTACTTTACGATGTAATTAAACCAACCACCAACCCAAACAAAATGCCCTTATCATGGGAGCTCTTTTTGTAAAAACAGTGTCACTCAGAATGCAGGAATGCTGGAACTTTTTTAAACAACGCAACTCTCCAAGGTCGTTTCAATGTCAACGTTAAACCGAGAAGGAGGGGAGGGACCCGAACATCGCGCTTGACTCTATTATCACCTGCAGAGAGAGACAGAGAGAATTCAGCAGAGCTTTAGACTGCAGGCTGCGACTTTTCGCCTATTTTCAGCTTCAGACTGCGTCCTGTAATAAGAGGTGAGTGTTACACATTTGCGCTACGATCATCACTGTAGTGCTCCATTTACAAAAGTGCTGTATCCCAAATCTAAAGTGTTCATGCTCCTAAAATACACGCGGCTAATGTCATACCGGAGAGAGACGTCATTTAAAAAAGGAGCGAAAAAAAGATGAAACACTTCACGTTTATTTAACATCAAGAAATGGCTCTGCTTCACACATGTACACAGAGAGCTATCTCACACAAACCGATAATTACCCAATTAGCCACCAGCACACTGCTACTGCACCGTTATAGTGGCACTTTTACTGAAACAGCACCCAGCACCCAGCACCCAGCACCCATCAGGCTCAGTTGGGTGCAAAAGTTTGCACACCCCATGGTTTTTAAATCTACATTTACACCCATTGACAGTATTTAGCAGACATAAGATGTTGAGGTTCTCTTTGGGAGTGACGAGGTTGGACAGGATTAGGAACGAGTACATCAGAGGGACAGCTC
>CM074966.1:17291854-17306784 GCA_037577455.1 Pangasius macronema | reverse complement strand
AACCTCCACCTCTCCAGGTTTTCCTCCACCTGCTCCCTGCTCTCACTACAGATCACAATGTCATCCGCAAACATCATCTATCTATCTATCTATCTATCTATCTATCTATCTATCTATCTATCTATCTATCTATCTATCTATCTATCTACTGTTGCTGTGGTGAGGTTTTCTGTAAGCAGATGTCTATTTAACATTTGCGGAAGGAGTCTCCAGTGTCAGTGCTTTGTGGCAGTCAGAGCCAAAGCTGTAAGTTTTTCGACATCTTCAGAGGAGTCTGCGCTTTGCTGTAATCGCTTCGATGTCTTTATCCTGATATTTATCATCTTAATTCAGTTTAAGCAGCTAGCCCCAGTCATTAGACTGGTAAATACCACAGGGACAGATTCCTTACACTCAGACACGTGCTGCATGCTCTTTTCCTGATTGAATTCAGCCCTCACTGTGTGCTTTATGTGTACGTCCGGATCCCGCACATTATTGTGTGTCACTGCACTTGGCGAACGTGAAATAGCTTTGATGACATAATTTGCTCTGTAATGTCTCTCTTTAAGCAGGGGTAATGCCGTTTCATTCCTGCACACGCTGCGTCTCTAAGAGGCTTATTACCCTGCCATAAAGAGAGAATTCTGAATGGTCTCTCCATTTGATGCTTTTCGGTCCCAGCTGTTGAATGGAAACATCCAGAATATCACGAGGACACAAAGCGAACTGTATGTCAGTACTCCTGATTTAGAGACTTGGGTTGATTCCTAATACTGTAAACTCCTCCCTGTAAACATATCCCTGCTGATCTAAAGAATAAAACACTCCATTTAGTTCTGTGAGAGGAAATTAATCAACGGCAGGGTGGGGTGATGAAGGATGAAGGGTGATGAAGCGGCGTTACAGTCACCATACTGATGCTGATTATTTCCTGTAACATCATGAGTTTTTATTCCTCTTAAACCACAGCAATACGCCAACAATTACAATTTTCATTAATTAAAGAATGACGCATTTTTCAGTCCTAGTTCCTTTTCACTTATGTTACGAAAAAGCCGTAAACATTTGTTCCCTCATCAGCCAAAAACGCAGATTGTCACGTTACAGAGAAACTGCGAAGCAAAACTTCTCTGTTCTGAAGATGTCAGAAAACTACGAGCTTCACCTCTGACTGTTACTGAGCGCTGACACTGGAGACTCCTTCCATCAATGTTAAATTAAATAAACATTTTTTCTTACAGAAAACTTCACCATCACAACGATTACACACGTCCCAATAATGAGCTGTTACTATAGAAACGGTAACGTTTCATAACAAGTGCGTTAATACAGATATTACCGAAAATTAACCAACATGTTCTGACCAATCAGAATCAAGAATTCTACATCACTAACAGCATTTTTACACACACACACACACACACACACACACACACACACACACACACACACACACTGAGTGATATTGACTTTACTCCTACTCAGACACCATTAACATGACTGTCCTTTTTTTTTTATATAAAAAGCTAAAACCCGAGTATGGGGGTTTGCATGGCAGCAGCCTGATTCTCACCGTTTAACAGATAGAATTTCATCAGTCGTGCTTCAGGCAGCTGAATCGCAGCACAGGAGCGTTCAACACTCCCCCCATTATCCAATTTGAATAATAAAGTGTAGGCATTTGGCCGAGAGCGATGGAACGGTGGGGAGCTGAAAATACAGAACTAACACACCAAGTGTCTTAATGTCCTCACACACAGTCAGCGTTTAGAGACGAGAGCAGACCGAAGGGGAAACACGCGGCTCACGGCCCGCTGAGAGAGCAGATGTTCTGGGGAAACGTGCCGTGTTGAACACACACACACACACACACACACACACACGGTCTGGGATAGGGCCACGCAGGGTGAGGATCAGCTCAAACGATGGAAACGCTTAATGGAGATATCAAACAGTGGGTGAATTCCAATCGGCTTGACAGATGAACCCACGACCTTTCAGCTTCCATCGCTGCGTCTTTACATGCACCATCTTGTAATAATTTACGCGTTCACGTGCAATCCTACACGAAGATCTACAGTATAGAGCAAGTTAAAGCCAACAAGAGCTAATAAGAGGGTCATACCATTTTTGAGTGTTCTTGTATTCAGTTTATAGTCATATCACTTCCGTGGATATTTTCTGATGACGCATCCTGTGCTCGTCTTGTCTTTGTACAGTTAAATGCTCTGTAGAACGTATATATATACATGTCCCGCCCCTGGGGCGTGTTTGTTGAGTCTGTAACAGTAAAAGTGCTTCGTCACGGTGTGTCTCTGGCTGTGTCTTCCTGCACACTCTTCCTTTTTCCAACTGAGAATAATCGGCTGAAGTTTATTCATTAGGAAGAGGGCGGAGCTTGTGCGTGGGTGGTTCTGTGACTGGGAGCTGTTCAGTGCTGGAATGTTGCTACATCAGACTGTCTTTATGCACCGTCTCCATCAGTAAGAGTCAGTAATATCATTTCGTCTGCTGCTCAGGCGTCTCTCTGCGGCTCTCCGTCACCATCGGCGCCTCCGGTGCCCGACGCTGGCTCTAAAAGCACACTGCATCTCGTCGTGTAAGATATCGTATCGTGGGTGAAGCTGGAAAAAGGGCCCTCGTTAAATCATCTCTGTGTTAAATATAGAGCTAATTCGTTACGCGCCTGTCAGGTTTGTTTAGTTCAGGTTTGTTTGGCAAGGCACTTGACAAGAACTTCTTTAACATGTCATCAATCTCACTTCCTGTTTTTCGAAAGCTGCAAAACTGCCACAAAACTGACATTTAGATCTGATTGATTATCGATTCGCTGCGTTTGGGACCAAACTCCGGTGCTGAGGTGACGAACGTTTCACGAGATACTTGGTAAAATTTGAATTCTCGCTGCTCAGGTTCAGCAACGCTGTTATTAAGCATTTAGAGTGAAGACCAGAGCTCCATATATAACATTAAAACTCAATTTAGATGAAAGCATCTCTCTCTGATATGAATGTAATGGATTCCAGAGACGTGTTTTACACCACATTATGGAGGAATGGCGGTGATTCGTTATAATCATAGCCAATATTAGTGCTTGAGTAAAGGTACTGGAGCAGAGCTTTAAATTCACATTATAGCGTGAAGATAACACCACTCTACCACACACACACACACACACACGCACGCACAGAACTGTGTGCAGAGAAGGTGTGAGTGTGATACACACACAGCAGTGACTCTGAGAAAAAGAAGGGCACGACTGACATATAAATCTTTTTTTTTTTTCACCCCATCTAGGACCGTTCCACTCTTCTCCACCGCTCTCGTACCGCAAATCAGCTCCTTTCCAGAACCAAAATCCCAGCTTTGATGCAAAAACCGGTGACATAAGGAGTTTGGGAAAGTCACTGCGGCTTTGTTGCCATGACAACAACTCAAGTTATTTCCAAAGCTGCTGTTAAAGGTGCGGTAAGCATTTTTAAAGTCAGGACGGCGTGTGTAACATTTGCTAAAATTGCTCCAACATTTAATCAGAAAACGCAGGACATCCTGCCAGTCACGTTCACGTGTGCACAACTGTAATATCTATTTATTAATTATTATTTATTTTATTTTATTTCAGATACACTCCGAGCATGTTTTACAGCTGCACGAAGTCACGTTTTGCGCTGCCACGATGCCACAGTCATTTCTAATTTGTTCCAAGGGTACACAAACTTTTGCACCTCACTATAAAGTTTTATGGTACGTTTCATACAGCTCGTTAAAAACCTCACCCGCTTGTCACACTTCTGTGCTTTAATTCCACCGATTCTGTTTTTTATCGGAGTTGCTACAATTTAAGCGTCAAAGCTTCGGCAACTCTCACGCCGAACGCAACGAAACGGAGCGACGGAGAAAAAAAATACACACCTGCTTACTACACACACCGGGGAAAGTGGAGCAGGATTCATGAAGAATGACTCCAATTTATTCGCAGATTAGAAGCACATTAGAGTTAAGCAGTTCCGGGGCATTTCAAACGAAAGTCTGGACTTCTAATTACTTACGTCCCCGAACGACACACACTGCACATTTTTCACCGCTAATGCTCATAACTATTTTTAAAACTGGAACAACTTCAAAGTAATCTCTGACTCCTGGCACAAACGCTACACATCGCATTACGTTTTATGTTTTATTTCTCTTCCACCACAGCGACTTGCCAGCAGTTACGATTTCCTATTAACTGAAGAACGACGTGAAAACTCTGATCCGTTTATAGTCGCGTTTAACGTCCACGAAACAAGTTAGTTCCTGTTCTCACTTACGCTATTGCAGCTATAAACACTCGTTCCTGTTCTTTCTCTCTCTCTCTCATATATAACAAAACTAAAAAAAACCCAGCTTGTCATGTTACCGAGAAACCACAAAGAAGTGTAAAATGTCCTGAAGATGTTGCAAAACTTAAAACTACAGCTTCACCTCTAACACTGGAGACTCCTTCCCTCAATGATAGCTAAACATCTCCTTACGGAAAACTCCACCGTATCGTTTTAATCCGTTCATGTGCAGCGTCCCTGTGAAATCAGCTGCAGTGATGTGAATCAGTGACAGAACCTGTTAATATAAACCTCTGTAGACGAATTCACCGACACCAGTCAGGATCCAGACCTCAGCAGTGCCGAGGAACGCGTTTATTTAACCGGATAAGGTTCAGGGTTGAAGGATTTGGTCCGGTATCTGCTCTCTGGGAGTCGGGGATTTGAACTCATAACCTTTCAGCCAACAGGACACGGCGTTAACCTCCACTGCCGAACTCCGCTGCTCATTCGCTCTGAATAATTCAGCCTTTTTTTTCTCTCAGAGAAAGCGGAAATCCTTACAGTTCACATCCACAAACGCTGCCACCAGCTCCGAAAGAACGGAAATGTCAGGGCAGAAAAGGAGCCGCTGAAGGGAATCTGGGAAAAATCAGCAGCGTGACGTCAAACCGCAGGAGGGGAACTGAAAGAAACAGCAGGGTGTTTGTGTCGAAGCTGCAGTGTGAGGAGAATAATCATGTTATTAACCAGAGAGGATTATGAACAGCAGTCTGGTCCACACACACACACACACACACACACACACACACACACACACACACCCCAAAGAGTCACCTGAGACCAAGAGCAAGAACTTTTTTTGACATCAATACTCAATCTTGCGAAATTTCTGTTCCATCTACTGTACATGCAATCATCTCTAAGAACATCCCAATTCCTTCTGATCCAAATTCAGGGTTCAGAGATTGATCTCGAAGGTGCATTATTTAGCGCAATATACATACACTCACTGACCACTTTATTAGGAACACCTGTACACCTGCTCAGTCATTCAGTTATCCAATCAGCCGTCATGTAGCAGCAGGGTAATGCGTTAAATAATCGTCAAGAGCTTCAGTTAACACAGCAGGCATCAGAACGGGAAAAGATCTACATGACCTCAGTGGCATGGTTGCTGGTTTGATACTGGTATTTCAGAAGCTGCTGATCTCCTGGGATGTTCACCCACAACCATCTGTAGAGTTTGCATCTAGAGAGCTGCAGTTCTGTGGGTTGGTTAATGAGAGAGGTCAGAGGAGAATGACTGGCTCGAGCTGATAGGAAGGCGACTCAAATAACCACTCTTTACAACCGTGGTGAGCAGAAAAGCATCTCAGAACGCACAGCACGTCGAACCTAGAGGCTCCAACAGCAGACGAGCACATCAGGTTCCTCTCCTCTTCCTCTCAGCCAAGATCAGGAATCTGAGGCTGCTTTGGACACGCCCACATGTTTTATTTATGGATTCATCTTTGTGAAAGTGAAACAAATGCAATGTACTTACAGAATGTTAAGAACTGACTAATGATTGTGTGTGTGTGTGTGTGTGTGTGTGTGTGTGTGTGTTTATACACTACTGTTATATGTAATATAAGTATATTATAAAATTGGTATAATGTAAACGGAAAAGATCATTAAAACACAAATTAAATTTTTGTGCAAGAAATTCTGGTCCTATAAGAGTTTTCTAGAAATCCATTCATTAAAACAGTGGCATCTGATATCTTTTATCCGTTTATTGTTACATCTGTTGTACTGGAATGTCCACGAAACGAGCTAGTTCCTGTTCTCAATTACGTTAGAGCAGCTATAAACAGTCTTCACCAACAGTCTCTCTTTTTTCTCTCTGCTGAAGTTTATAAGAGAAAAAAAACCCTTCAGCTTTTCATATAACCGAGAAACCGCAAAAAAGCGTAAACTCGAAAAAAAAAAAAAAATCAAGCCTGAGAGATCATTAATACTCTCCTGGAACTGATGTAAGGCCGAAGTGATACACTTCATAAAAATTTTGTCATCTCACGGCTTTTGATATAAGCCTTACATAAATCCTCCATTATTGCTTTATAAAAGATTTATGCAAAGTTCATGAATGTGTTATGAAGGTCCTTGAAATAAAGTTACCAAAATATCTTACAGCAGACAAGATGTAGGAAATATAAGTACAGAAATCACACACACGCACACACACACGCGCGCGCACACACACACACACACACACACACACACACACATTTATGCTCTTAATTTGCAAATATTGCGTTTGTTTTAGCACCGAATCAGCACAACTGCGCCAAAATTCATGAGCAAGCGCTTTTCCCATTCTGAGGCAGCCGAATCGAATTTTCCGAGTCCGGTCCAGTTCGAGTAAATTAAAAAGGGTAAATCAATATCACAGAACCGTTCAGCACTATAGTTTCGTCTGGTCTCCAGCTCTCGACAGGAACCTTGAGGCTCTGGAGGCTTTTTTCCTGCCAGCGCAGAGTGACTTATCGTTCCGCTCCCTGCGAGGCTGCGAGAATGATCTCTTCTGCAGGCCAAGTGTGTGTGAGTGAGGAGAAAGATGCAGGCCGGGACACCTCTCAACATCTCTGTGCAGTCTCTCTCTCTCTCTCTCACACACACACACACACACACACACACACACACACACACACATACATTTATGAGTGAGACTCGAGTGTTACTGCACTGCAGATCTTCTTAATAATTGAACATCGTTATTCTGCTTGTTTAAAAGATGCCATGTGAAGCTGTCAGCCTTCTGCCAAGCCAGGAATGTGAATATGAAAATGTGTGTGTGTGTGTGTGTGTGTGTGTGTGTGTGTGTGTGTGATGATCAACATTCCTCCAAACTAATTAACAGACCTTCAAAATATAGCTTGTCTCTCTCTCTCTCTCTCTCTCTCTCTCTCTATCAGCTCAAAAAATGTCTCAGGCTCGTACAGGAAACCCTGAGTGTATACACACACACACACACACACACACACACACACACACACACACACTGAGTCAAAAGTAAAGGCAAGGCACTAATAGCTAAACATAATTAACAACCGAGGACGATGTGGACGGTGGCTAATCGTGGTTAATTACTATCGATTTCAAGAGACCTGAAATGACATTCTAGTCAGGAAGTGAAGCTCAAACTCAGGACTCAGGATCTTTCCTGTTTGTTACAAACGAGCAGAGAGCACAGAGGATTACAGCTGCATTTAATGTTCCATGAAACAAGTTCCTGTTGTCACTTACGCTATAGCAGCTATAAGCCGTTGGTCCTTCCCCATCATCTCCTGTTTTCTCTCTAACTTCTATATTAAGTTAAAGTTAATCTAATGCATTGACTCCGCCCTCTATTTTGCATTTTAGCCAAAAAAAAGTGCTCTAAATTGTACATTTATGAAGGTGGACATGTTTTATTTATCAAGGACTGAGCCAAGCTGGTAGCTCCACCCATGGCTGCCACCACTCCAGCAATGCAGAAGCCTCACTGCTAGTGTGTGTGTGTGTGTGTGTGTGTGTGTGTGTGTGTGTGTGTGGAGACCCAGCTGCTAATTCTTCATGCAGAAAATGTCAATGTGGCTCGGGGAGGCAGAGACCTGCTCCTTTCATGTGGAAACCATGCTGGCGTAACTCAGGTAGAACACACACACACACACGCACACACACACACACACACACACACACACACACACACACACGCACAAGTCCTAGAAAAATGCATTTTAGAAACCCAGAGGTATCCCACCATACTCACACACTCACACTGAAACTGCATTATTCGAAAGAAGTCTCTCTCATGCTTACACACACACACACACACACACACACACACACACACACACACACACACACATACGAGCAAATGCATGAGTCCTTACCTTATGTTGCTCATGGTGCTGCCGGTCTCAGATCCTCGTTTGCATCGCTCCAGTTGGGTGGCGACGATTTGGCGCTCAGCCTCCAGCTCTCGAGTCAGTCTCTCAAACTGCAGCTCCTGATCCACAGAGAGAGAGAGAGAGAGAGAGAGAGAGAGAGAGAGAGAGAGATTAAAGCAATCAACATGCAAACCAGTGCCAGAAAGAACATTAGGGAGGCATCAAAGACCTCTGGGTGCGACTTCCCCGCACAGCGCTAGACCACAGCATGCTATTCAATTGCTGCTGTGCTTCACTCTTCACTGGTCTTTGAGAAGAAATAAACATTAACGCATAATAAAGAACGTAAACCACCAACACCACACACTTTATACGTCAACCAACCACGAGGCAGTTCTCCTTCAGTGCAGCTGCATGACTTATATGTGCTGTTCTGATGCTATAGGAGTGGAATGATGTGATACAGTTCACAGTATGCTAACTGCAAACAGTGTCCAATTTAATCTGGTGAAAGCTTACAACTAGACATTTTTCAGAAAGAATGACACATACCACTGCAGCAGTTGACAGGGGGAAGTGCAAGGATATCTGAGATGGTCTGATCTCATTTATGTCATGTCTGATACCATGTTGGATGGAGACCCCAGGGCAGACCTGCTGCCAAGATGATATCTCACGACTGGCTTGGGAATTTCTGGGGATCCCCTGAGGAGGATCTGGAATCTGAGCTGTCTCCAAAACCACCACCAGAAGAAATGTAAGGAGATGTACAGAAGTAATGCTTGTTGTGATAATGATACAGAAGTAATCACTTATACCACAGAGCTGTTAAATCTGAATCTTTAATAACAGCAGCTTTTTTTTAAAATCCCTTTATACATTATTGTTTCTTTTCTTTCCTCCATTTTCTCCCCAATTTGGTCTTGCCAGTTCCCACCCACTAGTTTACTCTCTCCTATCATACAACAGCTCCTAACTGGGAAGGCTGGGCTAACACGTGCTTCCTCTGAGACATGTGAAGCCAGTCTCGGTATCTTTTCAAGCTGCTGCTCATGCAGCGTCACAGGGCAGTGTAACACACTCGGAGGAAATCGCTGTCTGCCCTCTTCTGCATGCATGAGCTCACAGATGCCCACTATTGGCTAGTGTCAGGCTAAAATCGGAGAAAGAGTATGTTATTGTTTCTATAGTAACGACATGCACAGGGACTCGTAAGGTGGACGGTCCACATTAACGTATTAAATCTTAAGAAAGAGAAACACTGCTTGTGGTATGAAAGTTTAAAGCTGCTATAACATATGTAGGAAAAGGCACTATCTTGTTTCTTGGATGTTCCCCAACATCAGAAGTGACTGTATACCTAACGAAAAGTAAGCCTAACTTTATAAAGCTTACTGTGAGTTTTAAACTATCTGGGATCATGATGCAGTCTTATCTGATGTCTCTCTAGACATGCAGCATCAAGGTTAGAATGGTTTCTTTAGCCCAGTATTTTGTCACGGATTTGAGAAGTTTTCTGCTCATGAGACAGAACAAGAGAGAGAGAGAGAGAGAGAGAGAGAGAAAGAGAGAGAGGATCTCATAGTGTTTGCCTGAATGAAACCTTGTAGGCACTGACTATAAATCAGATTTCCGAACATCTCAAGGACATTCCTGTTGGGACTGAGCGTGAATCATTAGCTCCTGTAACAGTGTGTTCTTCTACAGGACAGCTGAGGTGATCAGTCAGCTTCAGCATGTTGGCCATGAGCCTCTGATATAAACCACATCTTCCAGAACCAAGCATGGTGTTAGGGAGATCTCCCTGAACCTTCAGGAAACTTCTGCATTCTTCTCAAGAATTCATTCCTTTTTCTAAACATGAGTCACTGAGGTATCTTAGGAGTGGCCTCCACAGCTGCTTTATCTCAGCACTCATCTCCCAAACTGGACAAAATGAGAAACTCAGAACTTCAATCAAAGTCTCTGCTGCTATTTGTTAGATGCGTACCTGCTTTAATTACTAGCAAGCTCTGCAGGATCGATGGCTGTCTGACTCTCTGGCTATATGCACAGGGCTGCATAATGGGACGGAGTATTGATCCAGCCTCTGAAGCTATTTGTGCCCTGATGGTATCTCCATCCGAAAAAAAAAAGCACCTCATTGTGCACCATTCAGTCCCAAATCGACATTTGGTGGTAAGAAGCAAACACGTCTTTCGCCCCCCTTCCGGCTCCCAGCCCCTCCATCACTATAAGCACAATTCCCAACTTTCAGCAAACGGAAATAGATCAATCCCTTTTTTATTACTTACATCATAGATGGCTAGATTTCAAGCTGTTCAAATGAAAACTGATGAGTGAAGAGAGGATAAGGAAATAAGCTGTCTGGACAAATCCAAGAAATCCGGTGTCTGGCGTCTTCCGAAAAACATGCAGAAAAGCAAGCTTTGGAGAATTCCCAGTCCAAATGCACAACTGCAGAGTTGCACAAGTTCAATATCGGTGCTACGAGGCAGCAGACCGAGGCATCTGTCCTGTCGACTTCCCTGGATTCCGCGGACCGGATCGAGGCACTGTCTAGCACCGGCTGCTCCGCAATCCGTGTCTTATTGGCCAAATTCCTGCACTGGTTTGAGACACGGTCCTCCGCCGCCTCCCTGTCACACACAGCAGCCGCTCAGTCAGGCACAAAAGTCACCATGGCAACGGGGGATCCGGCAGCCTCCCACCCTTTCTCTACCGAGCGCTCAGCATTTCATCACAAAAGACGCCCCTCCTACGGGCTTCACACAGCAAATGCCCACCTCCATCCCAGAGCCTTTCAATCGGTCTGCCCGGATTCGCACGAAAAGTGGGAGGCGCGTCATTGAAAAGGAAAAGAGCGGCTGTCAATCACTGCACATGTTGCTATGTCTTCCTTTCTGTTATCTTCTTCTTCTCTCTGTCTATCTGTCATCCTTTCTGTCACTCCAGCAGCTTTGTCTAAAAAATCTGAAATCTCCAGAAAATCGCGGCGAACTCTCACAGCAAGCCTGCGAGGCAGGACCCTGGGGATGTAACGCAATACGAACGCATTACTCGAAATGAACTGTGTTCTAAACCGATAAAATTACAGATAGGAACAGAAGGCACATTAACTGTTTCTGTTTTGGGCTCTTCATTTTTTTTAATAAAGCTCGCCTGAAAGGTTCATTGGCCATCCGGTTGAGACTAAAGATGTGCATGGGGACTGGGATTACATGGGACGCAACATATAATCATGTGATCATGCGGGTGGTGTTTACTTTCATGTGGTCAGATAAGACTGTTTGAACTAGTTGAGGAAGTGTTAAAGCCACAATTGACACTGCTTGCTGACATCTGGGCCACGCCCAGTCCTGGTTTGATGCCTCATTCGACTTACCTGAGACGTGAGAGCTCAGAATTATGTCATTTTTGACCTCCCTGCATTTGAGCTACCAAGTGGAGAAAAAACACGGACGCCTCCATGTTCGTCTTTTGATAGCAACAAGCTAAAGAGCTAAGTGTGATGAGGGATGTATGTTTCCCTCCGCAGAACAGTGAACTGTAGAGTCAGTGTGTTACTGATTTAACACGCGAATATATCTGCATGCTGTCTGATCTTATGTCTGATTTGACATCAGTTGCTGAACTCGGAGTTGAGGAGACCGCCCAAAGATCCCGAGCAGGAATTTGAGATGGGGGGAGCTGAAGGAGGAGTTGAAGGAGGAGTTTTCTTTGTTTTTTCCTAGTCGGAAATTGGGATTACACGTCACAACCTTTCGGTCAAATGCACCATTTGTCCAAATTCAGATACAGATAGCGGCATTGTGTCACACACTAAAAAATAAGCTACACAAAAAGCATTAACTAATTAACACTGGAAAATATCTAAAAACAGCAGTCTGGAGCAGAACGAGGCTCCATTATCGTTTAGTCGAGGCAGTGCTCTGTCTCCTGACTCAGCCAGAGAGTGTCACTCTCTCCAGTCATGCATTATTCAGAGCCTGGACGCTGCTACATCACTCGGTGCTAAATGGCCCGTCTGATCCAGCATGTGCTAAATTAGAGCCAAATCCGTGCCAAGGAGCCATCCTGGAGGCGAGGCACTGTTTCATGCAGTCAGGCTGCAAGTCATATACAACTGCCAGTTTTGCAAGCCGCACACCAACATTTCATGAGTGTGTGAAAGATGAGATGCTGACGTTTCTGCTTTTATGCCATCGCAAACACTAAAGGCTTAAACGGGATGCTAAAATTTAACATTCAAAATATTGCGCAACAGTGAAACTACCAGGGTGGAGCGATCACAAGGTCTCATTGACGGGGTAATAAGAATGATGTGGGGCATCAAAGTAAAAAAAAAACCCAATGAGGCTACAGCCTGGGCTAGTAAGAAATCAGCTCCAGCCTCGCTTCTCACTTATTCATACCATTCTGGTTCTTTTCCTTATGAACATCGGTGGTCTTGATTGGACACAAATCCAAAATTAAGACATCTGTTAACAGGAAATAATCACGAGGATGCCAGAAATTGAATCTTATATTGCTGGAACGCAACACCACACAAGCCACTCCTGCTTGCGAGGACTAACAAACGGCGATTGGTTAGAAGATTAGTGAGCCACTGTGCTGCATACTAACAGCCTCTATTTTCTCTCTTTTCATCAGGGAAATGGCGAGGAACCAGGAGAGAGGAAATGACCCGTCGGTCCATTACAAGCTGAGGAACAGAATGAGAATGACGTGAAACTCCTGTTTGCTGAAAGTTGAAGGTGATGACGATGTCGTAAGAGACGATTAAATGACAAAAAGCTTCTAAAAATTGAGCAGCGAATCCTTCAGGGTTAAGCAAAAATAAATAAATAAATAAAATTACGCTCTGTTCGACGAGATGTTTGTCAAACCCTTACACTCACACGGACGAGCCACACTCCACGGGTCAGTCCTGTTCTACACAGTGAAAGGTGGAGGCTCGGGGCTTCAGCTATTCAGCACAACACTGAAGAATCTCATTACGCTCCCTGGAGAGGGTCACCTGACCAACCCCAGGCCATGTGATCTGCATGGCTGAATGAAGCCGTGCATCCCTCTATCCTCTATCCTCCCTCCCTCCCTCGCTTTATCCCTTTCTTTCTCTTTCAACAGGGTTTGTCCTGGGTTTTATCTCAATCCGTGCACTTTCATCCCTTTAACCCTTTCATGCGTAAATTAAAGAACATATCCAAATTCTTAAGATGGCTGCTTTTGCACTCTCTCTCTCTCTCTCTCTCTCTCTCTCTCTCTCTCTCTCTATCGCAGCTTGTCATGTTACCGTGAAACCACAAAGAAGTGTAAACTCCTCTGTCCTGAAGATGTTTGAAAACTTAAAGCTACAGCTTTTACCTCCTGGACACTGGAGACTCCTTCCTTGAATAAACATCTCCTTACAGAAGACTGCACCAAATCAATGATTACGCATGTGTTTAAACGTGTAAACCATGTAAGCCGTTACTAAAGAAGCAATCATGCGTTAGAAGCAGCACATTAATATAAACCTGTGACTACTGTCAGAGCTGCTTGTTATAGAAAACTAATCAACACCTTCTGACCAATCAGAGTCCACAATTCAGCAGCACTGTAGTATACAGGTGCGTATATGAGCAACTTAGAGAGTTATAGCAAAAGCAGCTAAATTATCTGACCCCTTCATGAGATTCTCTCTGCTACAGTGAAATGCAGGACTTTCTTCAGTTTTATTGCTTTTTAAAAATAAATAAATAAATAAATTTCTAATTGGAAGTGTGGCGCACTGCCCTCAGCGCACACGATCAGGTTACATACACAAGCAGAAATATAAATCAGCCTTCAGACAGCGTGTTTGAAAAGAGAGATTACTACAAACTGGTAATTTATTTTCCAAACGAGTCTTCCTGCATCGCCAAAGCTCTCGGCCGCCATTCGTTCTCTGACCTCGGGTTCTTCTCGGCGTACGACGGCTTTAGCTGCTGAGCATCAGAGTCAGAGCTTTTTCTGCTGCTCCATCTATTATCCTGAGGTCACTTCTTCACTTCTTCACTCCTGCAAAGAGCTCCGAACCACACGCGGCGCCCAAATGACCCGGATACACTTGATGAAATTAAGCATGGATTTTTCACAAGTCTCCAAATGCACTTGGAGCTATAGAGGGAAGTCACAGCGTCTGGAAAGGAACGAGTGCCTGATAAATTTACACGGCAGGAAGATGGGCCAAAAACGCGGGAATTGTAACGACAAAGCAAGAGGTCCGTGTGCAGAGTTTATGGAACAGGATATGATGCTAAATCATAGCCTGGAATTTTTTAAGTGACTCTAAATGAAGAAGTGATAGAAATCAGGTTAGCACTAGCTAGGTTAGTACTCAGGTCATGGGGACCTCTGGTGGTGTGGAGAGAGATCGTCTGGTGAGCCAGTGACTTTTATCGTTGCACTGTACACGCGTTAACGTTATAGATGAGGCGCTTGACGTAACATTTTATGACATTTTATGACGCATTATCGCCTACTGGGCTGGTGTGCTCAAATTGCTTTCGAATCAGTTTGTGAGTTTTTGTGTGGATGGAGATATTTTCGAATGCACTGTTTAAATAAACTGCATTTCGTCGTCTCTGTACTCGTACTCCGACAATGACAATAACCTTGAACGGGGCAGAAGTGGCCTAATGGTCTGAGAGTCGGACTTGTAACCTGAAGGTGAACCTGAAGGTGGTGGGTTCGAGTCTCGGGTCCG
>CM074966.1:17218605-17232064 GCA_037577455.1 Pangasius macronema | reverse complement strand
CTCTTCCTCAGTGCCACTGTCTCTAAACCATACAGCATGGCCGCTCTCACCACTGTCTCCTACACCTTCCCCTTGATCCTCGCTGATATTTTTCCATCACACAGAACTCCCAAAACCAAGGCTTTCCAGCTTGGCTTGCTGTCATGTTCTCCCTACGTCCGTGCGGGTTCCTCCGGGTTCTCTG
This sequence comes from Pangasius macronema, assembly GCA_037577455.1. NCBI lineage: Eukaryota > Metazoa > Chordata > Actinopteri > Siluriformes > Pangasiidae > Pangasius > Pangasius macronema. The sequence continues at coordinate 17,231,880 of CM074966.1, read as the reverse complement.
GTTTCCTCCCACCTTCCACAAACTTGCCGGTAGGTGGAATCGCTCCACTAAATTGAATTTAAATTCAATTTAAAAAGAATTCATGAGCTATGAATGTATGTTGTTCCCCCATGTTCTCCTTTCTTCCTGTGAAGAAATCTAGTGTTCTGTAATGTGGTGAGATCTTCAAAGTGTGTGTGTGTAAAACATTACATCATCTACAGATCTTTGATGAGAGAGTGCACTGAAAAAAAAATGAAAAAAAAGATCTCAACTTTTTATTGCTTAAATTGATAGATAAAACTGCAGCGCCTCCATTTCTTGCACCGGTTTTGTCCTCCTCCCCGTCACCACGACGACGGCCACCCTCGACTCCCGGTGGAACACAGCGAGGAGCCCCGTAATCACTGATGGACTGATGTCATGGTAACGGCGCTGCTAATGGTTGCCACAGTTTCGAGCTGCAGGGAGTCGGTGCTGTGATGCTCGAGCGGTGACCATCGCTGCTCTCCATGAAGTCTCCTCTGAAAAACAGCCATGAGCTTCACCTGATCCAGGGTCAGATCTCGGCGCTGCTGTTCCAGCGCTCGTTATTCACTCTGAATGATTTCGGCTCCGCGAATCTCTCGTGTGGGTTTTGGACTTGTTGATTTCCTGCTCACACAGAGTGTGAAAAACACTGACCTTCACTGAGTTCCCCTGAAAATCCTCCCATGTTTCATCACATAAGCATTTTCAGAAAGTCAGTATTCAGCACCGGGCAAGGGAAAGACAATAATTTCTTAAACACACCACAAATCTCATTTTTTGGTCCTTTTATTTTTAGCATATGCTTCTCGAACACACAGACTCAATCCCAAATAGCTTCTAATTACCTGTATATGCTCACTACATAGGCTACAACAACCCTTCGTAGTGCACTAGATTCCCAATAGAACACTTCTTCAGAAAAAGCAAACATTAGAAATTGCTAACTTGGATATAAGATTAGTTTTAGTACACATGGGTCATTTTGCTAAAAAGTTTAGAAGGACTTATATTAAATACAGATCTTGCATATTAAAAAAATACGGATGTTTCTGTTTCACTTTTAAATATGCATGCTAACACTGACGTTAAATAATTCACGGGTTAAAATGGCGTAAATTGAGACCCTTCATAGCTCTGTGAGCATAAGGACTAAAACTTGCTAGCGGCTTTGGCTGCTGGTTTACACAACAGTTAGCTTAACGTTAGCTAGATAACTAACAATCCTAGTGAACCTGTCTAATGTTTGAGATTATATAATAGTTAGCCTAATGTGAGCTAGGCTAACAGGAAACCTACCTAATAATTTTAATTACATAATACTTAGCCTAATGTTATGTAATGCTAATACATAATAGTTAGCCTGCTGTGCATTGTAATGTGTCCCATCCTCAGGCACGGGGTTCCTGCTACAGACGCCGATTCACAGCAACCCTGACCAGGATGAAGTGCTTACTGAAGATGAATGAATGAATGAATGAATGAATGAATAGTTTCCTAGCTTGCTAGCAACCTTGGCTCCAATCTATTCAGCCTAACAGTAGCTGGATTTCTGTCAGAATTGTTCCGTGTTTGAGTGCTGTGAGGAAAATACTCGGAGCCGATGATGTGGGAAATTCAGGATTCTGGATGACGGATGAGTTTATGAGGTGACACCTGGTCTGATGGAGAGGTTTCTCGAACTTCATTCGGTACGTATGATTTAAAGAAAAAATATATTTCTAGTCTAAATAGGAACAAATACAGCAAACGATTTTCCACATAAGTGCAAGGATGTTCTTTTTATTTATTAAAGCGACAAATAAAAAAACGTTCTTCCTGCTTTCTTATTGACTTCACTTGACACGGAATGAAGTCCTGTTCACGAGTTTATCATCACTAGTTCTTGAGGAGCCCCAGAAGTGCAGCATCGGTTACAGGCTTACAAACGAACAGCCTAAAGCTTGCTATTGCTCAGTTTAATTACATGACAGGATAGCATTAGCTCGATTGTTAATGAACCCAGCTAGATATTAAAACTCAAATATTGTATGCTAATGAGGTCATTAGCTAGGTAACGTAGCTGGCAGCATTAGTGCATGTCAGCATCTTTATGTCAGCAGAACTGGAACTGGAAGCATTGCGTCGTGGTGTCAGGATGTGCTAATTCGAGGATGTTCAAGGATGCTGTTTTCACCAAGGTGCAAACTGATCCTTCATTATTTATAAAAGTTGAAAATGACACGTTTAGGGAGACTTTAGAATATCAGTGGAAATGTCCCTTCGCTCATTTTTTCCCCTGCAGACAGAATTGAACCAATCAGTGACCCCATGGGAAGAGGTCTTGCGGGGCAGCGAGTTTGCTGCGCCGCTAAAAATAGGCTCCCTGAAAATAGAAAGGCTCGAGACACACGTTCCAGTCGGCGGTGTGAGACAAAAATCTTTGTTATATACCTGTGATTTCTCGAGGACGCCAAACTGCACAAGGTTCAGTCACACATTGTAAAACTCAGTGGCACTGATCGAGCTATTTGATGCTTTATCCATAAAGATGTCTTCCGAAAAAAAACCAAGAGCGCAGTGAAGTGAAGAGAACAAAAAAAACATGTCCGATATGATGGATTGCGCATCCGTAATCAGTACATTTCCTGCAGCACTGCTTGCACAGCATACTGTTTATTCTTTAATTCTCATCTTTATATCTCCTCACCTCACGCTCCTGCCTTCAAGTAAACACAGGCGTGCAGACAGACAGCCGTGACTCAGCAGACTGGGATTTTTTTTATTTTAATGGGACGAACATCTACTGCAATACCAAAATGACTTGAAGGTATTAAACTGTAACAGTTTTATTTGTACAGCACTTGAAGAGTACAGGGAGTCCCAGGGCGTCTCCATAGATGGGGAGATGAATACGTTTTAACAAAATGTCTTCCAAAATTTTTCATCCTTAGCTTCTATATGATATCTCTATATATATATTTTTTTCAGATAGCCTTCAAGAACGCTTTTGACAAAAGAAGAATGTACTGGAATCATTCTCAAGGTTGCGATGGACTTTAACAGGAAACACGGCGAGCACGTCACACACGACACGGTCGCCAGACTCATTAACAAGTTCAGGAAGACTGGAAGTGTTGCGGACGTCCACGAACATCTACTGACGAACACACAGTCGAAACGGTGCTGGCCAAAACAGTCCCCCTGTGTGTGGAGACTTTTGGGACACCCTGTAGATGTCGTTACATGGACATTTACATCGCTAATGAACAGACCAGACGTGACAGTGGCGACGCGATGAAAGACCTGCTGAGATGACGTACTGAAGAAACCTTGAGAGGAACCAGACTCAAAAGGGAACTGGGTGACACCAGCGTATAAATCAATGCCACTAAATTAGTTCTGCTGCGTTATTAGTTCGGAAATCACATAATTAGATACATGGAGTCGAAATGTCCGTCACGTGATTTCTGGGAGGCCCCGGCGTTTGTTAGAGAACATACTTAAACAAACAGCATCATAAAGACCAAGCAAGGAGCACTGAAGGTCAATCACTGAGAGACTGCGAGTTGATTCCTGACCAATCCCAACTGGAGCCAGCCACAAGGAGCACGAGGGACGGCGTCTTCCTCTATTCTCTCCCCTGTCAATCACAGCGACGTTAACCAATCGTGGGCATCTGTAAGTTCTACAATGCGGAAGAAGGCAGACGGCGCTTTCCTCAGAGTGTCTGGTTTGGAGGAAGCCCGTATTAACCTTCTCTCTCTCTGGTTGGTGGCTGTTGTATGATCTATGAGAAGTGGCTGGTGGGTGGGAAAAGGCAGGTGAAAAATTTGGGGAGAAAATTGGGAGAAAAGCACATCCTGGAAAAGCAATAATCAGGGTTTGGTTTAAATAAGTAAAACTCAATGCCAATGGCACAGGCGGGGAATGCCTAAGGTTACTAATATTAACCTTAAAATAGACTTCAAACAGAAAGGAAGCTATTGAAGAAAAACTATTTTGGATATTTGACCTTGCTGTGACCTTGACCCTGTTTGGTTGAATTTCAAAATCTGATCAGTTCAACTCCCGGCTACAAACATTTTACTCGATCATTCTTGAGATCATCAGAATCTCGGATGGACGGAAAACATAATGCCTTCGGAGCGAGATTAAATCTGTTATTAAAAATGTAATGAATATGGCACAACCACGACTCTGCCTAGACGAGACCATCCACGATGTGAAGAGTAGATCGGTCAGAGAATTATAATTAATTAGAGGAGATACGTTGGTGAATCGAACCGAAGAACATGCGCCAACAGGAAAAAGAAAACAGGTGCTGTTAATCATTCTTTGCCGGATATTTTCTGGATAAGTCCAGAGCAATGAGACGAGGAGATGATGGCTCATGAGATAGCGCATAATAAAAAAACCAGACACTGATGATTGTATATCTGCACACGCCATCCTGAGTGTGCAAACTGAAGCATAAGCATCTGCGTGTTGGCAAAGCAGGTTGGAAAGTCATCGAGAAATGAAATGTTGTCATAGTGATGTGCTATGAATATGATTTCCATATCAAAGGGCCTTCACACTAATAGCATGATGCCAACTCTGTCTCCAAAGCAAACTTGGTAAACACCAGCACAGTACTGGAGTTGTAATTAAAAAAAAAAAAAGAGAGAGAGAGAAGAGAGAGAGAGAAACTTTCCTGCCTGTTAAAGACAATACGGGGAAAGTCAGGCGTATTACAGAGCCAATTACGTGTGAAGTAGATTATTTGGCGTACGCTCTCGAAACAGCGTATAAGCCTCAATTACGACTGCTGATACAACGGATTTACTCTCTGACTTCCTAAGCAACTGAATTAGATTAGGTTTGTCTCTCATCAAAGTTAATGAGATCGCAAAAGATGGCACTAACAATCAAAAAAGACTGTTAGCACGCCACGCTGTGCTTGTGCCGGCCTTGCGGTCTGTTCTAACCTGTTCCTGTCGTTTGTCATCTCAATATCTGCACATAAATTTCCCGAGCCTGCGTTCGGCGTCAGATGAACTGTCAAAAAAATGGAGGCCAGGAGGGAAAGATATTACCAGTGGTTAGAAATGTGACATGACCTGAGATGAAATTAATCATGCGTGACAGAGTGGGTGTGTGTGTGTGTGTGTGTGTGTGTGTGTGTGTGTGTGTGTGTGTGTGTGTGTGAGGACAGGCTTTTAAACAGCAGGTCTTTCATTTCATTATTTATTCGTTAGTTTGTTAGTTGTCTAACAAAATTTGGTGGCAAGGTGCAGACTTCTCCTCACGACACGACGCAGGTAAACAAGGGGACGTCCCCCGGCCTCGTGGTCTCACTTCAGGCACAACATCAACATCCTTTTCAATTCAAATTAATAAAAATATTATTTGTACTCTGCTTTTAACAATAGATATGCTCATAGAACTGCTTTACAAAGAATGGAAATGAGTGAGCTCATTTGCATAGAATATGCTAATTTGCATAAAGTTTAGATAATCAGCATAAAACATGATTTTTTCTTTATTTCAGAAACTAAGTGCCTACATTTGTGTAGAAAAGTTTTTCTCAACGGTGCTCCAAAATACACTCCAGTGCAAAAGTTTGCACACCCTTAAGATATAATGATAAAAGATTTAAAAAAATGTTGTGTTCAATTTCAGAGATGTTTCATCAGTTTCAAAAGTTATAAAATGATTAAATTGTGTATGTGATGAGTTTAATAGTAATGGAACAAATAAATATTGTCTTATATCTTATGTCTTGTTGTTTTGTTGTTAAATCTGCGACCCAGAAACAGTCACACGCTACCGTCTTGATGAGACCGCTCCTTTACAATTTATTTTTCAGATTTTGGATTTTCTGGATATTTTGTTGACTTTTGAATACATCCACATTTCATTACTAAGATCCTGAAAGTGTTTCTTGTAAGCTGCATGGGTCTGATTCTGACATGCTGATAAAAATGCACACTTTACAGAACTTTACTGTTCAGTCCCGTGAGCTAATCAGGGTTGGAAACGCATAATGCACAATCTTGAACACGCAAAACCTCAGAATCATTACGGTTTGTAAGAAACAACATAAAATTGACGTTACTGAACGACACTCCAGCGTGAATCTGTTATCATCGTCCAGCAGCTTTGTGCACGCCTGATGACCTGGCCGCAAGTCGATTATTCTCCATCAACACGGGCCTTGAGGAACATTCAGGAAGTCCATCTGTTAAATTAGCATCATTTCAAAAAAAAAAGAGAAAGAAAAAAGAGAAAGAAAAAAGATCGCCTGTACTCTGCTATTAATCTTGGAACACATGGCGATTTTCTAGCATGCTGCCTTGCAAGAAAAAAAGAAAGAAAGAAGAAGAAGAAGAAGAAAAAAACAACAACGATCTCAGAATGAGAACCAGCGCGATGGCGTGGAAGACAATCAAGAGAAATGCCTTTTGGCAGCTCACTCCGTCGTGCCAGAAGCTCCAGTGACAATTACCCAAAACACAATCTGACTGAACCTTCTGATGGAAAACACACCAGAGGAAGCACCGTCCTGGGAGAAACTGTCTTTCAGGAAAGCTGGCTTTCCATTGTGGGATTTTTCAGCCTGTTTTTGCCCAAAATCCCACATCATAAGAGAGAATTTGTTTGAGATCGGCGCTCTTGGTGCGTGTAATGTGACGCCTGTATTGTGTTCTGTCAATGTGAGATCTCAGAGTGTGTGAGATTTTATGGAATAGCTACGAATACAAAAGTAGTGATGGAGAAATGTAAGCAAAACAAGCAAACACAGAAAAAATCGTCTTATTACCTCAAACTCACTCTGAAGAACGTTTGCGTTTTAACACGAGCCGATTTCCAGACTTTCCGAAGTGATGACGTAAAATCGCAGGTCTACCGTTAGAGGATCTTCGTATAATCGTATAATGTGACATGGAGAAGTCAGGAATTTTCTTCTGCTTATAGCTACTTTTATTTGTTTACAGCTATTTAATGTTGCATGAAAAAGGTTAGTCTTCACTTATGTTACAGCAGCTATAAACAGTCATTCCTTCAACTCTCTTTTCTCTCTCTCTCTCTCTCTCTCTCTCTCTCTGTCTGACACTGGAGACTCCTTCTATAAATGTTAAATAAATCTCTTACAGAAAACTTCACCATATCGATGATTATATATTTTACTGCTGTTAAATAACAACACATTTCGTATTAGGCTTAGATTCTGTGTTCATCCGCCGTACAAGTCCGTGTGAACGAGCCGTTACTATAGAAACAGTAACTTATTCGAACGAAACGTTATCACGCCGTCCATTACAGACTTCGGTCTGGATTTTATTAGGATCATGTCATACAGTGCGACGAGTGATAATCTTAAGAGGCCGCTGAAACCGGCTTACCTCAGAGTGACCTTTGACCTGTACAGTCATTCACTTCGGCTATTGAACTCCCACCCAAGCATGACTCATTAAACATTGAGTATCTGACTCAATTCCAGCACAGACACCAACACCAATTAATCTCTTTTAGCTCAAAGAGCTGCAGGGTGAACGTTCAGGCGTTCGGTGCAGGAACCATGTGAGAAAAGGGCAGAGCTTCGAAATACTAATGCACCACAGTCATGCGTGAGCCACTTCTGTGAGTCAACAACGTCCAGAGATGCTTACAGCAAACATGACCTGACATTAGCAATGTTTGTAATGTTTGCACAGTTTGGGAATTTGAAATTAAACATTTCATTGCAATGAAGAACCTGAACTAGTGATGAACTACCAGAACAGAGAGTTCGATATTTTAACAGCATTTGGTGGAGAATTCAGGGGTTTTCTGGTGCAGTCATAAACTGTGCACTCACAGATCTTTTACCATGAAGGTGCATGTAGCACCTTTATTTAGCTTTTACAGTGGTCCAGTAAGCTACCTCAAATTATTTTAAGGTTTAACGATACATACAATCATTCATACTCACGGCACAAAGCACGCCACCAATGGTTCCACCACAGCAACAAGGAAAAGTCCAGCTTGGTACACTTCCTTCTGAGTTCCACTTCGGTTAACAGATTTCACTTCAAACTATAAATAGCTTCGCTTTAATTTCCAGAAGATCTGTTTTCTCCAAGAGCTAAGCAATGTAGAGTTGTGCACTCTCAGAAATAATGGTACCATATGGTACTTTTCCTTGTTGCTGGGGTGGTACCGCATGAAGGGTACATGTCTTGTACGTTTTACCTCGGAAAGTGTGTGTGGATTAGGTTTTAAATTAGTGCTCCAAAATGTCAAATTATTTTTAAAAGTATAAAAGACGTGCCCTGGGTGGCGCCACGCCAGCAACAAGGAAACGTACAGTTTGGTACCGTATTTATTTCTGACAGTGTATAAGTCCATGTTACTCAGATCCTGGAAATGGAAACTAGAGTCTTAGAAATTCTGAAAAAAGGCAGCAAAGCATATCTGCAGCTCGAGTACCCAAAGTGGCACAACCTAAAAATAAAGGTACCAAACTGTACTTTTGGCACCTGCTTTGTCACTTGGCTGGTCCCATCAGCAAGACATCTTCTGCACCTATGGTATGTATTTTTAAACTTCTGACAGTACATTATACCTTAAGGAGCTGTGATGTACTGTTAAAGCTTTACTCTGAAAGCTAATTAAATGTAGAGCACATGCACCTTCCAGGTAAAGTCGACATGCTAAAGGAGCAAAAGTGTAAAGATAAGGGCCCTGCTTTCTTTCTGAAGGTGTACAATCCTCGCAGCCTCCTGTCTTCTAGATAAAATATATTTATCACGTGTGTGTGTGTGTGTGTGTGTGTGTGTGTGTGTGTGTGAACTCCATCTGCATTTGCGTACCCATTTTGCTCCACAACTGGTCTAACGCGTCCAGCACTGCTCCAAAAACACACATTTTTGAGTCACAACTTGCACAATTAGCACCACGCCGGAAATCCCACGCTAAAACATGCATTCTGCAGTTAGACTAGAAAGCGCTGTGGTCTACCTACTTCCGCCCATCCTGGCTTTACAGAGCATCAGATCATCACCGAAACAGCGCGAGCTGGAAGAGGCGGAGAGAAGAAGCGGGATGGATGTTGCGCACTCACCAGACGAGGAGCAAAGGAAACGGCGCACTCCTCTCCTCTCCTCTGCTCTCCTCTGCTCTCCTCTCCTCTGCTCTGCTTTCTCCCTCTGTCCTCTCCTCCTCCGCTCTAAGTCCTCAATTCACCAGAGGAAGGATGCTGCTCTCACTGGGGAGGGAGGGAGACGGATCAGGTGGCCGGATGTCCGCGGTGGGAAGGGCGAGAGCGCAGCGTGGATCACCGCGACGGAGGCAGAGCTACAGAGCGGAGCGGCGGAGGCTTTCCAGCCCGCATCACACACACAAACCCAGCTCTCTCTCTCTCTCTCTCTCTCTCTCTCTCTCTCTCTCACACACACACACACACACACACACACACACACACACAATGCAAGATCATAGAGCGCCACCTGCTGCTGGTTGAAAATATCTGCGCACCTGTTCTGGGATCACGTGGGCGCAATTAAAAGGCCATATTTTCAGCAACCTTGAGATTTTCCAACCTTGAGATAAGAGTGGTGGGTTGTGCAGCTGCACAGACAGCTTGAAATGGGGTTCTAAGGTTATAGGGGATATTCCACAGCATATATATAAATATATTTTTATTTTTATTTAAATAACAATAACAACCAAGTCAGAATAAACCACGTGTCCCTATAAGATGGGCGAAAAACCCTCAGGTCGTCTTTGTTAATCGGTATAAATGCCTACACGCTGGTTTAGGTGATGAGGTTAAACATTAGGCTCATTACCACTGAAGACTGGCGCATTCTCCAAGTCTCACCATCTGCTCCTGACTGCAGGAAATGCCCAGAACCTGTTAAGAAATGATTTGGAGTGGGATCATGATAGAAATGGCTGTGCAGTAGAATAATGGGTTTGTCCTGTTAGCTTTTGCTCAGATTACTGTACTTTAATTGCCGGAATCCTGTTCAGGCAGAGACACTGATATTAATTTTCTCATGCTGGTTTGACAGTCTGTGAAATAAACAAGTGTCAGTACTCTCATATTTCAGTATATGTGTTTCAGCAAACTATTATAGACTCTCGGGGGGGGAAACAGGAGTATAAATGGTATCCTGAGTGGTAGTCTCAAGGAAGGGGACACCTTCGGTACCTTTAATGCTTAAAAATGTCTATAAGGTTTAATTGTGTACCTTAAAGTTTGCCCCTGTGGTATTTAACACACATCTTGGTCACATCTTGTAGGTCTTCATGAGTTTAAATTCCCTAATTCAGCATATAAAACTATAACCTGGACAGATGAAGTAAGCTTTCACTCCGCTGTGAACAAGAAATGATCTCCACAAGCTCTCCAAAAAAAGGCCATCTGAGGCTTTGACTTGTCCTCCATGTTAGAACCATTTTCTTGAAAAGTGTTTACTGGGTTTGCCTGAACACCTTCATGCAAAAAGTAACCTGAAATGTAAATATAAGTAACATCCTCTACTGTAGTGTGGCTGCTCCTAAACGTGTTTAATGCTGAGTTATTCTTTCTGTATTAACTACAGTCATGTTCTGTTGGGTAACAAAGCTTCACAGTGTGTGCTGAGCAGGACAGTGAAGTTGTGTATGGATGCTTGTGGTGTTTTTCTGTAACGATGGCACCCACGGTGACTTGAAGCATTGTCTGAGGATTGCTGGCTGGAGAATGGATCTGGATCTGGATCTGGTGAGCTGTTTTGTGTCACTGAAAAATTCCAACCAGATTTTATAGAGTTTATTCTTAGTCATGATTGTCAGTAACCTCTAAAATATCTCTGCTTACATAAAACTTACAAGAATTCCTTTTCCCTTAGACATGGCTTATCCGATTTCTTTTCTTTTTGGTATTTCTTACTGCTCCACATCTTGTGTAGCTTCACAGGGTGCACAGGACTATTTTTGGCCACCTTGAGAAAGAAGCCATTTTTATAACACTATTGGTTTGAAGGCTTGTCTCACCATCATTGGTTACCTGTAGACTAAATCCTATATGATTGAAGAGAATGCATTGTAGCATGTAAGTGTTCAGGAGGAACGCTGCTTCCTTGGGTGGAGATGGTGGAGATGGTGCAGTGCATCACACTGAGCACTGAGGTGAATGGATGCCTTGCATATGTGTAATGCTAATATTCTTCTATTTCTGTTTCTTCAGGTTTGCACCTCCTAATAGCTTGGCTTTTAGAGCCACAAGCGGCTAAGCTAGCTGTATACCCAGAGCCAGGGTGCTGAATACTGCAGGTACTTTTAAGGTGTTAGTCTCTGTATGTAATTTCCTCCTCATCCCTGCGCTCGATCTCTGAACTGCAGGCTGTCTAAGTGGTGCTCTGAAAACAGAGTGGGTTTAAAGATATTTAGGGGTGCTTTTACTTCTGAGAGTCACTCTGGCCTGCTGAGGTCTCCTGACCCAAGAGTCTCCACCTGTATTCTGATCACCATATGCATCCGTTAAGGTATTGTATGCTCCAACCATTCCCAGCAGTCAGCTCTGCATTTGTGCTTGTAGCTGCACGTCTCTGGAGCCCTTATTCTTCTCAAGGCTCCTGTTCACTTCCACTTAGAATCGTACTTTTATAAAAAAAAAAACCTTTTATACCTTACATTTATACAGAGTGCTTTCTCTGGCTTGCTCCTCAAGGTCTTAAAGCTCCTTCTCAATGGCAGTCTCTGGGTTTCTCCTTCAGGGACTTTCCCTGGATTCCTCTTCAAGGTTGTTCTTTGGTTTTCACAGGCCTTTTGGTTCCTCCATGAGGGCCTCTTCTGGGTTTCGAGGGCTTTGTCTGGGTTCCTCCTCAAGGTCCTGAGTTTCCTTCTCAAGAGTTACTCTTCAAGTCCTTCCTATTCATCTTTCCTTAATTGCCATTGCTTGCTCATTATTGCTTTGGATTTCTGTAAAGCTGCTTTTACGATGACTAATCCACATTTTTGGCTCTTTCCTTCTCTTCCCATGTGATGAAGAACCCCAAAATGGCACTGATCCTTGATTGTATATTTCTAGATCAAACCCTGAAATGACTGAACATCTGCACAGACACCAAGTTCACTGACTCCTCCACCTTTGCATGTTCTTCCCCACTTATAAACACCAGAACTAAAACAATGACTGACTGTTTGTTCATTTTGTCTTCTGTGGAATGTACACACTTTCCTTACAGAAAACCTAACAGTTATAAATCTGTTTCTCTGGAGTGTCTGTTATGTGCATTAATATAAACCTCTGAGCTGCTATAGAAAATTAATCAGCCCTTTCTGACCCAGCATTCAGCAGAGGTATAACTGTATTATCTCAGTTCACTAACTCTGTAAAGGAATGCTTTAAAGGAGCTCCATAACTGAGGCAAATGTTTGCACTACAAAACAAATTGTATGCACTCTGTCAGTAGCATGAGGCTCTGTGCCTGTCTGCTCCTCACAATAACTCGAACGCATCATTCGAAGCAGTTTCCTTTTTTACTTTGCTTCTCACATCTCATCAGAGCAGTCTGTAAACAAAAGCTCGGCTGCACACCGAGTCTGTCTGATCTGTCTCTCGGCTTCAGGGAACACGGCGTCACTGAGGCACGGCGCTCGATAATAGAAGAAATGAGGAGGCTTGATATTACTGCAGACGAGCTGAGGCTTTTCGTGCTGCTCAGATGGTGAGCAGTAGATTGAAATTCTTTCCAAGGCATCATAATGTGTTTGGGAAAATGTCAGCGTGATATGATCAGCCGTAATGAGTTTTTGAACATTTTGGTGAACAGAAAGAGATGTTTTCGCATCACACCAAAGTAAACAGACATCACACAAAAGCAATTACAGTAAAGAGGCAGTGCCTGAAATTTAGTTTTGTTTTATTTGTGGCATCATTTACACGAGCCATTCATTTGGATAATTTAATGCCTGGACCTTCTCGAAAAGGATGATGTTGCTCGCTGAAGTCACCAGGGAGACCTTCTTTTGCCTAATACATCTTTGGACGGTGTCACAAAAGGATAGCCGAAGTACCCAAAGCGGTTGGAAGAACTGGACCTTTTGTCATTCAAGGGTTTTGAATAATGTTTTTTTTCCCCCTAAGAGTGCATGTATTAGTCAAGTATGCAGTACATTTCGAATTATTGCTCATTATTTTTATTTTTACTCTCGTTAGTCACTCAGGTGTGTGACGGCAGAGTGACTGTATGCCTTGCATATCAGGGATCTCTCACGTCTGTGTTTCCCCCGGTTCTCCTTTTAGTCATGCTGTTATAGCTCGTCCTGCTGGAG
>CM074966.1:17198430-17214105 GCA_037577455.1 Pangasius macronema | reverse complement strand
GATGTTCCTGATGTTCAATGAGCCAACCTGACAATCCTGTAATACGACTTCATGGTAATTCACAGTGAGATTTGGAATGTGGGTTGGAATTAGTGGGAAATTTCAAACACACTCGTCATACGAAAGCTCAGATCCATCCTACGGCATCATGCCTTCAATGTAGTACAGCCAAAGACCTGTCAATGACCTGTAAATTTCCAATGCAACATTACGGGAGGAGCCTTTCTCCTTTGAACAAGGCCGTGGGTTTCATATGAAAGCAATCAGATGAAAGCTTGTTAAAGGAGAGGTTTCACTCTTTCATCTGATGCCCAGTAACTGTAGCAATCACATTTTTCCTTTACAGTAAAGTTATTTTATTCTCCGGAGAATACTTTTCCAGTTTGGGCCTCGCTCCAAACTGACAGTGATGTCTATACTGTTTAGGATTAATCTGCTGTGGAGAAAGACGCAGCACAACCTTTATTTATGCTACGAAATATTCTTCTGCAAATAGCTTGTAGTAGGATTTTTCTACCAGAGATGGGGAGTGTAATTCCAAAATCTTGCACCATATAGGTTTAAAAATATTGCATCTTAAAACGTATTGTCCGGAGATCCTGAGTTGGAGTCTGAGAGAGCAAAAGTGGCCGTGACACTAGCCAATTGTATGTATCATGTATGTGGAAGAGGGCAGATAGCACGTTCCTCTGAGTGTGCTGTGATGCAGCATAGGCAAAAGAGTTTGGCTGACTTTACAAGTCTCAGAGGAAGCATGTGTTCGCCTTCAGCCTTCCTGGGAGGAGAACCGGCTGGTAGGTGTGAACTGCAGTGAGTAAATGTGTGTGTGTGTGTGTGTGTGTGTGTGTGTGTGTGTGTGTGGGTTGTGAATTCATACAGGAATGTACAGTATGTATAAATTTGGTACATTGAGACATAGAGTCTGTGTAAAAAGAACAATTTGGGACTTACAAATCTGAAACGAGAGGGCATCGAAAAGTGTCTCTGAGCATCTTTTGATAAAGTCAAGGTCAACAAGCAAATAAAGGCCTGCTCGTGCTGTGAACCAGTCTGTCAAAACAGAAAGTAAAAACTAAAAATCCCCTCCACATTGCGCTGTTTGTAGGAGTACAGTTTAGGCATTAATACATTGCAGAGTAACTTCCTCCATTATAAGCACAATAAAATGTCTTACTCAGGGAAAAATGTCTCTTCAGAACCATTAGAAGTCGAACACTGAGGAACAGACATACTCATTCTTCAGACAGGGAGTAGAAAAGAAAAAAAAACCTTTTTGTCATCTTATTAAAATCAAGTTATAACTTATTAATCACATCAAAACCAGTTCAGCTTCAGATATAAAATACGTGCGGTGTGAGAAGTTTGCATGCCTTCAGGACAAAATGAAAAATATACATTTATTTTTTAAAGAGAAAAGGATTAGCGTCTCAGATTTGATGGATGTTCCTCTGTTATCAGAAAAAACTGATTCAGCAAAAAAATCTGAGCGCAAGAATTTACCCTCGGGACGAGACGAAAAAGACGACATTTCTTTCTAAAAGAAGACGATCAGTGTCTTAGGATTCATAGATCTTTCTTTATGATCAGAAAGAACTTCACAAAACCTGTTGCAAGACTCATCCACTTTTTTCTTTTTTTTTCCTTCTTACGTTTTTTTTTATTTCTTTGGGTACAGGTAAAAGAAATTGGTTTTCACACTCTTTATCCAATTTTCGAGTCTGTAAGTGTTTTTAAGACTCTAATAATAGGACACTTTCCCTGAAATAGTGTTATCAACATTATTGCTAAGCAGCGGCGCAGGAGTTAGCACCGTCCTATCTGTAACATGGCTGTTCTGCTTCGATAACTTTCCTTAGAAGGCAACTCGTAAGACACGTCATTTCAGCAGAAGGGATGGACTCAGAGGAGTGAGAGGAAGGATTATCGATTTTGGTTTTGTTGAAACATCGATGTCTCATGCAGCAGAGGAACTCCCTAAAAACTCATTTAAATATGAACACGTTCGGTAATGACACGCAAATCCATAATCCGAAGCTAAGAGCGGTATCCTACGGCCAGGACTTTACAATACTCTCTCATCTACAATCCTACAATCACGCTAGCAAGTGACGAAGGCACAAACGATCCACAATTTCAGAGATATTTCTCAATTCTACTCAAATTAGCTAAGACGTTGAAAACCAACAAACCCAAGCGATTCCTCAGACTGATCCTACGGCGCGGTGCGGGCCACCGTTTCTTCAGTTCCCTGCTCACAACTTTAGTTCCTGCCTGCAATTAGTTCACAGTTTGACAAACTTAGAACTTATCCGGTCATATACGACCTCTCAATGTGCGTACAGAGACAGTACAAAGAGGAATTTTATGCAGAAAGTAGGAGAGATCATCGGTGCTTCTGGTGAGTGGATGCAGCCAGTACGCTCAGCTTTCTCTGCTAATCTAATCTGAGAACAGCGCTAGTGAGAAGATGATCAAACGACCGATACACGGATTAGTGTGTTATTTAATTTCTATTTAACTAGTTAGCTTTAGAAGCTGTATAGGGTTACTGTCGTTTCTTTTCCAAACTAAAAAACACTGAACAGACCACGCCCACGACAAGCGACAAACAACAAGAGACTTGTGTGAACGTAAGGTTAGCGAGAAACATACTGAAGATAATGAATATACTGGCAGTGATGGATAAGATACTCAGATGTTGTGAAAATATCTGTAAAGGAAATTGCATGGAGAAGGTGCTAACTATCTAACTAACTAGCTAACTATGTAGATAGATAGATAGATAGATAGATAGATAGATAGATAGATAGATAGATAGATAGATAGATACTCAGTGTACTGTATATGTACTGTAAGAGAGGCTGGTGTTAATGACTGTTTATAGCTGCTATAACGTAAGTGATAAAGGGAACTAGATAGATAGATAGATAGATAGATAGATAGATAGATAGATAGATAGATAGATAGATACTCAGTGTACTGTAGCTGTACTGTAAGAGAGGCTGGTGTTAATGACTGTTTATAGCTGCTATAACGTAAGTGATAAAGGGAACTAGATAGATAGATAGATAGATAGATAGATAGATAGATAGACAGATAGTGTAGAGACCACTCTTAATCATTCCGAGGTGTGAGTATAAATACCTACGACGGCAGAAGAAAGCCTGGATTAAAAAAAAAGAAAAAAAGAGCTGAGTCATTCTGATGATGTTTTCTGGAAGCAGATACAGCGTGAGCTCCATTAAACATCCATCACAGCACAATCAGCTCTGTACTGCTCAAAGAGCTCCTGTGTGGGAAAAAAAATCACTTTGGATTTAACCTGAAGCCCAACAAATTCTTCATCCCCATCCCGAGCGCACGAACCCCGGGCTGCAGTCATAACACTCCGCAAAATTGCTCTCATAAATCACGTGTAGATCTCATTTACCAAGCGGGAGCTGGTGAGTAAACACCACAAGACACCAGTGTGTTCCTCCGCTGAGAGAAGCGTGGAGGAAGAGCGGAGGAAGAGCCAGAGGAAGTCTCTGAAGAATGATGTTTACAGCTGTGTTAGCGCTCGCCATACAGAAGCATCTCACTGACTCACGAGTAATGCAACGAATTCACAAACAGAACTTTCAGGATTTTTTTTTTGTGTCCATGACCACAACGTCAACACACGCTGAGGAGAAGTAATCAAACGTCCTCCATTATGACCTCAACACCACATCCTGTAGAGTCGGGGTTCTCAGAGTGTGTGGCGCGGAGAACAGCTGGGGGTCTGCAGCTGGGGGTCTGCAGCTGGGGGTCTGCACTGGCTTATTTTACAGTGGTGAAAATCCCAATCATGACTATTGAGTTCTTATTCAAAACACAAAGAAGTGCTGAGGCTGCTTTTAAAATAAAATAAGAGCTTTATATATGTATGCACACACACACACACACACACACACACACACACCAGTTTGTATGTATCATTTGCCATTTTGTGAATATATATTTTTTAATTTAAATTAGTTTTGGTGCTAATATTTTTTTCTGAGTTACAATTTCCTGCTTATCTGAATTCTTTTATTCATTTATTATTATTATTATTATTATTATTATTATTATTATTATTATTATCATTATTATTGTTATTGTGAGTGAAAAGCTTTCAATTAAATTTAAAAGAAAATAAAAAGCTCTATGGCTCCAGTGTATAACCAAATAATTATCGTATGTATTTAAATAATGGGTCGTATTCATAAAATCTGTGATTCTCAAAACTGCTGAGGAATCATTGGTCTTTTTTTACATGTATACATGTATATTACATTAGTACGTATGTGCATTATACATATGTATACATGTATACAGGACGGTGCTGAGGTCTTAGTCACAGGCAAAGAAACGCTGCAGAGCAAAGACGCCTTCAAGCAGTAAACAGTAATAACTGACCCAGAGTGAGTGTTTAATGTGCTGATCCTTGGCTTTAAATAAATCCTCAGTGTCTCAGGTGCAGTGTGTGCAGGTTTATAAGGAAATGAGCTGGAAGTGTTACTGAGCATCTTGCAGAAGCAGCCGCAGTTCTTCTGGAGACTTCGACTGTCGACTCGCTTCTTATTTCTGCAGCGAAACCAAAAGCCTTCATTCTGTTTTTATCTGAAAAGTGTCTCTTATGGAATCTGCTGCTTTCTTTACTAACACACAAACATTTAACCTTGTGCTGGAAAACTAATGTCTGGAATATAAGATGTTTTTGTACTGAATCAATAATGTAGAAGCCATAAAATAAACATCTATAATAAAGTTTGTACTAAAAAAAAGGGCATCTAATACATGTATATATATATGTGGGATTTACAGAAACCCATTTCACTGCACATCCTTTATTTTAGCATTTTTGTTTAAATGGCCTCATGTGAAACGCTGTGAAATGCGAAAATCAAACCAAGGAGGAGATATACACACATCAAGAAATGACTTTAATTCCTCTAATTACAAACTTTAGACCTCACACATTTATGACTTACGGTTAATCCTAGAGTTGTTTATGAGCGCGTTATCTATAGACGAGCGAACCTGTCTTTAATAAACACTCACTGAGAGCCGTGTTAGGATCCGAGAGCGAGCAGGTAACACACCTGTGTCAGTAAGAAGGATTAAACTGTAATAAAACTCCAGGGGTTCAAAACTTTTGACTAGCCTTGTACATACTCGAGGAGAAATTAAAAGTTCCAATGTGGGAAAAAATCATTCAGAAAAATGGCCAATGTTTATAACATCTACAACTCGAAATGTAAAAGGTCACAATAAAAGTACAAATGACTTTCTGTGTATTATTTTTAAAGAATATTAAAGAAGTAGCATGTTTGTGTAACTACTTTATCTCTAAAATATCTATTTTTGCTTGAATTGTTTTTGGATGTTAAATGTGAAATATGTTCATGTGACTAAAATCCTGAATAATAATGAAATAAATACAATAATATAAATACTCATGTAATGGATCATCTGTTCATCTAAGAGTTCATTTATTAAATTTGCTAAATTATGATAATCAGGATTGTTTTAGTAGTGATGAGTCGCTGCTGTTGTTGTTGTTGTTGTTGTTGTTGTTGTTGTTAATAGGCAATTAAATAAGGTGGAAAATAAAAATCCCATCTCTTAAAGTTTAACCAAAACTGTAAATTCAGGGAATTCAAAAACTTGTGTGGCAGTGTGTGTGTGTGTGTGTATGTATACACACACACACACACACACACACACACACACACACATACACACACCTCTAAAGGTTTACAGTGCTTCCTTTAAAAAATAATGCCATTTAATAATAATAATAATAATAATAATAATAATAATAATAATAATAATAATATTGGCAGCACCCGGAGAGCAGCACGTTATTTAACTCACTCTTCCTGTTTTTCTTTCAGGTGAACTTTTCCCTTTTGCTCAACACATTCACAGGTCCTGAATAAAGGAAACGTGCTGTTTTACTGTCGCTGTATTTCACGTCAGTGTGAGTCGTGTATCTGCAGTAGCGAGGACGCTGACCGGCGGCGTACGGGCCCAGACCTCCAGCCTGAGCCGTGAGCTCCGACCGGATTCCTCCTTCCTGTAACCTGCTTCGGATAAAATCTCTGCCATAAAAACGATAATGGACAAAATGTAAAATCTCGGCTGTAGCTCTCGAGGGCGAGACCGCAAAGGCCACGGCGTTCTCACGGAAAAGGAAAAAACGGGGCTGTTTGTTGAAAAGGGCAAATTCTCAGTGAGAGATGAAACTAAAAGCTGAGGAATGAGTTAAAGTTACACACCACGCAGATTTTACTCTCAGCACTGAGTGTGTACATGATATAATGATTTTCATTGTCATTTTAATGCTCGAAAGCGTAGTTACTATATATACACAGCCAGAAAGAAGCACATATGCAGGTAAAGTGCAAAAGTTTGCACACCCTTACAATATACTGTGTATATATTCCCAGATTTTATTATCAGTATTAGTAGTAGTAGGAATATCATCAATAATAATAATAATAATAATAATAATAATCATAATAATAATAATAATTACAGTAACCCTGGCTCTGGCCAATCAGATCTTCACACATACAAAATGTGATTTCTTTCTCATCAACCAACACACATTAAAAAATGTTACTGTCTCTGTAAATGTGGGAAAATATTTCCCCAATGAATCATAATCAGTCCTTCAGACAAGTGCGGTCTTGTCTGTTTCGAGTCCTGCAGGAAATGTTTCATATTTGCATTACTCCAAAAAAGTGACACCCACGGTCCAGTGCCATATCACTTTCCAAAACTTTGATGCATGAGGCTTTTAATCATCTGTCCTATTCTTCACATCCTTCACATCCTCCTCTGGTAAAACTCGCCTCTGGGTTGAGAGGACAATCCTTCCCAGTGCTGTCTTTTTGCTCTGTTTGTGTGTGTTTTTGTTTTGATGTTAATGAATCAAACTTACAAGCTACATGTGTAGATAAATCACTGGAGCGGTCCATAGATCTAAACTAAATTTCATTTTAGTTATATAATTTTAACATGATTAAATGTCTGATTTAAACATTAGCATAACAGTTCAGGAAGCATTCAGTCAGGTGTGTTGTGAAAGACACACTATAGGACACAACACACCACATATTTTATGTTTTATAAAACAGCTCTGTCACTTATAAATACTTAACAAAAGTTATCAATCAGCAGTTCATAATGCAGCAGATTAGCCTGTAGATACACCTGTAATTACCTGTCATTAGTATCGTTAGTATTTACGGTAGTGTTTGTTCAAGCAGTGACACACTGTTCTGTATTTTTAAACTGAGTGAAAAACATTTTGCATTAATTCAGTTCACTTTAGACGTAAAGCACTGCAGTAAAAGCTGGATGTGCATTTAGGTATCTCATTAATGACAACTGTGATGAGGGAAAACTACCTGAGATTACTAATCATACGTGAAAAATCATATTATTATCTATATTATCTATTAAAGAGGAAAAAAAAAATTTTTGGCTCCCTGAGAACCTTTTGATTGATGGATCTTTTAGCGCTGTCATTGCTGCGGTGAACAGAGAACGAAAGCAAAAAAATCCCCCTGTAAATATTATAATTATGTGAAAGACTCTTTATTATGACAACAAGTAAAATACGTTAGAGAGTACTGGACGGCATTGGACTGGATCTTTTAGGGAAACGAAAAAAACAGTTCTTCTGTTGCAATGCTCCGAAGCAGCTTTTTGGGTAATTTTATCGTTAATGGTGTTATATCCACATTATTACACACTGATACCTGGTAGGTGTTCAGGCGCAGACTACAGCGGGGGGGCAAAACTTTGTGCAGGGCAACAGGTAAGCTACAGGCTACAGTCAGTGACTGTACATCTATAAAGTGAGGTGGAATGACCTGACCAAAAGGCCAACGAGCTTATATATATATACACACTTTATTAGGGACACCTGTGCACCTGTTCTTGCGTGTAATTATCCGATATTTCGAATGTTTGATATGAGCGCTAACTGAAGCTCTTGACCTGCATAAAACATTCGAAATTCCATCATTTCAGTGACTCTGACTGTGGCATGGTTGCCGGTTTGCGTGTTTCAGAAACTGCTGATCGTCTGGGATTTTCAGCCACAGCCCTCTCTAGAGTTTACACACACAATTGTGCGAACAAGCGGAAAGCATCCCGTGGGCGGCGGCTCTGTGGCTCTGTGGCTCTGTGGCTCTGTGGATGAGAGGTCAGAGGAGAACGGTCAGGCCCTGACTCGGGCTCGAGCTGACAGGAGAGTTACGCTAACTCAGATAACCACTCTTTACAACCGTGGTGAGCAGAAAAGCGTCTCAGGACGAGACGCACAACACGTCCAACCTTGAGGTGGATGGGCGACAGTAGCAGAAGAGCACATCAGGTTCCGCTCCTGTCAGTCAGGACCAGGAATCTGAGGCTACAGTGAGAGCAGGTTCCCCGAACTTCTCACTTAAAAACTGTTTTCTGTGTAAATGCTGGAGCTGATAGTGCGTGAGAATCACGGGAGAAATCTGAATTACAGAAAGCTGGCACCAGCAACCACGCCACAGTCCGATTCGCATTCTTCTCCCTCATTCGGATTATTTGTTTGAATATTTGTGTGAATATTAACCGAAGCTCTCGGCTTGTATCTGCATGATTACATGTGCTGCGCTGCTGCAACATGTCTGGCTGACTGGATCGAGCAGGTGCACAGGTGTTCCCAGGTGTTCCCAGGTGTTCCCAGGTGTTCCTGATAAAGCTGATGGTGAGTGTATGATAAGAAAGCCTTGTAAACAAACGTCGTCAAGTGACACTTAAAGCCAAGATTTTTTTTTTAAATGATGAAGAGCTTTTTAAATAATCGATACAAGCGATGATAAAGAGCGACGCGATTATAAAAGAGTGAAATGTTGTCTGTTAGGAAATTCGAAAGGCTCTTTAATGGCACTAAGATGTGAAAATTTGACACACTAATACCAAATGACAAAATGTATGTATTATAAATATATAATATAAATCTCATGACTATTTATTCATTATTATTATTAATAATAATCATTAATGATTATGAGGTATTGAATATATTGTACAGTATAATGTATATATTATGCATTGAGTATATTACATAAGGCTTTTGCACAACACTGTATACGGTGTATATAACACATTTCTAACCACACACACACACACACACACACACACACACACACACACACTGGACCCTCTGCTTAGATCTCGTTGGCTTTGTCCTTATTGGGGAACCCTAAAAGCTTCTATAAGCTACAGAACCCTGTAAAGTTCAAAGTAAGGAAAGATAAAACTCTTAACTGTCCTAAAGAAGCCCTGAGAAAGATCTTTAGTACTCTGGATGATAATTATACTTGTACTTTTATTATTTTTTCTCCTTTACACTTATTTTTGTACTTATACTTTAACCTTGTCCATTTACTACTTTCGACCTATCACATGTATGAACAGTTTTATATAAATAAATTATATTATTATTATTATTATTATTATTACTAGTAGAAGTAGTATATACAGCTGAAAGGACTCGAGTGTCGAACTGATTAAAGACTATATTACATGAATAGATCTGTTATATTAGAGGAAAATAAACTTGGCTAAGCTTCTTGGCAAAGTTTGCACTCGTGTTTACTTTAATTACCTGTAATTACTACGGCGGTTTTGTTTGTTTTTTAGTGTTTCTGGGGAGTTTAAAGTGTTCAGTGATTAGTAAACGTATTCTAGGCGAGGTTTTAATCCAGACTCAGTTTGAGCTTCTTTCTCAGCGATATATACATAAATATATCAGACCAAATGAGAGCAGAATGTTTAGTCACAGGGAATGAAACCAGTGAAGATAAGTCTGTAAGACGCTCTGGGCGGTGAATCGATCAAACGACTCGCGGAGTTTGATTCACTGATTCACGGAGTTTGATTCACTGAGCTCAGGGTCTGAGGGTTTGTTCAGAAGAATCGACTCAGTGAACTGAAAGCTCGCAATGCGCGTCATTAAGGAGAAAACGAAAGGAAGCAGGGGAAGTTTTGGCAGGTGAATGATCATGCCTGGATTACAGGGGGGGAAATAAACGACTACTAATTAACTACAGTGTGTATTATTTTGTTATTGTACAGTTAAGAAGTTTTTATCCTGCCCTCGTGCCTGAGCCAGCGCGCTCTCCCGTGTTCCCGTCTAACAGCGCGCACTGGGCAGGCTGGTGTGCAGGACTAGAGACCAGCCATCTGCTCAGAGTAGTGCACTATATAGGCCATATATATGATTTGGAACAGGCCTAATCATCAGTGCATGATGGGAAATTTTAAATGCGTGATCAATCTGACGCGCGAGGAATGATAAGTGACACATCCGCATGCATGTGGCACGACAGGTTGTTCCGTCCAGACGCACGTGCGCGCGCTGTGACACCGAGTGTGTGAGCAGATCACCTGTGCTGCTCCTGTGAGCAGATCACCTGTGCTGCTGCTGCTGCTGCTGCTGCTCTGCCTCTGCACTTCTCTTTACGCAGTGTGGGTAGGTTTTTTTTTTTTTTTTTTTTTTTTGGTCGCGGTTAGATTATGAAATCACGACAGTTCGGTCTGAAATCCGACACTTTTTTGGGGAACACTTTTAATTTCAGCACCTGGCAACGCTGTAGGGGCGGAAACTTCATAACAGCGCCGAAATGCGCGACTCCAAGAAAACGCGCAGCTAAAAGCAAACCGAAGTGAACTCTCCGAGCCCAGCACCAGCGCCACGAACCGAGGGACAATTTCCACTAAAAAAGGAAAGAAAAATGTAGTCTGCATGCATGGATTTTGATTGTCCAGTCTGACAGGACTTCGGCACGAATCATTCAGGCGTGTGAACATGGACCAAAAATGACAAATGGTAAGTGGCGAGTGTCTTTATTTCAGCTAAATAAACAAAGGCGCGTAATAATGAGCCGGGCTTACCTGTGCCACCGCGCTGCCTGTGTGGGTGCCATTACATATAGCACTGAGAAAGGCAACAGGTTGTAGCCTATTTATACTGCCAATGTGGGGGAAATCCCGGTGACTTATCTGTAATTATTACAGTCAAAAGGAAAGAGAGTTTACCAGAAAGGAAGGTCATATCGAAAGCGAATGAATGCGGTGCGGTTATGAGGAAGAAAAAAAAAACCCTCTTTGAATCATCCTGGAGATGGAAACAAACAGACTATTGCGCATTCACTGGGAAAATAAAAGTCAGGATGTATTATAATTATAATAATAATCTCATCAAGCCATCTGGTCCTGCTGAACTCCAGCAGCTTCAGCTGAACAGGTCCAGGCTGAGAAATAAAGCGACTTTCTAAATCAAGCGGTTTTCACTGCGGCTGCTGTCAAAGGGACATTTTCACTAACAGCTCCCACTGAAGGAAGCCACACTCACTGAACGCCACACTCCCTGAACTCCTGCTCAAGTGGATCCAGAAGGAAAGCAACTAGAAATGAGGCCCACTATACACTGTTTAGGGCCATCACTGGATGAATCCGAAGGGTGATGCAGTGATTTGGTGATGTGGCTGTGGTCACAAAGTTGTGTAGAGAGAACAAAAGCAGAATTAGGGTGAAAGGAAAACAGCAGAAATGTCTCGGGGTGGTGGAGGTGGTGGAGGTGGAGGTGGTGGTGGTGAGAACAGCAGAATGGAAAGAGAAGGAGTTTTCCTGCAGAATCAACAAACCAACTCAGGCTTCGTGCCAAAGGCCACCTTGTCACTCTCATGGAAGGAAGTAGTTAGAAAGTTAGGGAAAGGCAAACTAAATGCAGACCCAACTTCTATTACTTACAGGAACTATTGTTCACGCTGGGATTAATTACTGCTGATTTAGTACCACAGTGCCTCTGTCAGCCTGTATCAGTCGGTCCTGTTGCCAACCAACAGTGTTTCCTTTGTCACTGGCAACCATTTGAATATATAACACTTGTTTTGATCTGTAAAGCGGCTGTGTATGATAAGGACAGCAAGCCTCATGTTCTGACCACGAATCATCATCATCATCATCATCTCAGGTAGTCTGAGATGATTCGCTTGTGGGCATTTTAGGCGTTTTCTCACTTTATGTGGTGTCGATGGAGATGCAGAACCAAAAGTACAGGCGTGGAGCTGGACCTGATCCAACTCCTCCTATAACACTAACCCACGAGACACTTTACAACACCAACACTTTTCTCCAGCCCGAAAACACCCCAGATTTTTGGCCGGACTCCGCCCAGGAGCTGGATCAGGTCCTACTCCACCCTTTGAACTTTTGGTTATGCAGCAAAGTGGTACTTGGATCTGTGACTCAGTGAACACAACATATAAACTCTAAACAAACAGTTTAACTGTTTACTAGAGGCATGATGAGTCATGCTTTTGAGATTAAATGTATTAGTTAGTAAAGCAATAAGAATATTATACATTATATAATCACGTATGCATGGATTCTGTCATGGAACGGACAAGCTGGCCTTGGGCATGAAGCACGAGTTTGTTGTGTAAACAAGAAGTACTCTGTTCAGAGAAAAGAGAACAGAATCCCCTTTTGTGTTCACGTATATTGTGAATTTAAAGCCAGTTGTTTGCTTGTCTACTTTACCAGGAGTGTGGCTCATTTAAAATGAACTACATGTGAAAAAAAAAGCAGGTCCGAGTTCGTTTGTTCTGCTCGGATACACACGTGAAAATGCTCAGAGTTGGATTTGGAATGCTAAAACACCCTGAGTGTGTATCTTTACACTCTCAATTAGCTCCTAATGCTCCAATTAGGTACCTTAAATTAGCCCTGAACGTAAAAGATGGTACTCACACAGTGATGAGGAAAAGGTACAGTGTAGCTCCTTTAGGTCTGAGAGCTTCTCAACCTGGTTGTGGAGAACCCCTGGTCCTGTCCTGCACATTTCAGCGTTTTCACTTCTTACACACCGGATCCAATTAACGAGGCCAATTAACTGATCTTCCTAAAGCAGAAGTGCGTGTGTGAGTGTGTGTGTGTGTGTGTGTGTGTGTGTCAGGGAGGGGGGTCTTTGGGACCAGGATTGGGATCTGGTGAGGAGCATGTGTGTTCACTCTGAGGAAAAAGGCACTAACCTGTACATTTACTTGTCACTTGAGCAGTACAGTCCAATTTGTACCTTGATCTATAATAATTATAATAATTATAATTATTTCTGTATATCATTTATGGTGAAAATCTCAATATGCTTTATCGAAGAGATTTTAAAAAACAGACAGAATAAAGCAATAATACGTACAAGGATAGAAGACGTTAAACATGAAGGATAGATGGTTAAAAGTATAAAATGTTCCAGAGTCACTGTAGATAATCGAACCTTAAGGAAGGTTATTTTTAATTAGCGTGTAGATTTGTGTCCACCTCCAAAACCTTTCCACCGAAAAGAAACAAAAGGTGGCGTATTTTTCAGAGTGCGCTGGAATTCAGAGTTAAAGGTACTGATGTTCTGTTTCGATTTCATCTCCAGCATCTTCTTGGCACTTCTGTTTTGGTGTTTCTCCTCCTACCTCTCGTCTTCTCCTGCAAAAGCACCAAGACTAAAGAGGAGATCTCTCAGTATTATGAGCATATCATTCAGAATCAGCTGGAGCACATTGTAAGTGATGCTCAGGAGAGCCGAAGTCTTTTCCTTTATTAAAGTACGAGAGAGAACAAAACTAAAAAAAGCTGTTTTCTCCTTACAGAACTTAAGTATTCAGAGACAGGTGGAGTCCTGCGGCGAAAGAAAACTTGTGTTGCAGAATGTAAGTATCACACGATTTCCAAGTATGATTTAAATGCCAGAAGAGAAATGACTTCGAAATGTAAAATAGAAATAACCGCGAATAAAACTTAATGATCCTTACAGCAGAGTCACACGAGCTCGAAAGAGTCAGGTGAAATTCACACGATCGTACCTTACGTACAGAGATGCCACGTGATGCGTACTCGAGTTCTTAGCACAGCGTGTCGAGAACGGGAAAAATATCGTGCAAGTGGAAATCTTAAACAAAGAACGAGACCGATAATCGATTCGCACATCACACGGTCACGTAAGGAAACTGGGAATCTCATGCAGCCAGCATCATTCCTACTGAAATACGTAAGAAATTACGAAACCCCAACACGACTCGAAGCTAAAATCCGAGCGTATGACGTCATCTCCTCCTTATATAACCTTGCATGTTTTGACACAATTTTTCCCGGCATCATTAAGAGCATGGCTGACACGTGCATGACCTCAGCATTCACTCGAGTTTAGTTTATTATTTTATGAACTGATAAACTGCAGTGCTTTACTGTAGGCCTTTTAAAGACTAGAGCTGATTTCTGCTGCCCCCTAGTGTCTGAAAGTGATAAGTGTTAGAATCAGAAATCTGAACTTGAATGCAAAAAAAATCAGAATGTGATTCTGATTTGCAGCCGCACTACTGTCAGAGGATGCTGTTATAGGACATTAATCAACACCTTCTCCTTATGTTGCAATCACTGTATCTGTGCAGTTAAAGCCGATCGATCGCATCAGCGCTGTGTCCTGTGCCCGGTTGCCGGGGGACATAAACGGTCAGCTGCAGACCGAACTGCCCAACCTGATGAGGGACATAACCCTATCTCTGGGATGTCCCTGTCCTGCACACCAGGTAAGACATGTTTACTGACAAGTCGCAGGTGCACACTTTCATGTTCTGTTGTTTTTTTTTAAAACTCATTTTAATTGTGTTTTTTGTTTCCTCATTTGACGCTGAGCAGCCAGTGAGGTGGCCAGAATCCCAGACTTTACAGAAGAAGTTCTGCCGACTGAAACGTCTGCTCATGACGATACAGAAAGCGTACGAACAATACAACTCGGCTTAGTAAGTGCGGGCCGAAAGGATCGCCGCGTGAAAGACATTGTAACTTTATAATAATAATAATAAGATATCGAAGCATGGATTCCTTTCAAGGCTTTGCACTGCACCTTGTATACGAGAGCACACGCCCTCATGATGAAGTGGCGAGCGAACTACGCCCGCTGCTCGGAGAGCAAAGGATCAGCCGAATGCCGAATCCATCACGGACCGTACAACCAGCAGACATTTTACGGACCAGTTGCCGTGAATCAGGTTGATTTTTTCCCCCCTGATGGTTCAACGGCATTGTGTGATTTTAACCCACGCTTCCACTGAAGCTATGGACATCCATTTTATTTTCCCCAGCCATGGTTATCCACCTTGTTTTTCTAGCTATGGAGATTCACTTCCCCACTTACACCGAGAATTCTGTCAGTTCCTAGGTAAAACAAATTCGTTTGGACATTCAACTGTCTACGATCTTTATTATGTATTATGCTACTTTTCTGTGAATAAATATATTTTTATATAAAAGGTCCCTTTCTTTTCCATCTTGGCATTTTAATCTGTGCATGATTGGTTTGAACTGCGACTAAAAAGGCAGAAAGCCTGAAGATGTCGCGTCTGTCTGTGGCCAAGTGTGGGAGGGGCATACTCCTTCTCCCCTGTCAATCACAGTGACACTAGCCAATCATGGGTGCCTGTGAGCTCACGTATTCGGAAGAGAGCGGACAGCACTTTCCTCCAAGCAAGTTACACTACAAAGACAAATTTAGGGTGAAAATGGGGGATAAAAAAAAATGCAGCTCCATAGTTATATTATGCTTTATATATTATCCAGTCA
>CM074966.1:17181255-17198370 GCA_037577455.1 Pangasius macronema | reverse complement strand
GTGTGTGCACTTGGATGGGTTAAATGCAGAGCACAGATTCCGAGTATGGCTCACCACACTTGGCCACAAAGTCACTTTACTTCAAATTGAGCAATGTCAGCATTTATAGCAAGTGATCATTTTGTAATAAGATGATAGAATGTTGTCTAACTAGTTAATGAACTAATGCAGATGAGCTACACCAGCCACTGTAGATTCTGGGAGGCGGGGCTTCGTATAGGTGAGTATGGATTGGAGGAGGGGTCAAATGATTCCAGTGTTTTAGTAAATTCTACCTGATGCAGTCCACTTGTACTATTCTTGATCATTAAGCTTATCTAGCCTACAAATGCCACTAAAGACTTGTTCATACTAACCTTCTGTACCTCCAGTGAACGGGCAGCAGGTTTCCCGACATGTCTTCAGGACGGACGAGTTTATGCTTTGTGGTTTCTGGGAAACTGTAACTATACAGTACATGGCTAAAAGGTGTGGAGTGTCATTCGTTAATTAATTTAAAAAACTGTAATTATTAGCAAGTTGCTG
Source organism: Pangasius macronema (assembly GCA_037577455.1). Classification (NCBI taxonomy): domain Eukaryota; kingdom Metazoa; phylum Chordata; class Actinopteri; order Siluriformes; family Pangasiidae; genus Pangasius; species Pangasius macronema. Next base: position 17,197,845 of record CM074966.1, on the reverse strand, counting down.
TAGTGTAAGAGGAATAAAACACTCATGGAAAAACATGGAAACATCATGGCTGAGCATTTTCCTATAAAGACACACAGTTGTTACCAATCAGCCAATGTTCAAGACAAAACCCACATCACATCCATCTCAGCACTCGCATGAATGTTTATTCACGTGACGTTCTGCCTATACAGTGACAGATCCGGGGTCAGCCTCCACACCCGCTCCATCTTACAGAACTGATACACACTGCTCATAAGCATTACACCGCCGTAGTGTTCAGCCATAACAGCACAAAGGGTTAATTAATCACAGAGGGCGCATATATATGTGTGTGTGTGTGTGTGTGGGCTGCGAAGCTATTTTCCACGTACGATTTCGGGAAATCAGGTGCTCGTGGAGCGAAATCTAAAAATTCATATTTTTTTAGGGGTGTGTTTAGAAGCAGGATCGTCTGAGTACAATACATGAAATGTCGAGATAAATAAGCGTCAAGAACTTTACAAAAAAACAACATAATGAAACAGAGAGACGAACGGGAATGGCTTTGCTTTGTAATTGTATCCGCGTCGATAACGATATAAATTAAATCACAATGCGACGTGTGTGACGTCTGGACTCTGAAATCAGGTGGAGATATAATCTGATCTGAGGAATGAATTCAACACTGGGTAAGGTCAGATTTAAAAAAATAATAATGATTATCAGTAGTTTATCCTATTGCACTTCGATAATAAACACAAGTGGAATAAAACAAGGCAAAGACATAAATAAACAGAGAAAGGTGAACTCATGGGCACGAGTGTGACGGTTAGAAAAATGGGGAATTCAGCATTAAAAGGTGTCACTTTCTCTCTCCGTCTGTCTCTAAATGCACATCCTCTTCACCCCACATTCACAGCAGAATTTGGCCCAGTCCACCGGGTACTTGGTTCCACACTCATGGCAGAACTTGGTCCCCTGTGTGGAATAGTCCACTATGTGCTCATTTTTCCCTTCGTTCCTAAGAAGAAGAGGAGAGAAAGCGAGGGAAACAGTCAGGCTGTGTGGCACCAAAAACAAAAGCAGAGCTTTAACGCTGCCATTGACATTCAGCACTTGAACTCGAGAGGCGAAACGATCAATCTTCTAATTCATTCTTCCAGGCAAGATGGAATGTTTTGTATTTAGTTTGTAGTGCAGAGTTAAAAAAGAAAAGAAAAGAAAAGAAAGAAAGTGTATCAGAAGTACAAAACATGACGTCTTCTGGACTATTAGTTTCCGCCACATTTCTCAATCACAAGTTTCTGGAAAAGCCAGTGCACACTGTCATGCTGCCTTTCTCAGGCTGGGCAACATGATGATGTGTCAATTTCACAATAAATTATGTCAAAACACACTTCTGAGATATCCTTTTTTTTTGTGTGTGTGTCCGCGTGTAGTTAAACGATCTCTGATCGTCGGCGCTACCTTGAATTATAGTTGTTAGCACTGTGGACCTTCTTTTTATTCACTCCTCCTGCGTAGGTCATGCTCTTCAGCGAACTCGGAGCAACCACGCCTTTAGGTTTAGCCGTATCCCTGAACGCAAGGAAAAAAAAGAGAGAGAAAAATGAGCTCCGAAGCGGCTTTTCCTTCGCGCCTGGAGTGCGGATCAGGCCTTACCCGGAGGGAGGACTGGTCACTCCGCCAGGGCTAGGGTGGGACGGAGAGAAAGGAGCTGACACGTTCACATTCCTCACCGAGCCTGCAGGACTTTTAGTGCTGGACATTCCTGCAGGGAGATAAAAGAGCTGTTTCTGTGTTGTCCTCAACCCGTGTGTCAAGCACGAAAAATGAACACTCATTTTTAGAAAGTGAAATTCATCATCATTATTATTATAATCATCATCAGAGTCATTATATTGATTATAGAGTTATTATTCTAGTTATGAGCCTTTTCACGTGTCATTTTAATGCAAAATGCACTAACTGTAGAAAAATGTAGAAACTAGTAACGTTTACGTGCAGGAAATAGAAACGTTTGCAAGCAGAAAAGCAGGTAGGTTTACACTAGAAAAGTTTACATGCGGGAGAAAACCTTATATGCGGTAAAGTAGAAAAGTGTACATGCAGGAAATAGGAACATTTACATGCAGGAAAGTAGAAAGGTTTACTTTCAGAAAGAGTAGAAATGTTTGCAGTAGAAAGGTTTACATGCAGGAAAGTACAAATGTTTACAGTGGAAAATGTTTACAGTAGAAAAGTTTACATCCAGGAAAGAAGACAATTTTACAGTAGAAAAAGTTTACATGCAGGAAAGTAGAAAAGTTTACAGTAGAAAAAGTTTACATGCAGGAGAGTAGATAACTTTACATCAGGAGCGTAGGTATTTTTACAGTAGAAACATTTACATGCAGGAAAGTAGAAAGGTTTACTTCCAGAAACAGTAGAAATGTTTACGGTACAAAGGTTCACGTGCAGGAAAGTACAAATGTTTACAGTAGAAAAGTTTACATCCAGGAAAGAAGACAATTTTGGGGTAGAGAAATTTACATGCAGGAAAGCAGAAAGGTTTACAGTAGAAAAAGTTTACATCCAGGAAAGAAGACAATTTTACAGTAGAGAAATTTACATGCAGGAAAGTAGGAAGGTTTACTTTCAGAAAAAGTAGAAATGTTTACAATAGAAAGATTTACATGCAGGAAAGAAGACAATTTTACATGCAGGAAAGTAGAAATGTTTACAGTAGAAAAAGTTTACAGTAGGAAAGTTTACATCCAGGAAAGAAGACAATTTTACACTAGAGAAATTTACATGCAGGAGAGTAGAAAGTTTCCTCGTATTCTAGGAAGAAGATGTCATGTACAGCAATTAATAAGAAAATGTACATGACAACATGTAAACTTTTCTAGTGTGGTTACTGTAAAGCTCTGTACATACACACACTCCGGTTTCCGACAGGACAGACCTGAGCATGCGGTTTCAACATGAGACGTTTGTCTTAATCAATCTGTTTTTTCTCTTTTGGCCAAAAAAAAAGCCATTTTGACTATTATCCCAAACGAATACAGTGATCTGTGGTACGGTAGTCAAACATGCACGGATGGATGGATTTTAATTTCACATTAAACAAACTAAAAAAAAAAACGTTCTCGGTTGACTGCGACAGAACGCGAGAGCTTCAGCGTCTCTTTCAAGGTGAGAGATCGCTGACGTGCGATGGAGGGAAGCAGGCAGGGCTTCCTGGACGCAGAGCAATTACAGAATGATTCATGTCATAAAAACAGCCAAAGACTTGCTGCAGTTGAGTATTGTCAAGGGCTCAAACACACACACACACACACACACACACACAAAAAAAAGGTTGAGATTAAAACCTAGGAATGAAAGAACTCGCTCTTTTTTCCTGCCGGGTATTTGAGCTGTGAAAACGGGCATCTCTATAAAGCTTGTACAGACAAACACAAGACGTGCCAGCTTTCTTTCGGTGAAGACATCAGGGCTTGCAAGCGGCCGTGCAGATGTTGCCATGACAACAGGGAGAGAAACAAAAAAAAAAAAGGTAGCCGGATTTGGTTTTTTTTTCTCTCTTTCTTTCTTTTAAAAAAAACCTTTAATACTGTCTACTGTTAAGCTGCTGTTTCGGTGATGTTTGGAAATCAGATCCTGTATCATGTCGCTGCCTGCCTTCACACGGCAATTTATCAAAAAGCGGCAGCGCTGCTCGGAAAACTTGTGGGAAATGTTCTGCAGTGAAACCGTTTCTCGGAGTTTCGGTCTGTACCAGTTCCGCCACCTTGTCCGGAGGCTGGACGCTGAGGTAGGCGCGAGGAAGACCCCGAAGACGTGGAAGTTACAGAACTCGCCTTCTTCGCTGGGGCAGGTTTGTACTGCAGATAGAGAGATTTTTTTTAAATATTACAAACCATTTATTCACTTATTAAAAACAATCAGCAATGTGTCTGAGAAGCCGAGGGGTAAGAGTCTTATTCAAAGCAGTGCAGGGATTAAACACCTTTTTCTATCGCTTGCGGATGGACAAATCATTCACCTTGGAGAAAATATACCGTGCAGAGTTGTCCGGCAGGTATGCAGCCTCAGCTACCAGAAATAGAAAAAAAACTCTAATTTTTTTACTTACTTTTACAAAAAAAAAAAAAAGCGCAAAAGTCGCCATTTCCTATGTACGTTTAAACATGACGTGTTTCACGCACCTCGATGCTGTAACTATAGCGCGTGCTACTCGCTCCAAATCCGACTGCCGGCTGCGCTACACATGTCGCAAGTGACGGACGGATACACTAACTTACTGCGCAGTAACCTCGACATATTGAGTGAGGGAAAAAAACAAAGACACTAGCCAGCTCAAAGTTTATCTTTTACGTGCAACGCAACGACAGAACATCACATCTCGCAGCAGAAACACTGACTAATGACCTTGTGATGTTTTGTCAAGGGCGCAGACATGACGTCCTACGTGTTCATCGGCTAACACGCTTTAGCGGATTAGGTTTCCGGGTTTTAACTAAAACGCAAGTCTGAGCTTCGCACTGGAGATTTTACTTAGCCTAGTGCGCTAGCTAACGAGCTGATCATTATCCGCCCCCTGAACTCTGATCGCTCATCTCTATTTGAATTTCCATCCTCCGACTTCTGTAAGAGTCAGACGCACTCTGATGCACTCACCTGCGTCCTGGCTGGAGGCTTGGCTCGGTCATTAACAGGGAATTTCCCCTTGTTGGAAATGCGGGACGCTTGCTCCTTACAGAATTTGATGTGCCGCTCGGCTGCGTTCTCGCTAAACCGCCTCTGGCAATACGGGCACTGGATATAATCTAGAACAGATAAATTGACATGAAAAACCCGTTACTGCTACGACAGTTAGCTTCCGCCCCTATTCAACACCTCCAGTGTTTCTACCTGGATCGTAGGACGGAGGAGGCGGCGGGGGAAGAGGGCCGCCATCTTTCATCACTTGGCCCAGGCCCTTGGCAGCACGGATGGTGGCGATGAATTCCTCATGCTTTCGGCGCCAGTTGGACAGTTTCTTGGGTGGTTCAGGCTGTTCAGAGAAACATGTCGTTTAAGGACAGGGCCGGTTCAAACAGGGCCTATGGGAATTACTCATGACGTCAAATTGGCAAAGCAAACCGTAGCAGAAAGAATGTCCAGAAAATGCAAATTGCTGGAATAACTATAATGAATGTACTCAGTTTATACGTTTTTTTTTTTCATCGTGGAAAAGCAGTCACGTTATGCAGGCTGTGACCACCGTATCAGTGTCCACACTTGCACCCATCAGCCAGATCATTAAAACCACCTGCCTAATATTGTGTAGGTCCCGCTTGTGCCACCAAAACATCTCTAAGGTGTCTACAAGACTCCACGAGACCTCTGAAGGTGTGCGGATCCTTTAAGTTCTGTAAGTTGTGACATGGGGCTTCCGTGGATTGGACTTGTTTGTCCAGCACGTCCCACAGATGCTCGAACGGATTGAGATCTGGGGAATTTGGAGCCCAAGTTAACACGTTGAACTCTTTGTCATGTTCCTAAACCATATTCCTGAACACTTTTTGCAGTGTAGCAGGGCGTATAATCCTGCTGAAACAAGATCTCAGCAGCATGGCGCTCAGGAGGTCAGCTGCCATCACGACTGCTCTGGCCACACTTTGTTTATTTTTTGCATTTTCCCTTTCTTCAACCTCTCACCCCCTCTCTCACAAGCTCCTGCACACCCAACCTGGAGCTCCTGACCATCAAATGTCTCCCCTTTTCTACCTTCCTCGGGATTTTCACCTCGGTCACAGTCAGTGCCATTTATAGACCACCTCAGGTGGACATGAACCCTGCCTTATGTGAGCTCCATAAAGCTCTCACTTAAGAGCAGACCCATCACCAGGACACTGCGCTCACTGTGGCGGGGCCTTTAACAGTGCCAAACTTCCACCAACACATCACCTGCAGAACCAGGGAAAAGAAAGCTACAAGGCACAGTTTCAACCACCATGTGGGAAATCAGACCATGCCATCATCTTCCTCATCCCTGGGTGGCCATGGTTGGATAAAACCAACCAAGCTCTGAGATCTCGCACCACTGACTATAATGGACGAGTACAAGGCCGTGTCCTACACCAATTCGCAGGAGCCTGTGGCAGGGAATGAGAACAAAACGGACTATAAAACGTCATCCTCCAGAAAGGTGAATGCAGATGCTTCTCTGGCAGACAGGTGGAACACCTTATACACCTTTTTTATAGGTACTAACTACTGCATACCGGGAGCACCCCACAAGACCTGCCATTTTGGAGATGCTCTGACCCAGTGGTCTAGCCATCACAATTCGGCACTCGGATCCTTACGCTTGCCCATTTTTCCTGGTTGCATCACATCAACTTCAAGAACTGACTGTTCACTTGCTGCTTAATATATCCCACAGGTGAGGTGAATAACACTGATTATCTCATTACAGGTGCCACTTCACTCGTCAGTGGTTTTAATGTTACGGCTGTTCGGTGTGTGTGAAGTCAATTTAAGGCTGTTTTTAGGAAAATATCAGATGCCAGTCACCCCCAAATCACTTACTGTAATTTACCTTAAATCACGATCCTGATTTCTGTTGCTCTCTAAGACTATTTGTTGTTCTCAATACAGACTTTTTACACAAAATCACACATTGAATAAATTTGTGCAGAAGATTTATTGTTTTTAATGCTATAATTTTTCCGTCATGATATGCATACACATGGAAAATCCATTTATTGTTTTAATATAAGTGATATTTAGAAAAAGTCCACAATCATATGACATGCACATCTGAAAGATCCTGGATACGTTTTTAAATGATTTACGCGTGAAAGGCTTAACCTTATTACTGCCGAGAGCCTTATACTGTAACTCGGAGCTCTTCTTGTGGACTCATGAAAATCTTTCTTCCAAACTTGGCAGAATATTCATAGGAGCGCTTACGCAAGAGTTAAACTGGGACTGCTCTGTGAGGCCGGACAGCAAGGAACGTCCCAAAACTAATACGTGTGTTGTCTCTGGCGGAGGTGCCAATGCTGCTAACAAGAAAATCCTAACATGCAGAGAGAAAAAAACGAATTTTACCACAAAGCCCTAGTGAATTTGGGTGGTAGAGATTTTTTTCCCCCCAGATGTGCGTCAAGCAGCAGGAAGAAAACAGAGATGTGAACACTACTTTCATGTATAATGATAAACAGTCCACAGTGCCACCTCCTTTTTCTTCTACTGGCTCATGAGGTTTGAGGTTTGCAAATTCTCAGAACCTGTTAAAATGGATCCGAAGCAAAGGTCGCTACGAGAAGTCCGTTTCTCCTTCACTGGACCGCTGTGTGAATTTTATTTTGCATTGCTTTAGTGTTCAGGTACCGGCTGAGTCGAACATCGTAGATGTTACGCCTGAACTGTAAACTTTAGTCACATGATCTGGATCGACTTTTAAAATAGTCCTGCTCTACATCATCATCATCATCATCATCATTCACAAATTATTAAAGGCAGTACCATAACAGATTCATTGATATCGTCAAATAGCGAGCTGTGGCTTTAAGAATCGTCCTGGATCGTGTGGAAGCCTGAAGCTTACAGTCCACAGTATTTACATATAAATATATTCACTTACTAACGAGATGAAATGGGGGAAAAAGTGGGAAAGGTGGACAGGATGCGGCCGCGTCTCATCGGGAAAATGCGCGGTGGGAGTTAAGGAAAAGTGTAGAAGCGGCTAATGAGTAAAATCGGCGTGGGCCGAGAGGCGTTTCGTGAGGAGTGTCGAGGTTCCGTCCTCACCTTTGGCTTGAGCGGTTTCACGGTCTGGATGTCGGTGCCCTCGGCTCTCTGTCTGCTCGAGTCGAACACCTTCCTTCTCTTCGCTGCGGCTTTCTGGCAGATAGGCGTGTGCTTCTTCTACAGAGGGAGGCGTGTCTGATTAGTTGGCGCAACAGTAAACAGCGTATCGTAAAATCATTAAACGTGACAATGACACAACCGACCGGCTTTCGTGTGAATTCTGGGTTTAAAAAATAAATAAATAAATAAACTGAAACAATTTTTTTGCGATCTCACTTTTGAATGTGGAACGTTCTCTGCTTCATCAGGGGCGCTATGATTTTAGCACGACACTCAGAATTAAAAGTTCGCCTTCAAGGTGCTAAGATACGGAAGGAATTTCAGCAGCTTCTTGCTCAGGATGGTTCTAGCTTTAGAGGTCTGCTGGGAACTCTTCTGTCCACTGTATGGTTCTGTATAGTTCATTCACTGCGTGTAATGCTGTTATAGGAAAATAATCAACTTCTGGGCGACTATTTTCCAATCACAGCAATTCTACAACATTTTTTACTACTGAATGACACCTCATGCTTTTTTTTGGCCATTTACAGTTACATCTAACGTCGTGGAACGTCCACTTCACAACTTCTCTCCTCAGTCGCTCTGGTTGTGTATCTGAGGCGACGTGCCTTCGATTGAGGATTGAGCGGATCGATAAAAGGAGGAACTCTGAGGACAAAGAGCGCTTTGATTAGCATGTTTTCATCCAAACAGGGATTTCCCTTTCGTGCATGCAGAGCGGTGAATCCGACCATGCCGCGACTTGCAGCGACACTCCGCTTTCGGCTCTGATTTCACCCTTGAGGATACTCACGAGGACTTTCAAGAAAAAACTTCTCCCGCACACTTTGCACGGCAGCAGCTCCTCGCCGACGGGCACGGATTCTGACACAGAGACAGAAAGAAAAACAACAGTCGTGGCGTTAATGAAGTCAAGGATACGCCGAGATGTTTAATCACAGACTGAACTTCAAAGCAGAAGGACGACCACGAGAATACCGGCGCGGGAACGTCGGAGAGAAAGCGGACGCCAACGAAAGCAATGAAAGCAATGAAAGTTTTAGAAATAAATGACTCAGAGTACAGCTGACTTTTATGAATGAAATTCCTTCTGTGTTTTACAAGTGTCATGTCTTTATTTTTTTTTTTACCATGCGCACACACACACACACACACACACACACACACACACACACACACACACACAGGTGAGTCATATTGCACACATATACTTTATACTTTACAGCCAATGTCCGTTCTGTAAATATAGCAGCTGACCCTACGCTCGAACCGGTGCGTCAACATACGATTTAAAATCATATCAAGTTACTTGTTGTTTGTCTCTTTCTTGATATGTAGCAACCTCTATAGACGTCGCTTTTGGGCGTGGCCTGTCCTGCGCTTTCTCCTATGAGAAACAATCGTAGCCAAATACAATTCATACGCCACTATTGTTTAAAATCATAGGCTTTGTACTAGCTCCTGTTTTTTTGTGGCTACTTCCTTACGAGCTTTATTTTTCTTTGTAATGACAGACTGATAGATAGATAGATAGATAGATAGATAGATAGATAGATAGATAGATAGATAGAACTTTACAGTCGCTGCACAGTACAGGTACTCAGCAGTGACATGCAGTTTAGCATCTTCCAGAAGAGCTAATGCTCCTGTATCTCCTACTGGAAGGAAGGAGGTTGATCATCAGGGACTCCTCCCATCCCAGTCACAGACTGTTCAACCTCCTTCCTTCCAGGAGAGGATACAGGAGCATTAGCTCTTCTGGAAGATGCTAAACTGCATGTCACCGCTGAGCACCTTGCTTGACATCTCCTACGGTGAAGATGTTCAATGGCTGGGAGGCACCAATGATACGTTGGGAGGTTTACACCTCCCTTTTCAGACCCATAGCGCACTGTGACGCTGTTGGTCAGGACGCTCTCAGTGGTGCAGTGACAGAAACTTGTTAAGCTCAGCGGAGGCTGATGAACTTTCTTCAGACGCTGCTGCACCTTTCTAACAGGAACTGAAGTATTACGGAGCCAGGACAGATCCTTAGAGATGTGGACACCCAGGAACTTGAAGCTGGAGACACGCTCTACTTCTGAGATTTTCTGGAAGTTAGATTTCCAGACATTTATACACGTTTCACGATCGGTCGTGTATGACAGGACGCACTGAACCCATGGCTGTAAATTTTCCTTCCATATTTATAGTAAACAGGAAGTAACTGTAGGTAGGAACTAAGGCTGCGAGCAGGTAACTAAAGAAACATCAGACCGCACGCGCCGTAGGACTGGTCTGAGGAATCGCTTGAGACGGCGGTTTGGATTTGTCTCTTTCCTATGCCATAAGTAATTTGCAGAGTTAGAATCGAGAAAGACAATCTCAAGACAACTGCTGCATGTCTTGCCGTCACTACGTTTACACGCGCATCAAATTCCGCAAATATTCCTGCATTCACGGTTGTTGTAAGTATCCCTGAGTTGCCGTTCCTAAATACCTAACCTACAGCTAAGCATCTGTTAGCACCCACAATTCCTTGTGGACTGAGCAGGCGCAAATATCTCCTTTCAGTGGATTTGCTGAATAAGGTGTTTCCAGGGACGGGAATCAGAATATTGGCTCACTGACTCAATACTAATTACAATATTGACAAATTCCGATTAGTATCAGAATATTGATCTGTTAATGTAAACGCAGCCAATGACATCACAGCTCTGTATCTCTCTCTCTCTCTCACTCACTCACACACTCACACACACACACACACACTCTCTCTCTCTCTCTCTCTCTCTCTCACTCTCACACACACACACACACACACACACACACACTCTCTCTCTCTCTCTCCTAAGGAACAGTATGTATCTATATAGTGCAAAAATTTGTACACCCCACGACAAAATACAAATATTGCTCATTCTGTAATAGTGAATAAACAGTTATGAAATCTAAGACAGTATATTGCATGTCTTCATTTTGTCCTGGGGTGCACAAACTTTTGCACGGCACTATCTATCTATATATAGAAATATACATTATTTATGGATATAAGGGGGAAATCTCGTGACTGGGTTTCCTCACATAGCTAGCAAGCTAGTTTATCTTAAATAAAAAAGATGCAGCTTATTGTTCCCTAAGCAATGTAATATACGGTTAAATTATTTATTTAACAACTGTCACTCTTATTAAAAACATTATTAATATAAAATAATAAAACAGCAGCTGCCTAAGTGAAAAAAAATCTGACCAAGCGACGTCACTCCCCCCTCAATGATCACAGCCAAGGGAATCAATCTTGGCCGGATTCCAAACGCACTTATATTAAGCGTAAAACCCACTACATAGGGTGCATACGCCATTATCTCATCCCCTGTGTAGTGCACTTATCTAGGGAGCTTCGCGCCTTTTGGAATACAGCCCTTAAATTTCATGGAAGAGGCTTTTCGCTAGCAAAACAAAAGATAGCTAATACAAGATAGCGAACACAATACGTTTTTCGAAGCACATGACTGATTAATCCTCTAAAGAACATTCTCTACATAATACCTAGGAATTTCTAGTCTTATTTATTTATGTCCTTACCGTCAAGTTCCTCCATCTTTCTCACTGAAAGCAGGAGATGCTGCTGTAGCAACGGGCATCCACTAGCCTCGCCTGAAACACGCCCCGCGAGCCAATATCCACGCCTCTGATTGGTTATTCCCTGGCCTTGCGTTCGCGGACGAGGAAATATCCTGATATTTGATTGGTCATTCCCAGAGCGAGGTCATCAGGGTGGAGGTGTGGGAGGAGACCAGGAAGTAAGTGATCATATCATTGGAGGAGCTGGGAAACGCTAATGAATATTCATTAAGCACTGAACAAACTCGACATATGATTGGTTGCAGCCACTAACTGGCCTCTTCGGTTTTGCTAGCAACTAAAAAATTGTTTATAAGTTGATTTTTGTGCATATGATATTGTATAAAATTAAATTCCATTATTTAATTCCATAATGATAGGTAGATTCATTAACATTACACACATATTTGCTCGGAATTTTGCTCAAAAATAGATGAAAGTCTTTGCTTTTTATTCATAGTTCCCTTCAAAACACATGCTAAAAATATTTAATATTAATCCAGCCATATTGTCATTCATAAGTAAATAAATAAATACAATTAAAAAGACGGCGTGTGTGTGACCACATTCAGGTGAAATTGCTTAATTATCTATCATCAAAAACATCAAAGAGGTTTAAAAAGAAAGAAAGAAAGAAAGACACAAAGAAAGAAAGAAAGAAAGAAAGAAACAGACAGATGTTTATTGTCCTGAACAAGTCAGGTAATGGAGATTTTAAAAAATAAGTACATTAGCAGTTAAAAGAGCATTGATCATTAAGTACAACCAGAACTAGAATAAAAAGTCTGGAAACATGCAAACAATTTCAAAAGCCTTGCCTTGTCTATTTACAAACTGTAATTATTGCTAAACAAGAATTTCTAGACTGCAAAATATATAAAAATAACGAATCTATAAAGTAGAGCAGGGAGAGTCACATCCCCAGCCCTCCTGAGAACTGGTTCCTCCCACAGTTTGTTCCTGTCCATCACAACAGCACAGATTACACGCCCATTCCTGAGTGGCCATTTAACTCAGCCATAAAACATGTTTTACAAGGAGAAGAAGTCTAAAGCTTGCTATAACTGAGACAGTATCATTTCCTAACTTGCTCAAGGTATCTCAAGGCCGACCCTGAGCTCTGACTCCAGCTTCCTAACAAGCTGAGATATGCAAAGACAAGAATTTCACTGTGCAGTAATGTGCGCGTGACAAATAAAGGCTTCTGCTTCTGCTTCTGCTAACATTTAATTTCCTCTTTATTTCCTGTCATATGCAGCATCATTAGGGTTCCTGGATCTCCAGCGGCGAAGCAGAAGTGACCACAGGAGAGGCTTCTACTGAACACCACGCTGGGGTGAAGCAGTAAAAGACGGATGCAAGCACCTACATTGCTTCATGACCTGTAGCATCAATCATCTAATTCATGTTTAAGTTAGAAAATGGAATGCTAATCATTTGTGCATGAGCTAGGTCACCTTTTTAAAGCAGATTTCCAAAACACTGGCACAAGAAAGTAAGACACAAAACAACAACATAATGGGAAAAAAATGTACATTTGATGTTCATTCAATCATTCGTTCATCTTCTGTAAGCCAAGTGTGTTGGTCTTAGCTCAAGATGATGAGCTAAACATTGAAGGATGTGTTTCTCCAGCTGTGAAGCATCACATCAGCGTTGCATTGAGGACTTGCACTTGTTCCATGTGACCACTAGACAGCGCTCCAAACACCTAAAAACAAGCTGTGCTTCTACAACGCAATCTCCTGCCTCCTGTGTGTGTGTGTGTGTGTGTGTGTGTGTGTGTGTGTGTGTGTGTGTGTGTTTACTGTGGAATTTCGACAAGTGTTCTGATCCTGAGAAAAGTACAGAAAACCTGATCGCTCACTTATTGTGGAAGTCTAAGATCAGTTATCCAACTCTGTCAAAAAAGGTTTCCTCTTGTAGACACTTTAATGACATTTTTGATCAATTGTGTTTGCAAGTGAAGCTCTAAATACATATTTTTTAAATAGAATTTATGCATTTTCGCTTATACCAGTGTTAGCAGTTAAATGTTAGCATCTCTGATGACGTATGGATACAGAAACCAGTTTCAGGAAAGTGTAAAGTAACTGGAACTACTTTCTATAGTATTACGCCATTGTTAGAAAGTTGCATAATAATAGTTTTGGTAAACACTTTGACAGCTTTATTGCAGTGGTTCTGCTTCTGGTGTGATTTAAAGGGGTTACGCTGCGTTCAGCTAAAGCTGAGCATGTCGTTTCTGAGCTAGGAAAACCCTTCACGAGCCCTCTGTGGAAGTTCACACAAGTTCAGAGGTGGCGATTACGACATAGGGTGTGTTTAAGCGAGAAAACATCATTTGTTTTGAAAAAAAATTCTTTCTCATCATCAACGAGAAGTTGTTCATGTGGCTTTGCTGAAAACAGAAGACGCCCTCTCAGAAGCTCAGGAACATTCACTCCTCTCCTCTGTCTATAGACATCTGCTCAGACACTACAATGGCACACAGATACTGTTTATTGACTACGTGTTGTACTCTTGTACACAATCTGTAACTGCACATATTCCAGTGTTTACACTTAGGATCTGCACTTTACCTACTTTACATACTATCTATACTATCTAGGCACACATACTATACATACCAATATCTTCTGCATACTCTGTATATATACTGTATTTGTAAATGATCTCTTTCCCCCTCGTTCCTCTCTCGTCTGATGTCTATTTTTCCTGTATGGCACAGCTGTGCAACCTCACAACAAGCATCTCAATGTACAGTTGTCACAAAAATGAAATGATCTCAAACACAAGTGATCGCGATCAGCTTTTGCTGTTAGCTCCTGAGAACAAAAGAACAAGTGCTTCTTTTCTCATTCACCATTTCCCAGCGATATCCAATGCCATATTGGTGAGAAACCCAGCGTAGAAGCAGTGGAGATGTTGGTGCAGACACTGGAAATGAAGTCCCAGAATGCACTGCAGCTAGTTCTGTTACAGCAGAGACTCGACTCGGGTAGCTAGCGGTGTACGAGTCGAAGAGCGCGATGACGCTGATGTGGGTATCAGCATGAACCTTGAAGCTTTGGAAGCTGATCTGTTTGTGCAGAGTGTAAAGATGAAACTAAAGGACTAAAGCGCTGCTGCATCGCTCTCTTTCGCTAGAGATGATGCGAGGGCTAAATCCCACTGCAGCACTATCAGCAGGGCATTGTGGGTAATGTAGGAAACTGTTAGCTGGAGCGAAAACAGACCTATTCTCATTACAGAATAACTCACGGATGTTGGAGAGCACATGCTAATTATAAAGATGAACATGCTAATAGTTCAGGGTGGATCTTTCCTTTGATTCTGTCAGTTTGAGGGCATTTCTCCAGTGCGCTGTGGATAAAAATAGACTACAGTAGGGGTGAATCCGCGCAATCTGGCATCCCAGCTCAGGCAGCTGCACTGACAGCAACGCCGCTTTTGTGAAGAGAGAAGCTTCTAAAGGAGACCAAGCAAAGCCTAAAACAGGTAGGACATGAACCTGTGTGTGTGTGTGTGCGTGTGTGCGCGCGCGTGTGTGTGTGTGTGTGCGTGTGTGTTTGAGTAATATGCAGATGTTTGGACAGGTCGCGCGCATTCAGCCTGAACGCCGGTTTATTATAAACGCAGCATCGGTGTGTGAGAGAGTTTAGCTGCCATTGTGTTCGGAAACGCAAAATAAATAAATAAATAAATAAATAAACAAAAATCTCCCAAACACAAACGGCTTTGAAGGCTTTGTGTTGCATTGCATGTCATGAAATCCTATTACAGCATGCATAAGAGCTTCATAAGACGCGCACTGACATGGCGATGAGCGCGCGCACTGCGCGCAGGCCTGGGATCGAGCCTTCAGATCTGCTCTGAGTGAAAATGTTCAAAATGCATCCGTTTGTTTGCTTCATTCCTGTGACTGCTTCCTGAGGCTGATCAAACAAAAAAACTAAACAAAACATAAACAAAAAAAACCGCAAATCAATTCCCACAGGCGTTTACTGCAGCCTTATACTGAGCGCGCGCGCGCGCGTGTGTGTGTGTGTGTGTGTGTGTGTGTGTTGTTAAACCTCATCACACCATGCATTCTGCATCGACCTCAGTACTGATGCCCTGCTTTCTTCTCTCTTTTCTATTTATTATACTTCACTCTTTGCACTGCAGTTTCTTTCCTTCTTCAGGAGAAAATAAGAATAATATAAAGATCAGCTCCTTGGGTTTGAGCTCCTGTACTCTGCAGTGAAGAGTGGCAGTTTAGCTTCTTTCAATTATTTATTAGATGCTTTTATCCTGATTAAAGCACACTAATTCATTAGGTCTAGGGGACACGACCATGAGACATGATCAGTATCAGGGGGAGACAGAACTGATCCTGCAGCACATATCGGATATCAGGTCCTGTAACCATCGGCAAAGGTTCGAACTGAATTTGGATAAGACATGTCTTTTTGGAAATGGAAGTGTTTACATACAGTATAAAGAGACTTGACTGTTGTTGTTTTTTAAGGATTGATTTCATTAGTCAGTATCGGCTGACACTCAAGGTTTCTGTATCAGAAAAGAAAAAGGTGTATCGTGCCTTCTCTACTATCAGTGTATTTGTATATTGATATTGTGATAAGTTTACGTCGGTACTGAGATTAGAGCTGATGCGATATGATAAAAATATCATGATACTCAAAGACTTTTCTATATGTATCACGATGTATACTGTAGATTAGCTAACAAGCTACCAGCAGTACCGTAGTGTTGTGTTTAAAAAACTCTGATACTTTATTTAATGTCTACAAAAGTATTTTTTTTTAAAAAATATATTAAAAAAATAGCACTCGTATTAAAATTAAAGAAGAAATACATGGAAGAATGGGAAAGTACAGAATTTTTGTGTCAGCAAACACAAGCAATTACCTCATTCACACACCACTGCAGGACATGCTGTTACAGGAAAACAATCAATGATGCAGTGATGTAATGAAGCAGAGTTACTGTTCCCACCTCGAAGTGTTTTCTTCCTCTTATACCACAGCAATTTACCAACAATCATTCATTTATTAATGAACGTCATACTTTTTTTTATCCATTTTTAGTTACATTTAAGAGGTGAAGAAGCGAGTGCAGGCAGGTTGGAATGGGTGGAGAAAGGTGTCGGGAGTTCTGTGTGATGGAAGAATA
>CM074966.1:17162353-17178707 GCA_037577455.1 Pangasius macronema | reverse complement strand
TGCCGGACCCGAGACTCGAACCCACCACCTTCAGGTTCACCTTCAGGTTACAAGTCCGACTCTCAGACCATTAGGGCCACGACTGCCCCCAGCGCCGACTTTTCGTCAGATCGACTTTCTTTCTGCTGTATTTTTAAAAACAGAATCAAATCAGTTCGAGGTTTAAGCGTGTGCTAATAACACAATAACATGTAAAGAATAAAACTGCCTCGAGACGTTACAGGAAAATAATCAACTAAACGCTGCGGTGATGAAGCGGCGTCACCGTTTCCTCCCTGACGCCGAATATTTTCCAATAACTTTAAACAATAAATGTCAGAAAACTTTACAGCTTTCCTCTGAGTGTTACACAGCACCGACACTGGAGACTCCTTCCATAGAGGTTAAATAAACATCTTACAGCAACTTCAGCGTTGATATTATGATAAATTACACCACAGTTCGCTTTTCTGAGGAATCAGAGATAGCATTTAGTCATGATATCTTCATTATCTGAATTAATGTTCAAGTTGAGATACTTATTCCACCATCCGAACTCGACAACTTATTCATCTTATTCGTCTCCATGATTGGGAGCATGACTCTGGGTTAGCAATGAGCATCCGGTTGCGTCCTCGAGCAGCAGTCGAGGAAATAGGACGGACGTTGACATAGCATCTGTTTCATCTGTGAGTAAAGTCCATAATCAGCCAGGCTTTGTCTCCATCAGCACCCCCACTGATCCACGCCGCTGACCTCCTTCCGAGTCTGCCCCGTGACACCATTTCTGAACTCGACAGCTGAGAACGAGCGCGCTGTGGTGATGACACGCACTAATTATAGCAGTGGAGCTTGTCAGGGCGCGGCACGGCTGCAGCTCCTACGTTCTAATAAAGACTGGAAGATTCTGCAGAACCATCTAGACGCTCCGTCGCAAAATAGTATGAAATACAGGTCTCCAAAATGCACCCATATTGCCTTAGTTATCACTGGATGTTTAATTACACGCCCTGATATCTGAGCAAGTGAAAATCTCTTCAGCTTGACAAACTTGACATGACTGAAATGCCTAGGAACAGGTTTAATGATCCTACAGTAAGCAGTTTATTGTAATCTTGTAAAATATTAAATCAGTAGTCAGAATATTTTCTCTTGCTAGGATGTGATTTCTGGGAGGGGTTTTTAGTCGCTAGTTGTGCTGTTTTTGTCAATTTAAAGGGATACTCCAGTGTTTTTCAACCTAATCTCTACCCACTGTAGTGTGTCTGTAGTGTGTGTGTGTGTGTGTGTGTGTGTGTGTGTGTGTGTGTGTGTGTGTCTGCACTGAGAAAAGAACAGAAAACCCGTCTTTACGCTGAACTTGTCGCTTATAACAGAAGTCTAAGGGCAGCTGTTGAAATCTTTTAATAAATATTTATTACTTTACGCTTATTTTCATTGAGATGTTTTCATGAAGATTTCAGTCTGATGTGTTTACAGATGAAACTCCAAAATTTGTCTGAACCATTTACATAAAATTTCCACTCTTCGGTCCTGATCAGCGCCAAACCTGACTGGACGGCACCAGCAGTGACCTTTAATGCTCCAGCGTTAATGACCTTTAACGCTTAATCATTAATGATTCATTTATTTATGACTATATATAAGAAAACGTATAACTGGTTATATTTTGGATCGTAGTGCCGCTTCATGTTCCTACTTTTGGCCAGTGGCACAGACTCTGAACAGTTCTGAACGTGAGGTTAAAGACATACGTCTCTGTCTGATTATCTTTAAACATTCGCTTTTCATTGTCAGCTTTTATTTTTGTTGTTGTTAGTTCGCTAGTCACACCAGAGAGTATAAATAAAATGCAAAATCTATGAGAGTTCTAGTCTTTTCTGATCTGATGTCTGTAGCCCTGTAGGTGGTCCCGGGTCTGATGAGCTGCCTTCAGCTAAATCATCTTCGAGCTGCTGAGGCACTTTATTACACCGCAAAAAAATTATATCTTAGCAAGTGAAAATATCTTGAACACAGCCAAAAAAAGAAGCAAAATGATCCGTCAGTAGAAAACCAGGTCTAAATCCAGGCTGAATTTTATATTTGATTTATAATAATCTCATAAGAACTAGTAGATAAATTTTCCCAGATTAAAGATGGATCCTTTCTAAGATTTTTCCAGAAGAAAGTGTCTGTAGTGTCCTGAAGAAAGACTAGTAGTTGTGTGGATACAACAAAACCTTCAGGAAAATGTACAATTTTTTACACATTTTTAAAGTATACTGACATTGTCTGGTAATCACACACACACACACACACACACACACACACACACACTACAGATACAGTAGTTAGAGATTTGGTTGAAAAACGCTGGACTATACACTCTTTTTTAAATACAGAATGGAAGCTAATGTATATTAGGTGAAAAGTGAAAGTCACCCTGATTTCCAGAGCCGATGTTGCAGAGCTGTAAACTTGCTGAAAAGTACTGACAGCGATACAGACCAGGAACAGAGGATGGTATCACTTTAATGTCTTCCTAAGGTCACAGTGTAAGCTGCTTCTTATCCCTGCAAATCCAATCTGGAGTGGATTAGAGCAGTGGCTTAGCGCACTATAGTCTTGTTTCCAGCTGAACGCTTCACAAGCGTCAATCAAATTTCCAAAGAGTTAGCAAAACAAAAAAACCTGTAGATTTGGAAGAAATCTGAATTTTTGGAAGTACATACGAGAAAAATGAACCCTATGAGATGGTTGGGATGGTTGATTGTGATTGTACAGATGAGTGTTTGGGTCGAATTTGTTACTACAGAGTGCAAAAACTGATTTTCTGTCAGTACTTTTGGAAAAAACTGAATCGGAGAGCTCGGTTAGCGACGTCATGCTAATAACCTCTACAGCCACATAGGCTATACAGATATTAGAGAAATGTTTAGCTCACATTGGAAGCTAGCAAGCTAATCATTCATTCATTCATTCATTCATTCATCTGTAGTAACCTTTTAATCCTGGTCTGTTAATGTTTATGGAAACAGATGTAATATTTTGTCAGGCTAGTCTGAGAAATCGCTCACGATGCAGATTAAGATCGTTCTTCTGAATTTCTCTCAGTTTGTCGATCTGTCTCTCTCTCCCAGACACTGCTATGTTGAAATGAATTAGATATGACTGATGTGGAGGCAACGTATGAAGACTTCATCGCCTCTGGAAGGACGGGCAGAAGGAATGCAGTGCATGACATCCTGGGGGAAACAGGAGGCCTGGACGCTAGCGGACTCTCACAGACGCTTTCGGAGCTCAACATCAGCAAAACAGGTGAGTGATAAAAACCTCGACTTCTACAGCCACAGAACCAACAAACACTGTCCTGGTCCTGATGTGCTCCGGGGTTATTAACCGCGTCCAGTGGCTGTGGCTGTGGAAAAGCAGTGGTTATAAATAAATAAATATACTCAGGACAGATTCTGAATGAACTGTTGATGTATTTATCCTCAACATGGCAACCTGTGTACAATATCCCACGTGAGGTGTAGCCGGGGTTGCCAGGGTTGCAGTTTTTACTCAAAATTGGGTTGGTTTTAGAACAAGTCTGCTTGTTGAAAGAGTAATCTGTGGATTAGTTTTTTTTTTTTTTCGAGGGCGGCTTAATAATAATCCAGAGCTGTCAGGATCTTGTTTTAAAACAAATAATTACATCAAACCCAAAAAAAAAAGGAATAAAAGCTGAGCAATAGAAGATAAATGCGGCTCACTTTTCCATTTTTGCCTCAGCTTGTTTCTGGAATAGTTTCAGGACTTCTTGAGCTGTCGTAATTCTGGACATTTTGAGGAAACATTCTGCAGCTGCTTTCCCACTAGTGCAGGTTTTACATGGAATCCTACAGCAGACCTTTCGGCCAAACAACTCCAAATGGACAATAAGGATTCTCTCCGATCCCTACATGTCTTTATTTAGTAAACATCTCTGTGTTGATTTTGTTGTTCCGCTGAGTCAGAATTCCTCAGGGTCCTAGTAATTTGTCCATGTTTATTGCTGAACTCCTACGCTTGACTAAAAGAGCTCGTACACACTTCATTTAAACGTGCCTCGTTTGAACGTAACTCTAAATCTGTCTTCATGTTTAGAGCTATGTTTGTAACATTAATTTGTAAAATAAATAAACAACAACAACAACAAAAAAGAGGAGACTCTGACCCAGAAATGTGCAGTCTGGCACTTTGTTACCTCCCGACCAATCAGATTGCAAGTTGGCGAAGACAGGCGAGAAAAACAAACATGGAGGACAAAGTGGTGAGAGATGAGTGAAGGAGTAAAGACTCCTTCCATAAATGTTAAATAAACGTCGCCTTACAGAAGTCTTCAACATCACTTGTTTACGTGGAGCGTCCACCATCCGACGAATGAGCCGTCGCTATAGAAACGATAACGTTGTTAGTTGTATCAGGGCGTATAATTAAATATCCAGTGATAACGAAAACTGATTCTCTTTCTGTACTTTTGGAAAAAACTGAATCAGAGAGCTCGCTTAGCGATGTCATGCTAATAACCTCTCCGGCTACATACGCTATACAGATATTAGAGAAATGTTTAGCTAACATTAGAAGCTAGCAAGCTAATCATTCATTCATTCATTCATTCATTCATTCATCTGTAGTAACCTTTTAATCCTGGTCGGTTAATGTGTAATAGTGTTCATGTTTATGGAAACAGATGTAATATTTTGTCAGGCTAGTCGAGATGCTAGCAGAACAAGCGCGCTGACATCGACACCAACGTTAACAGGTCAATTGTCCTTATGGATTTACGAAAATATCTTTCTCCTCACGCTCCCTTTCTAACCCTTTTAACCCTTTTATCTCTTTCCATTAAGATGAAGGGAATGATGGCGAGAAAAGCTCCAGCTCCTCAGACTCCAATCCTAAACCAGAGGAGAGCAAAGCGGAGGGAACGTAACGGCCTCCTGTGCGATTAGGAGGAGGAAGAGAAACATCTCATCAGCTCCATCCTGTGGTGATTTGAGGACTGGACATGGCCGAGCAGACACAGCGACGCCCTCTACTGCCCTGCCCTAGACTCAGCCGAGGCCCTGCCTTCGACGCGTTCAGAGGAAAAGGCTGGACTTGTAGCTTCAGCACCGGATGAAGCGTTAATCACTTCAGTACCATAGCTGATGTAGGCACTCCCCTAGCTAATTAGCTGTTAGCTGCTGAAATGGAGCTAAACCTATCAGACCCTCCATCCCAGAGCTGCTGAAGACGTAGCTGGAGATTCGTAGGATCGTCTCAGCATTTGACTTTCCGTCACGGAGTCATGGAGGGAAACGTTTTTCTGGTCCGCAGGCCCACTGCCAAGTTAGCCCTGCTAATATATTTCGCTGTTCTTAACATGTATGAGTAGTAGTGTTGTTGTAATGGCTTATGTTTTTAAATATTTAAATACTCATTCGGTATTTTAATTAGGGTTTGTTTTTCACTTAACGTTCCGGCTGATGTTATTACTGAACACACGCAAGAAACGAAGTGTCACATGCTGCTCTGTGGCTGATGGACGAGTTACATGTCACTGAAAGTTGTCTAAAAAGTGATGCATGACACCTAAATATATTCAATATATTCGGAGAATAAACGTGTACAAAATATGCAGCTGTGTAAAAGTGAAAGTGAGCTAAACGTTTATGGGATTCTTCTTTTCTTTTATCGGAGCTTGTGATTTTAGTTTTATTTTTACTTTAAAAAAAAAAACAAAATAAAAATTATTTAGAATTAAACACGTTTTAGATCAACACTGCCCTGTAATTATTTTTTTATTTTTTTGAGCTCACTTGATCTTTTTTCTTTCTTTCTTTCTTTTTTTTTAATATGTACGTCTTCCACATTAGTTCAGTTTGTTGCTTGGTGTGACAGATTTGGTAATAAACATTAATGGATGATGTTTTTGTCATCATTAATGTTTTTCTTGACTGTTTTTCTCGTGTCCTTCATTTGGCAAATATGCATTTATATACACATATTATTCATGACCCAGCATTAATAAGACACACTCATTACGAATATGCAAATGAGCTTTTTCAACACAAATGCACATAAAATATTCTCTCTGTGAATACTTGCATTCTTTATATACTTATATACACCATAACATTTACTTAGGCAAAAAAAAGTCACAGAAAAATAGCACCTACAATTTTAACTTCGGCGTTTATGAATATGCAAATACAGTGTTTATGAATATGTAAATTGGAGACACGCCCCTTTCCCATAGAAACCCGGATCGCGTCTGTATTTGAATATTGACTCCAATACTAAGATTTGTACACCAATACTGATACTTTCAGAAGTGTTCTTGTGAGGAATAACACACTCCACGTCACGTTGTTCTAGGAAACTAATCAACGATGAATCAGTTACCTCACAGTTGATTATTTTACTCTAACAGCACGTCCCGAAGTGTTTTATTCCTCTAACACCACCAGAAATTTGTCAATTTTGATTAGCTTTTTTTTTCAAATTTACTAAAGAATGACATTATAGTTTTTATCTGTTTATTGTTACATTTAATGTTGTGGAATAACTGTAACCGAGTTACTTGCGCTATAGCAGCTATAAACAGTCGCTCCCTCACCAGCCCCTCGCTCTTTTTTCGCTCCGGTTGAATTGAATAAGCGTTTCGAGTTTCAGCTTTTCACGTAAAACCGCGACACGTAAACTCCTCTGCCCTGACCATGTTGCAAAGCGCTGACACTGGAGACTCCTTCCCTGAATGATGATGAATTAACATCCCTCCACTTTGTAATCAGTGTATGTGGAGTGTTTTCTGTACGAGTCCCTGTGAACCATCCCCGATTCTCTCGCGCTATCTAATCAGATGCGTGTGATTCGGTCACGTGATCCAGACGTCGTTAAACGGTCGGTCTAATTAAATATCTCTGCTTAATTGAGGTGTAATTGTTTCTCAGGTGAAGCAGGCACAAACAGCAGAAAAGTCTAAAAGCGAAGAAAGAAGGAAAAGGAAGAATTAAACAGGGCAAAGCTCTCAGGAGCTTGTTTATTGTTTATTGTTTATTGTTTACACCTGGTCCTTCTGGTACCTCAGCAGCTAAATTAGCCTAATTAGCCTAATTAGCGTAGCAGTTTAATTCATTCACCAGCAGTGTGATTTATGACGGGGCTGAACAGGATGCTGGAATAGTAATGGTGGCGTCCTTGTTGGCTTCATCACTCAGAAAATTCTCAGTAAATGTTTGTTGTGAGTCTTGTGACATTTAACACAGTGGAAACGTCCTTCACAGGCATCGTACCTGCGCTATTAGCTCTGCTGTGTTAGCTGTGTTAGCTCAAGTGCTTGGAGTTGTTCTGTTGCATGTCCAGGGCCCTTGCTGGATTTTAGCTCATGTTTTACAAATGACGCGCTTCACCCATTCCTCATATCGAACCTTGTATTATCAAACTTTTTTTGATAACATGGATTGATTAAATCTTTCCCATAAGCCTGGCTGAGGAGCTGCTGATGGCGATGAAGTCGATCCACTTGCAATGTGCTTTAACACTTAAAAAATAAATAAAGAAAGAAAAAATAAGTGTGGTTACATAAATTACAGTAGATTAAATTGAAAGGCATCTCATACACACCTAGACGTTTGAGTCATCTCAAACTGCAGTAATCAGCGCCCTCATGTGGCCGTAAGAGTAACTGCACGTCCTCTATTTCAGCTCAGTCCTCTGTTTTCCCCCCTTTCTATACTAAAGCAATAAAACAAAGCATAATTACATTTTAATAATTACTGCTGAATAAACTCTATAACATGATTATCAACTGATTACAGAGTGAGTGTATCAGCTGCAGTTATAACACACGTCTCATTAGCAGCAGCGAGCAGAAATCATATCTTATTATTACAATTATTTAATTATATTCACCAATTAAAAAATCGTACAGGAAATAGTAAAGTGCATAGAAATGAAATAATAGAAATAGAAATAAATAAAACCGTGTAGTCTGTTTGTACTTCAATTCTTACTCACTAAATTTTTATTTGAAATGAATTGGACGATATAGTAAATGTATATAATATAATATAATATTTTTTCTGCAGTGTTTTAAACGTATACGAGTATCCTCGGTTTAAATGGTGTGTTAATAATAGATGGAGTACAGTGTGGAGACTGAGGAGTATCTGACAGGAGGCGTTTGGTGTTGGATGAGGTTATAAAGTCATCCTGAGCTTTTCACCGTGTGACATTTATCGTTAGGTTTAACTGTAACTCTCAGAAGTGCTGACCTTTTCGCCGCCGCCGCCGGACACACACGGCCGCGCATTAATCATTCAGCAGCGCACGCCGCACTTCTTCACCCTCTCACTACTGCAGGCCATGAAGTCAAAAAAAAAAATCTTTTACATGGTTAAACTGTTCGAATGCTTTTTGAAAAGCAGATTGAAGGATCACTCTTAGCTACGAATCACGTGGAGGTTTTATCCATTTTTTTCTCATGCTAACGCTCCATTTAAGGAATAAAACACTCCGTGTCACGCTGTTACAGGAAAACAATCAGTGACTCAGTGCTGTGATGAAGCGGGGCTACTGTTACCACAACGGAGCTGATGATTTCCCTCTAACAGCACTGCTTTATTCCGCTTCTACTACAGCAAAGTATGAACGCGTCATACTTTTTATCCTCTTCCAGTTACTTTTACTGTAATTCCTCTTCACAATCGTCACGTTACCGATAATCCGTAAAGCGTAATCTCCTTCAATCCTGAAGATGTTGGAACACTTGGTTACAGCTCTACCTCTGACTGTTACGAAGCACTGACACTGGAGACTCCTTCCATCGATGTTAAATAAACATCTCAGTATAGAAAATGTCACCATATCAACGATTAGATGTGTTTTTTTTTAAATCTGTCCGCAGTACGAGTCGCTGTGAACGATCTGTTACTATGGAAACGATAACGTATTAGAAGGAGCGCATTAATGTCGTATATGAAGCTGTCATGTGTCATGCATCACTGTCAGCTGAGGAGTTTTTTTCTTTCGCTAAACGTTGCTGGTTATAGATGCGAGTGTATGGGAGAACCCGTGACCTGAGCCGGAGCCGGCAGCGTGTCGGAGAACGAATCCTCCAGCAGGGTTTGGATGGACAGCGACGCTTCCGCCACGGTTCAGTCGGAACGATGCGTCTGTGTCTCCGTGTGAGGACTCTGGGGAGGACGGAGAGGCTCTGGGGAGCGAAACCGAGCTCCACCAGCACTACACTCCACCTCCTGCGTGACAGTGATGGATTCGGTCCTGACAGGACAGTGTCGTGCCATCCTTTCTAATCTCACCATCTTCTCTCTTTCATATTCATGCAGATACACTCGTGCGCACGTGCCGTCGTTTCTCATTCCTTTCTCCTTCCATCACTTCACTACAGACACCTCAAGGTTTCATTGGTCAGTGTTTTGTTACACACGACTCGAAGATCACAAACTCTTTACTTTACGGCGCAATAAGTATTCGGTACGTACGCTACAGCGCGGTCGAATTCACGATTCTGATTGGTCATAGCAATTGTTGGCAAATGACTGTGGTATAAGAGGAGTAAAGCGCTTCAGGATTAGAGAGACATTTCTTCAAACGGTTTAAGAACAGATTTATTCCTATCCTGACTGATAAATAAAGCCCATTATGTTGTCATAGGTTTAAAGTCTCTTTCCTCTTTCCCATAAGAGCTCATCGACTTGTCATTTAGAGTGATGGAATGGAAGAAGGAAGGAGTCTCCAGTGTCAGAGGTAAAGCAGAGGTAAGTTTTCCGCCATCTTTGGGACAGAGGAGTTTACGCTTTGTGGTTTCTCAGTAACTCGACAAGCCGCGTTTATTTGTCTTATTACCTGAAACTGTGTAAGTGCCGTTTATAGCTGCTGTAACGTAAGTGATAATAGGAACTATCTATCATGGACTTTCTATAACGTTAAGCGTACCTAATGAACAAAATGTACAGATAACTTTCTATTCACCGAGACTGAAAATGCTCTTCTATTCAGCTCTTCAAAGCCTTCCACTTCCTCTGTGTCATGGTGGGGATTAGTGTCTCTGGCGTTCGCTCATTACAGCCGGATAAATAATGATCCAGAGACTGGAGGAGCGAGTGCGGCTCGAGGTGCGAGGGCTCTTCATCGTCAAACCTCCAGCTCTTCAGCCCGCAGAAACCAGGAGTGGCGGCGAGCGAGGCGCGTTAGACTGCGACATCAGGTGACGATGACACGAGCGTGACACGGACATGCAGGAAGTGACGCGTAAAGAGGAGACGGGTAAAGAAGCCGAGAGAGGGAGAGTTTGACAGATCAGAAGTTGTTCGTAAACCTTAATGAAACATTTTCCAGATAAGATAAACGAGCATTAAATAATTCAATGTAAAAACTCTACTCTAATAGCTTTTGTAAAAAGTATCTCGTCTGTTTTTTTTTATTTTATTTTTTTTTATTTTATTTCCCAATCTACGCAAATTTATAACACCACCACTTTTCGGCTCGTTCGTACATTATTTATAAAATACGAGGTGATGTTTATGAAATTCTAAATTAAATTTAAAAAATATATAGTAGCAGTGACATGCTCTAGAGGATAAAAAAGTAAAAATAAAAATATTATTTTATTTTATTAACACCTTTATGCAGTATTTGACCATTTTGGTAACTTGTGAAACATCATTACGTCAGAACAGACTAAGTCAAATTTAAATTTCTGTAAATTATATTTCTTTATATTTTTATTCTTTAATAAATATATAAAAAATATTTTTTTTGATTTGCTGTAGGAATAAAACGGTTCTGCTGTTACAGGAAACTAATCAACGTGAGTTTGGTAGCAGCAGCTCGGCTTCATTACAGCGCTGAGCGTTGATTAGTTCTCTGTAAGAGCGCAGTACAGGGTGTGTTATTCCTTACTGAAGGACTAACACTGGATATTGGCTCAGGTGTTAAAGTCGTGTACGCAAAATAAATAAAATAAAAAAAACTTTTACGAATAATAATTGAGAAATATAAGGAAATGTCTAAATCGTTTGTTGTTGTTGTTGTTGTTGTT
Source organism: Pangasius macronema (assembly GCA_037577455.1). Classification (NCBI taxonomy): domain Eukaryota; kingdom Metazoa; phylum Chordata; class Actinopteri; order Siluriformes; family Pangasiidae; genus Pangasius; species Pangasius macronema. Next base: position 17,167,675 of record CM074966.1, on the reverse strand, counting down.
GTTGTTTGTATAGCCAGTTCCTGCTCTTGGTAGTGGACTGTGACTGGACCCTACTGTACATACAGGCAAATAAATTCGGTCCACAGTATAACTCTGAACAGAGCGTCGGTAAAAATGATAAAAGTAATTTAAGGAAAATGAGACTTGTTGCGCGAGAGCAGGTGCGCGGCCCGGGTGAACCGTCCACGCGCTGATCGAGAGCTCCTTCAGAAGCGCAGCATCACATTGTGCTGAAATAGAGGCATGGGTTCAGGCCGGCGCCTCGCGCATTACAATATTATTTCCGGGCAGATTGCGAAATAATTCATATTTATTGCGGTTTAATACAACATTTTTTCTTATTTATCTGTCAGCGAGCGCGAAAATACATAAATCAAAAATACGTGGATGCAGACTGTAACTATATGTAATTACCACAGTGTCTGGCTGAGCTGCTAATAAATGCAATTATCATGAAGCATATTGTTCATATTAGGTCACACTTCATGGCGTGGCAGCTTTTTATGATTTTCTCACCCATACTGAGTCGAAATCGGTAAGTCGTCTGTGACATCCCGGCGTTATAGGGCCGTTATGCCGCCATCTTCAGCCTCCGCGAGCTTTTTATCCGTTTTTATGGTAGTGAGAAGGAAACCTCGTATCGTACAGAACATGGTCTACTGAATCATGCTTATAGACTGCTGAACGTATAGACAAAAACAGCACAGAGACGTCCATAGCACAGAGGAAACCTGTGATATTATAATCAGTCTGTTCCCATCGGGAATTATGAGCCGTCCGGTCGGATAACGCGAGGCAGCTGGCGACATACGGTGCAGATATACGGCCACAGCGGAGGCTCTCTCTCTCTCTCTCTCTCTCACCGGACTCCGAAGGGCATTCGGTGCTATTAACCTCTGCTCTGGGGGAAAATTCAGCCGGCTGCGTGACTGAAATGCTTCTCGTGGCGAGGGTTTTGTACAGCTCGTGCTGAGCTCGTGTGCGTTTCTGTAATGCTCTTCATCACGGCCAGGTTTCGAACCTGTTCATAGCACGTGGAGATGCATTATTCAAGCTCAAAGCCACTTTTTCTCAGGTTCACCAGTAAAAATGAAAGTGACTATCAGGGGTGGTTTTGTGTGGATTAAGTCATCAGAGGTCACATGATGAGTTTCTGAGGTTTATTATGAAGAAGACCTGATTAAGACGCGTGCTCTGTTACGCTGGTTAAGGGCCTGCTGCCTGTAGGAAAGCAAGCTAAAATACACGTGTGGTTATACACGCTACTGTACTGAACCTCAGCTGTGTGGCAGAAGCTCGTAAAAAGCAAAACTTAAAAGCCAGTTAAATAAAAACATGGATGGATGGATAAATAAACAAAAAAAAAATCATAAATTCAAATTAAAGATTGCATCTAGAGCTAATAATAAAATTTCCTTGAGTTGGTAGAGTGAGCAAGACAGTGCTCTCTCTCTCTCTCTCTCTCTCTCTCTCTCTCTCTCTCTCTCTCTGTCGTTCTACTAGTTATGTTGTGAACTTTATGATGCTTTGGGGAAACTGGGCCAAGTGTGTTCCTCTATAACAGAACCTGCAGTACCGCGTCTCTCCACCAGGTTGCACTGTTGTACAACGAAAAGCACTTTCCCGTACTCCCTGTGTAAGTCCCATCTCCTGACCGCAGCTGGATGTTTTACATTTTCAATGCCACAACACATGTACACATGGTTTAAAGCATGAATCGGATCTGACCAAGCGCACCGCTGATTTATGCCATCTCCGATACGAGCAGATCATCAACTCCAACAAACACAAACATCACGTGCATGAAGGTTTCCGCGTGTTTACGCTCGCTCGCCGTCCGTGTGGTTTTCTGAGTTTGAGTGTAAAGTCCAGGAGCTAGCATGATTACTGTGGGTCAAGGCCACTAAGAATTCAATGAAGTGTGTCAGACAATGCTCTCTCTCTCTCTCTGTCTCTCCGTATTATTTCTCGAGATGTTCGTTACTGAAGACACTCTGGTGTTTTGCGGATTCATCAGTCCAAAAACCGAACACACTGCAGCACTATGAATAACAGGACTCGACGCTAAATAACACACGGTCAAGCTTTCGTCTGTCATGTCTTCGAGACGTTTGGTGAAAACCCCCATAAAAGTTTTACAGTGTCTAATTTTGCATTTAGACACGCATACATTACCATATTAAACCCTTGACATGTCTATAATTCTAATACTTAACATTGCCAAAGCTCACCAGGCTTTCCAATAATATACTGCAGCGATTCCGTTCGCCGCCGGTTAAGTGTTTGTGTTTATAAGAAAAATCCATCTCGTCTGCTGGATTTTGTTTTCAACCGCACGCATTATGATAATTGGTTGCTTTTTAAAGAGAAACGTGATCCAGTGCGTGTAGATAATTACACAGAACTTGGTTTCCAAGAAGAAGAATTTCCTCTCTCTCTCTCTCTCTCTCTCTCTCTCTCTCTCTCTCTCTTTTTTTATTTCTTCTTTCTTAAGATCCTCCATTTTCTGCACATACACATATAGACTTAAACAGAAGGGAGAAAAAAGAGGAAGAAAGACAGGAAACGAAAGAGGACAGACTGTCTACGCATAATTTGAAATCTAAAATGTCATAATGAAAGGCAGGAGGAGAAAAGAACAACAATAACGCAATAAAAGTTAACCTCCGAGACGGGGTTGTTTTGGAGAGCCACGTTTAGAGCCTGACTTTAACACATCATAACATGTTTATTGGCCTACATCGTTTAGCTTGTTTGGATAGCTAGCAGTCTTGGGTAACCGCCACTAATTAGTTCCCATAAAGCTGTGCTGGTGCAAACCGCCCACGGAAGCCGAGCCTTAAATTAACACTCACAGTGTGCTGAAAAGGACATAAATTACATTTTAATTGCTCCGTCTAATTCCAGGAGATGCATGTTTGCTGAGATCAAACCTATCATAATTAAAAATGTTCCATTTCATTTCTTTTCTGTTTTTCCCCACCTTGCTCATGCAGAGTTAATGAGAAAAGCTCAAATATTCCTCGTATGAAGACCGCTCTTTGGCACGCTTTGATTAAGGTATGATTAAGCCAGTTTATGGAAATTATTGCATAAATAAATAAGTAAATATTGTTGCCAATCAAGCCAGATAAAGAATGAGATTGGCCTTTGAGTAATCTGAGTTACTGGGTTGACATAACGTGCAGTTGTTACTTACTGTACGTGGGAATGAAAAAAAACTTAAAATAAACCAGTGGCTATAGTTTGACACTAAGTTTCTTAAGTGTAGCTTCTGGTTTCAAAGAATGTCGGGCCTAAACCAGAACTTTGTGGAGTACTGTATTGCACTTTATATGGGGCCTAAAACAGAACCAGGAGAAACATCATACTGTACTTTTAGGGAGCCTAAACCTGAACCTTGAGGGACACCACATTGCTCTTTTAGGGATCTTAAAATAGAACCTCGAGGGACACCTCATTGCTCTTTTAGGGGGCTTAAACTAGAACCTTGAGGGACACCACAGTGCTCTTTTAGGGGGCTTAAACTAGAACCTCGAGGGACACCACACTGCTCTTTTAGGGGGCTTAAACTATAACCTTGAGGGACACCACATTGCTCTTTTATGGGACTTAACCTAGAACCTTGAGGGACACCACATTGCTCTTTTAGGGGCTTAACCTAGAACCTTGAGGGACACCACATTGTTCTTTTAGGGGGCTTAAACTAGAACCTCGAGGGACACCACATTGCTCTTTTAGGGGGCTTAAACTAGAACCTAGAGGGACACCACATTGCAGTCTACAAGGAGCCTAAACCAGAACCTTGAGGGACACCATGTTGCTCTTATACAGGGCCTAAAACAGAACCATATGGAAAATATTATTGCAGGGACCTAAAACAGAAACATTGAGGACATCACATCGTATTGAATCTTGTACGACACTCTTTTTTAGACTTGCTGAAAAAGCGGCACAAACACTGACTCTTTAAGCCATTTATGTTTTCAAGGTTGTCCTTTAACATATGATGGTGAATGGTGTTGAACGCTGCACTCATGCACTACGCAAAAAGTGAAGGACATTAATTTATTCATTTATTCATTCATATGGAGGACACATTTATGCAGAAGACCCTGCAGGTAGTATAGAATCCAGTTGAAGCTTATAGCTGAGCACTTGAAGGTTTTCTTCTGGGATTTGAACTCACAACCTTCTGGTCGGTGGTGCAGAACCGTAATCTCTAAGCTACAATGCCCCAAGTCAAGACACGAGGTATTTGAAATTAAATGAAAGCGTTTACTGTAAAATATGAAATTGGCCGTAATCAAACATCTGTGCTGAATTAATAAAAAAAAAAAAAGGATAAACAGTCCACCATAGCCAACAAGACTTCCATGCTAACATGGTCTTGAAGGTAACAAGGCATCGTTGGAGGAAAGCAGGCCTGGGGTTGGAAACTCTGATAAACAGATGAAGCGTTCCAGAAATGTTGAATATCTTAGCTGAAAGAGGCAATTACAGAGTTCAGACCTCGCACAGCCTCAAGCCACAGCCGACCACAGGGAGCAGGCTGGAGCCATTTCATGTCTGAATTCACAAGGAGCTTCTTGGCCAAGCCTCAAGTCCGTAAACCGTCTATTCACTTCACTGTTCAGCAAGATGCAGACATGCGCGCACACAAACACACACACTTGATCAAAGCGAATAAGCAAGTGCATGCATATACACAACACACCACATGCAGATCAGATTTGCACACATTATATGCAGTAACTTTTATGACTTTCCAGTTCTATTGCTACTACCAATAACAATAATCTTAATAAGCTTAAATAATAAATATCATCTGCTCTGGCCTCTGTGGCAGCTCAGATTCTGTTAACAGGAGGAGAAAAATAATTAGACCAACATCCAACCAAAGAAACAATCGGCAAAAGGAGGTGTCTTTTCCAGATCAGAAAGCTCCGCCTCTTGCACTAGCATTCGTTCATTCTGCATGTGTTTTGAGGGCGTGGCTTTAAAGAGAACATTGTAGGGAGGAGCTAGCTAATGCTAACGTTCACCAAAATCACTGACTATACCTTTTAAAGGTGCAGTTTTATTCTTCTGGCTTGGAAATGAGCTCCGCCCCTAAGCGACTCATCTGCAGGAAGCGAATCAAATATAAAAAATATGTGTTTTGAGTTGAAGTGGTGCGTTTTGTTTTTTTTTGTAGGTGTGAGCTGATAAACTGAGACAGAGCTGTAACGCTGCCAAAATGCCATCTTCTTCTTCTTCTTCTTCTTCTTCTTCTTCTTTCGACTTTTCCCTTCAGGGGTCTCCACAGCGAATCATCACTCT
>CM074966.1:17127041-17144611 GCA_037577455.1 Pangasius macronema | reverse complement strand
AGGTGAAGCTGTAATTTTAAGTTTATGTTCAGGATGAAGGATTTTGCACTTTGTGGTTTTTCTTACTAAGGGGTCAAAAGACAGAGAGAGGGAATGAATGTTTATAGCTGCTGTAATGTAAGTGATAAGAAATAAACACTAAAAAAAAAAAGTATATGTCGTTTTTAAATTATAAAAAAAAAATTGTAATCATTGGCAAAATACTGTGGTATAAGAGGAATAAAACACTTTGTGTTTCTCACTTCACGGCTGCTGCTACTGTATCCCCCCGTAGCATAAGAGCATTAACAAGGACAATTTAGAAACCGAGCCATAAATCGTGCTCATGCGGGTCTCGCTTATTGCCAGGCTTTAACCGTGTGAGTGAGTGAGGACACTGAGGTGCATGCACAGCCTTATTTACCCCTCAACCACCCCCCCACCCACCCACACACACACACACACACACACACACACACACACACACACACACACACACACACATTAATGATCTTAATGATGAGGAAGGTGAACATCCTCGCAAAGTCAGGCCACCCTAATGCACCTCCGAGGCTCGGCCGCCGCACTTTATGATGATGTTCCATGCAATTAATCAAAGTGGCATTTATTGCTTATGCCAGACATATTAAATTGTTCCCTTGTCCTTTGGACTCGGGGGCTGCTGGAGCGTCATTACGAGCTCGACAATTGCTAAAGCTCATTTCCTGTTTTTGCTACAGGTCACAAATAATCTTTAAAGAAAAAAAAAAAAAAAGGAGGTGTGTTCTTTTTTTCCTCCCTCTCTGATTATAACATAAAAGTATACAGGATGCAGGAGGGAATTACTGAAATCCAAGGAATCATTATTTTATATATATATATATGATGCATGTTCAGACATGAAAAATAAATAAATAAATAAATAAGAAAGCAACTGTGATGTATAAGATTCATTCTATGTCTGATGAAAAGAAAGGCTTTTCTTTTTCTTCTTCTCCTGTTTTTTTTTTGCTCCTCAGAAACTCTGACGCTGGCGATGTCTTTTTCACAGCCAGAACAGCAAACACACACAGCTCATTACAGCAGAAATCATGCTCCGGTGTGGCGTGTGGTAAAACAAGCCATTAGCACACAAACAATGAGATAATATATAATCACGCTCATAAACGTGGGCAGCCGGGTTAAGCACAAAGGCTTTTTTTGTGAGATGTGATGACAGCAGCGCCTCCTCCGCCTTTCTAATCCCGTACGCTCAGATCAGAAGAGCAGTTATTCAACCATCAGCAGTAGATACGTCGTGGAGGGAAAACTGGGAAATATTTACTTTTATGGCATTTGGGCATCTGGTCCTTACGCAGAGCGACTTACATTCCTCGTGTTTGTTTATCTGAGCCGTCGAGGGTCCAGGGCTCAGCAGCGGGTCGAACCGCCACAACCCTAAATTTGAGTGCTGGAAGGCCAGTCTTCAGGTTGCAGAATGGGTGACTTCACAGGAACCTTACGTAGGGAAGATAATCAAAGTTACTGTTACCACCTCATAAGACAAAAAAATAAGACAAAAAAAATAAAAAATTTGTCCTGAAAATGTCAGAAAACTTACTTACAACTTTTACCTCTGATTATTACTAAGCGCTCACACTGGAGACTCCTTCCATAAACGTTAACGATTCCACACGTTTTTTTTTTCTTCTTTCGTCCATGTCCTCTGTACACGTCCCTGTGAACGAGCTGTTGCTATAGAAACGATAACGTATTAGAACGAGTGCATTGATATAAACCTGTGACCTGCAGCTTCACTGCTGTCAGAGCCGCTGTTGAAGATGAAATCAACACCTTCTGACCAATCACGATCCAGAACTCATGCCACGACACCGCATATGTAGCATGTAGCATAGCATATTTGTTTCGCTCCACTATCGACGCGGCGGCGAAAGAATTTGCTGCTGTGTGTAACAGGGCGAGTGTGTCATTTCAGACTTATTGTGTAGCTTTTATTCATTGATACGACAACTTTAGACTCTACTTGATCGCTTCTTAAATGCGTGTTGGCTTTAGGAAATGCGGAAATGTTCTCGGAGAGTTGAACACGTTTCCGAATTCCGAATTCCCCAAAATGTTACACACACAAGCTTTAAACAAAAATGCTCCGTCTTCACTATACTCGCTCACTACATAGTGCACTACATGCCCAGAATGAGCCGTAAATTTGCATGTAATATTTTTAGGATGTGTACCAAGAAGTCAAATGTTTATACTTACGAAAATAAAAATTTTTTTATTCCTCTACGTCACTAAGACTGAAGTCACCTAGAGAAAAAGTCTACACACTTACCTGTTAAAATTGAAGGGTTTTGATGATCTGAAAAAAACAAACAAAAAAAAACAAAAAAAAAAACAGAAAATGGATGAATCATGCCAGATCATGTCTTTTTCCACCTTTAATATATTATATATATATATTATAGCAGCCAACAAAATTAACCTGAAAAACAAATAAAAACATTTTAGGAAAAAAAAAAAGAGAAAAAGCTTTAAAAAGATTGTTTTTTTTTTAAATATAAGTTGAATATTGATAGTTGCTATATCGCACTGAAGGTGGAAAAAGGTCGGACGTGATTTGGTTTCATTTTATACATCACATTAGAAATGAGAATAATTAGGAATAATTATAAAGGCATGTTTAAAGGCATGTGAAGAGAAAGTATAGCATAAACAGCCTGCTTTTATTTCATCCCCTAGTGCCAAGCGCCAGACGTGTTTATCAGCAGGCTACAGTGAGTACGGAAAAGCATCTTACGCATTAAATTTCAATGCGATTTTTTTCTGAAAGTGCGGACATTGTTAGAAACGCAGACATTCGTTCTAACAGCATTAAATATGAATCCGATGTATATGGGAAATGACTTTATAGCGATGGACTCCCACCAGTGATTTTTGCTTCCTGCTTCTTTCTGAGTAGTCGTTCTCTATGAGCTAAGTTGCAGCTGCAGGCTTTTGTTGCGAGGGGGAGACGATTATTTCAGCGGGACAGTCGGTTAGTTAGTCCAGCTATCAGGGTGGCATCTGCTGTCCTGCTGTGCTGCCGATTGTGTCTTATGATGAATGTCGCAATCAGGACCATCAAAACGGGGGACCCCCGCTGTTTTTAATTGCCAGAGCTGAGCACTGGCCCATTTGTTATTACGCCGAGGTTATTACCTCACACCGAGTGTATTAACAGGTGAAGATAATTGATGAGAAGCAGTGCCCCCCCCCCACCACCTCCACCACCTCCACCTCCACCTCCACCCAAAATCCCCGGCCCAGCGCTCTTTCAAAGGGACCCGGTGTAATTATGACATAATAAATGTACAGGACAGCAGCAGTGGAGGGCAGCATTAGACAAGTAAAAAGGGCCCAGCGTCGAGCCTTGTGGATAAGTGCGGCATTGCCAGGAATAATACTCACTTATCCAGTGTCTGATAGGAGCTGCGTAATTAGAACTACAATGCGTGTAATTAAAAAAGAATGCATTTCTCTCTCTCTCTCTCTCTCTCTCTCTCTCTCTCTCTCTCTCTCTCTCTTTTTTTTTTTTTTAGGAGAAATGTATGCCTACTACTCCTACATTTCACTGGTTTCTTTTTGCTCGGTTGCTTTAATTAAGATCCCAAAGAGCTAAAGGAGGTCAGGGATATTTCTGACGTGTGCGTTCTCCTATCAAGGAAATGAGAACCTGGGTGGTCTGCAGCACACGAGGAAGGGATCTGAATCTCTCCGTGAAAAAAAACGCCGCCGGGATGTCTGCTTAGCCTCACCCGATCATCAAAACAGACCAAAATAAAACTCGACTGACCAGATTCTGAGGGGGCGAGCATCAAGGCGTCGAGAGAGGCTGTCAGCCCACGACGGGCAAGATATATATAAAGCTTCAGCAGCTTAAGCAAACAAACCTGATTCCAAATTATTTAGCAAGCGTAGATAATAATTACCAGTGGTGAGACGTGTGGTGCTGGAAGAGACCCAGGCACAACAGAATTCTGGGAGGATGTGGCTGTCGCCGCCTCCACACAAAATCCTGTAATTACTAAAGCTCGATTCTCTTCTTCTGCTTTCACCTTTCATTTTACAGCCGTTTCTGCCGAGAGCCAAGGTAAACCCAAGAGCTAATTGGCTGTGTACTGCTTCTTTTAATGCATTAAAGATGTGTGCTAGACTGAAATGTGCTAGGCTATGCTGTACTAGCACAGTCAAATAAACACAGCCAAATTAGTGCTTAGCCCATACAGCTCAGCCCGAGTATCCGCTCCAGTATCCTATCCTTCTCTCCTTTCTCTGTCTGAGATCTGACTGAGTGACTGCCGTGACTGTGGAGGGCAGGAGCATGACAAAAGCAGCAGCGATGACAAAGTCTGAGGTCTTGTGCAGCTCAACGGGACGCCTAGCTGTCAAGAACCTCGGAGTGTGTCTCTGTGTGCACTCCACGTTAATGAAAGGGAGCGCCTTTCAGGGGGAAATAAAGCAGCAGAGGGAAGGACAGTCGAGGCCTCGACAGTCAGCACAGCTGTGTGCACTGGACTGGAAATCATTACCTTAGGAGTGTGTGTATTGTATGTTTTCTATTGTAGCCTATACATTAGGCACAGAAATGGGCATTTCTTTTATATAGATATATATATATACACACACACACACACACAGTACATCCATGTGTAACATCAGACAGCCATTTTTGAAAAGTCAAGACTCAACTAAACACAACACACACTGTATTTCCAAAAAGATGGATTTGGCACACACTGAGATCCTTTGTTTTGTGCCCTCAGTGTCAGAGCCACATCATCGAGAACCAAGTGCCACGTTACATTCAAACATTTCTGATGATTCCTGATTTTCAGCAGCCTGCAGCATCCAAAGTTCCTTCTGGAAGAATTGCAGTGACCTGGCCATATTTTTTTTTGCGTGAAATCTCATATAATTATCAGCTGTATACGTACAATCACATCTGCATATCCTCACGAACGACAGGGTACATCTTTATTCCAAGGAGCGGACGTGCCTCAGAGTCCGCTCCGAGTGGAATTCATGAATGTGTCCCGCTAATTATAGCGATCTTGCAAATGATCTCCTTAAATATTAATCCACATCGCTTTACACAGATTGCTGCAAGTCATTCTGTCAAGGAGAACGATACATTTGCATGTTGCATAAGCTTGAGGGAGGACGAGGTTTCGTTTTCCAAGGCCGGAGCTCATCGGGAGCGGGCGAGAGTCTAGGAACCATGTGGAAAAATGGCTACGTTTAGCGCTTTACCTGTTTTGATCTGTTTTTTACCATTTGCCTGTTCACTGATACTCAGTGTGAAGAGATTAAGATTAATATAATTCAGTTACAGGCACATGCTAGTACAGTTTCATGTTAATATTTGCAGCCTCTCATTTGGGCCTCATGTAACAATCATAGAAAAGTTGTGCATTAATATTTCATATGTCAAACGGATCTAAAGATTTCCACCAAAAAAAATTTTCTTCGTGCTCGTGCGTACGCTGATAAACACCAATTACCCGTAAATTACCAAGCGCATTCATGGAATTAAAATTTAGCCACACTAACAAAATTCCATAAAAGGCAAAGCTCACAGACAAATGAGAACCAATAAATAACTACTGAATGGTTTAAGAGTTTAAGAGTGCCTCCTAAGCACGGGGTGCGCTAAATCTTCCAATAACGCAGCTCGGCCACTGCAGCGAGTCGGCTACCGTAGACACACACTAACGGTATCATAGTTTTTGTCCTAATAGCATGGCTAGTCTTATTTGTGTTAACTTATGGATTTGTTTCGGATTACTTTCTTTCAAGTCATTCAGATGAAACGACTGAGTTTGACAAAATTTTACAATTTTCGGACGAGCTTGCAATTTTCCAAAATTACCGCAGATTTGGGCCAAGACGCGTTGTGTGACATCATCACAGCCAAAACCCTCTTCGATTCACACACATTGAACCTGAGTACAGCTAAAAGGTCTCATTTACCAACAAACAATATGTTTTATACAAAAATAAAGGCAAACTGATTTGCTCACCATGCAGCGTTGTCAAAATTGTAAAAGAGTACAATTAATATAAAGCTACATAAAACAAACAATTACAAAAAATATCAACTTTCAGTTATTTTCTCTTTTTATTTATTACAGAGCCCGATGGTTCTTGAGGTCAGAAACGTAATAAAACTGTGTACTGGTTGTTGTCCGTGGTGTAACTTTTCAATTGTAGGAAGTAGGAAGTGATTACTTGCGTCTTCAGTGGTAGTAGTTTATAAGAAGAATCCCGTGTTTGCAATTCCAGGAGTTTTCTGCAAAAAAAAGCACAAAAAAACTCAGCAAGTTGCTTTGCAAGTTCTGAAAAAAAGCCGCAGCAAAATCAAACATTCACAATCACAAAAACTCGGCGAAATCCTGACTGATTCTTATAAACACTTGTGCAAACAGTTTCTGAATAAACCCGTCTGAATCCAGCGTGATGACTGACGCCCGCTCTTGTTCCCTTTTCATTTCTAACATTGTGAACTTTTTGTATTTCGTGCATAAATTGTGAAGTAGAGATACATTTTCATTTTTTTCCCCCAATTCCAAACACAGAGTGGATTCCAACGTCCTTTGCACTCAGCTGTAACGTTTCAGCTTTAACAACAGTTTGGTTTGAATGTCAGATCCAGATTTACATGCGAGCGCGTGAAGTGGTGATTCTGATGTATTCGGAGAGTTACACGCTGGTGTGGATGAATGGAAGCGGTTCTGCTTGTCATCCTGTCTGTGATTGATAAGCTCGCCGGTGCAGCGAACAGAGAGCGACGTCTAAAGTCTTCAGCTACGCCTCGCACTGTCACGCATACAGAACGGACCGGGCGCCGAGTCCTGCCGCTCCCTCGCTCCGCACCGCGTACGAAATACGTTTCTAAACGTTGTGCTGAAAAGACGCTTATTACACATTAGCATTGTGCTCGGTTGCTTTTTTCCCCCCGTTGTATCTCAGACTTTACACACTGGCCTCGATTTTCATGCAGCCTCAAGAGCATTAGCAGTATATTGCTAATTCAGCAGGATATAAACTAGTTTTATTTCTGTTCTTGGCCACTTGTGAAATAAATAAACGCTCCTGTGCTGACGAGGGTGAAGCGACGCAGCAGGTGGCCTAACGTTCGCGATCTGCTGCCACAGCAGCACCGTCAACCCTCTCTGATTTATATTTATTATACTTTTATTTTCAATTTTATTTGCTTAGATAGTTTGCACTGTGAACATTATTTTATTTTATTGATTTCTTCTGCATTCTTATTTTTCTTTCACTCTATTTTCTAAAGACGTCTTCTCTTTCTATGGTTTATTATTATTATTATTATTATTATTATTATTATTACCTACTGTACATTTTTAATTTTCTATTTTTGGTTTTATTAAATTTTTTCTTTTATATTATTGTTTTTATTTTACAAACTTTACCTTCATGATTTTTATTAACTCCTATTCTTCTGTTTCTCATGTTGTATCTTAATGATTTACTGTAATATTTTATTTTAAAAAAATTATTTAAAAAAAAAAAAATTACTATTGCTGCCCATATGTCTGTACTTGATTCTTTTTATCATTTTAATTTCCTTGTGAATATATATAAATAATTTTATAATAATACTTAAATAAGTATAAAAAACACTTGTAGAACTACTACTACTAATAATAATAGTAACTAATAATTTATAATAATTATTAATTTATTAAATCGTAAAAGTCAACCTGGATCACACACACAAGGTTAAAGCCCTAAACACAGAAGCACTGAGGCAGTAACAGTGTGTATGTGGGTGAATGGGGCACTAAGTGTATTTCCTGCTTACCGGTAAAATGCATCAAAACATATTATTCCACATCAAAAAAGGCAACAAGTGCACGGCTGATGACTTTCCCTCTTCTTAAGTGCCAATATTTTTGATGTCAGGCAATTATGATGCCATCAAAGCAATCTGGATTGATTTGATTCATCAGCGGCGGTGCGAGAGAGCGAGAGAGAGAGAGCGAGAGAGAGAGAGAGAGAGCGAGAGAGAGAGAGAGAGTGAGAGAGTGTACTTATTGAAATGAGGCCATCTAAGTTGCCTTAGCTGCTTTTCAAACGAAAGAGAAATGCAAATGCGGTCATACACGAGTGGCTGAGACATCAGCGGGTTAATGGAGGTCTGAGTATCGCTGTCCAAAACGATGTTATCCATGAAAGACTAAATCAATCATAAACAACGAGCGAAAAGAAAAGGCACTGGCTTTAGAGCCAATTAAAAGCAGGGTGACATAACGAAAAAATACTTCTTCCCATAAATTAAGTGGCCTGCCATGATTGTTTTCTTGTTTACTACGTCGGCGAGGCGGTGTTTGATGTATGCGCGGGGCACTGTGGGCGATGTTTTATGATCATTATTATTCAAATGAGCTACGCTGTTTTTGAAGGTCTCAAATCACTGCACATGAACGCCGAAGTCCAGAATTACAAATGGCTTTCCATGCAAATGAAGAGCACGGCTCACTCACTCGACTGACTTCATTTGGCGAAAGCGGCACGAACGCAGATTCCACGTTCAACTATTTGGAATAACATTAACGAGACAAAGTTTCGTGTTTACGCCCCCAAAAAATACAAAACAAAACAAAAAAAAACTGCTTTGGAAAGTGGAGAGTAAACCGTGCTCTGGTCCGGGGGACGGAAGTGTGAGAAAGCTCTGATGACTCGTCGCTAAAGTGTATTGCTTTAATGAGCCACTGAACCCCCGTGACGCTGCAGCGGCAAAACACAGCGCAAACAAGCAAAGTTAAAGTAAAAGAACCGCTTTATTGCAATGAAGTTGTGCCAGCATTAATGCCACCTACACTGGAACATTAAATAAATCACTTCAATCTAAACAGTTTGCTGCTCCTGTGATTATCTAAAGGCCAACACTGTGTGGAATCAAAAAACCCTCCGAAGTACAAAACAAGAAAAGAGATTCGCTTAAATTCATCAATAAGCACTTTAATATTTGGGGGGAAAAGTGTCTGATGTGGGAGTGTAAATAATTATTATTTTTTTTAAAACATGACATTGTAGTAGCAAAGTGCGAAGAAGTGGATTAAACTGATAATTTGATAAATTTCAGCGTTTCCGTCTGAGGAGAACCTTCACGGCAGGTCTGGTGGTCTTTTCATTTCAGAGATGTACTTTATTTGTTTCCTGAAGACTTCCGCCCGATTCACTCTGAATGAGATTCGCGGATACTTGAACATGTTATAAACACCTGATTTGTCCCGAGGTCCAGGCAGCTTTAGGCTCCATCTAAAGAATGCAGAGGAAACCGCTTACATTTACCTTCAAATCCTCAAACATGCAGCAAAACCAAGCAATTAGTGGATTGTTGGTTGTTTGGTGGATTGGTTAGTTTGTTATATTGGTCAGCTGGTTCATTCACTGGTTGTTTGGCTTGATAGTTGGATGGATGGATGGATGGATGGATGGATGGTTGGTTGGTTGATTCAATAGTTGGTTGGATTGATTGACAGTTAGATGGATGGAGGCTGGTTGGCTGGCAGGATGGATTGTTGGTTGGTTCGAGAGTTGGATGGTTGGTTGGTTTGGTGGTCTGTTGGTTGGATGGTAGGTTGGTTATATGGGGGATTGGGTGGTTGGATGGATGGATGGATGGATGGTTGGTTGGTTGGTTCAATAGTTGGTTGGCTTGATGGATGGTTAGATGGATGGAGGCTGGTTGGATGGCAGGATGGATTGTAGGTTGGTTCGAGAGTTGGATGGTAGGTTGGTTATATGGGGGATTGGGTGGTTGGATGGTTGGATGGATGGATGGATGGATGGATGGATGGATGGATGGATGGTTGGTTGATGGATGGAGGTTGGGTGGGTGGTTTAGATGGACGTTTGGTTGGTTGGATGGATGTTTGGTTGGTTGGTCCTGGCTGGTCTCAGTGTGTATACAATTAAACATAATGTACTATGTTCATAAAAATGCTATAGTCACTAATGCTGTAGTGCTGCTAGAACACTTTCTCCAGTATAATATCTGTACAGTTATAATGCCTGAGCCCATCACTATTGTCTACAGTGTTCTTATAAACGTATTATAATGCGTTATGTAAACTGACCTTATATAGCACAACTACAAGATTTGATAAAGTTCTGTGCATGTAACTGGTGACTTCCAAACATGTATACAGACATATGATAGACTTTATAACATTCCGTATGCAACATAACATGTTTATAATGCATAATGAACACTGGAGTCACAGGATTCGTGCCAGGCCCAGTATAGGTACCTTTCATAATATGTGTTGGATGATGTACCAGAACAGCAGAACCTGTCTGAGCTCAGGTGTTTCACAGAAGTAAGAGATGAGGTCTCAGCGCCAGCACTACGCAGCTCCACTGACACTCTGACCTGCACAATATAACACCGTTATCACCGTCTGAATTTTCTGCCTCACTTGAGCATTCTGTCTGTTTGTAGCTCATTTGCTAGCCGTAGCCTCAGAGATGCGGAGAGGAGAATAAACAGCAGGACGAGACGTCGGTGTGTTTGTGTACGAAAAACAAGACGGAGAGCTGGAATTACCCGGCTGTGAGGATTTCAGCCGCCAGAGTGAATGAGGAACCTTTCACCCACAAGGAGGAGATTTAACCAGTGGATAATCTGCTTCCATCACCCCCAATGCACACACACACACACACACACACACACCCTAACTAATTCAGCACATATGTTGATTGGGTACTCATTGTGTGGCTCGAACGTGGTCGTTCTTCACGAGAGCGCTAATTGAGTTCGACAGCACGGCTTTCTGAATCCTATGGCCGTGTTATTCATTTAAAATTCTACACGGATAAAAAGCAATTAATTCCATTACACAGGGAAAGATTTTCCGAGTTGTTTATTCCTTTCTTGCTGTAATTTTAGCCGGAGGACATACAAGAAAGCACGGTGTTAATATGGATTATAGGATGTTGAGACAGCGTGCACATTAACTGGATTCTGCACATAAACAAACGACCGCCTATCTCTACCGTAATTACACTACACATATAAGGTTTGACTCTACGAATCATAGTATTCTTAAGTGTAAACATCAGAACAATAAACTAGAAAGAGTGAAGAGTGTCAAGTGCGTGTACAGCATTTCCATCTTGTATTTTCTACGCGAGGTGCGTCATCAGCGCGCGGACGAACCGGGCCGCGTCCGTCATCGATACTGAGGCTATCTGCGATACCATGAAAATGCATCACGGTGCGGACTTTACAAAGTAAGAACGAAAAGAGGAACAAAAAAGTGCCTTGAAATAAAAATATTAAAAGCTATCTATCTTCTGAGATGGTGGGGGGAAAAAAATACAAAAATACGATATCATGAGATAAAAAAATAAAAGGGAACTCGTGTGTCATAGACTGCTCTTTCAGTGAGAAATCTAAAAGGTAATTTCACGGATAAAAGGGACTCTAATGCATGGCAGTAATGTGGAGGCAATGGAACAAAGGCAAACTTTCATCTCTTTAAGCTTGGATGGAGAAAAAACCTTTGATGCTTTGAAAATGATAATAAAAAAATCTCGGTCTGTGCCGCCGAACACAATGCAGCGCCTCCAGCACTTAATACGGCTGCACGGGCCATCGAGAGAAGGGGAAAAAGCCACAAATTGTGACACTTAGGGTGGCTAAATTATACCCCGAACAAACACAGACATGCAGGGCATAAAGAATCTCATTACATCTAAGATTAGCTCAAATTTATAGACACTTACAGGAAATGATGTCTTGTGTTTCTTATTTGGGATATTACAACGTAACCGGAATATGCTGTGAACGAGTAAGGGATGAAACACTCGGTGTCGTGCTCTTACGGGAAAATAATCAACAAACAGGGCGTGGGCGTGGCTCCTGAGCGCCCACAGTACTGTACAAGCCCCTGAGAATAAGCTGCTACTATGGAAACCATGATGTATGACAACGATAGCAGTGATTCGCAGCTGCGCTACTGTCAGAGCTGCGGATATAAAATAAAATTCATCATCTTCTGACCAATCAGGACTGAGAATTGGTCCGCGCTGTGGTATAACAGAGGTAGAACCTATACAACGTAGAGCTCATGCATATGATTTTTGCATCTAATCTAAAGGGCAGTCCGTGCTTCTGACAGGGCAGATGGTCTGAAGCTCTAAGTGCATTCCCTCGTGAACCCTTGACTCCGGCGTGCATCGAAATAACCCATTAGCTGTGTAATGTGTTTAGCTAACACGAAAGCCTTTTTTTTCGTCTTCGCACGCCCATACTCCACCTCCTTCCTCCTAACACAGCCTAACTCTCCATTTCCAATTATTCAAACCATTTCCTCCGAGGGCCGTGTCCCTCTGCTCGATCTTCATCACCACCTCGCAGGGCTGGAGGCCACAGCTCGACGTAGCCCTGTGCAGCTAACAGGAGAGACGCCCATGGCGGCGTCCCTTATGAAGACCGTTTAGCAAGTCTGATTTATAGGGTTTGTTTTGTTGCTAAAAAGGAAAGGAAAGAGTGACTTTAAAAAAAATAAAGTTCTTGAAGCTCCTATAAAATGAAGAGGAAACTGGAAAAGCGCTCCAGTCTTTTCTCAGGCTAAGAACAGAACGGTTAATGATATCCAGGGTTTGAAATTTTAGCAAGACAGCAAGCGCTTATCGTGAAGATAAATGAATTAATATTCAGCATTTGAGATGAAATTTGCTGGAGGTGATTCTGAGTAAAGTCAAGTACAAAGCTCTGTGCTTTTTAATGTTATTCCAAAGGATCGACCCGCGCACAAAAAGAACAGAGGCGCTTATGTTCCAGTCAAGAGCATTATCATCACGTCCTGTGTTTCTATGTTCAATGCAAATTTGGGGTTGAGTGATATTTTCGGCGCATGCCGTCCATTACAGTAAGTGCTATCGGAGTCCGGCCGAGAGAGATCGCTCCGGCAGGCTCGGAAAATGCGCTTTATTCGGCAAAACGCACAAAAATAACGAGGTAATATTTTAATAATAACGACAGCAGAACATTTCTGGCAAAATAATGTTCATGTATAATTATCTTTAATTAGTACTATACTAAACTATATATAAATTGACTACTTATGTAATAAGACGCTGTGGTTCGTTAAAGTGCAGAGAAAATCTAATACCTATAATATTCCTGAAAAAGAAAGAATGTGTTGTGTTTTGCCCGGTAAGTGAAGGACTAGAAGGAGGAAGAAGAAAGTTAGAAGAAACCCATGATACCTCCAATCTATCCCTTTGTTTTCTTGAATAATTGCGGCTTTGAAGAGAGGACGTGTGGGAAGAAATTGGTGTTAACACCATCCCAAAGCAACTCGTTTCTTCTTCCAACTTTTTTTTTTTTTTTTTTGGAAGTTTTAATTATTGAGGATTTACAGTAAATTTTTTTGCTTTATTCTACGAAGAGAGACATTTTAATAAGGTGGAGAAAATAATCTTTGGGAACTGCCTGCGGATTTGAGTGGACCAAAGTTTAAAAAAAAAAATTACTTTTTACACCAAATAAAAAACCCAAAGATTTTTCTTTCGCGTGAATACACTCGTACGTTTAATCCCAGAGGTGAGCAGCGGGTTAAAGGTCAGCTACTGTAGCCTGAAACCTGGTGATTAGCATATAGCCGTAGCTCTCTGCCGTATTACCTAGCACTGAGCGTAAGCGGATAGCATGAAGTCTTAGTCATAATAACTGTTATTAAAGTTGATAAGAACTTTAACCCTCAGAACCTCAGCAGTGATTTTGCTCCTCAGCAGCCAGTTATACACAAGTTCACACCATATGTTGAGAAGAGTTAGCTTAAAATTAGCTTAAAACTAGCTTAAAAGGTATACAATTTCATTTACATCACATACACTCAATAATTAGACGTAATTATCACTTCTTATTACTTAATAATTAGACATAGAGTGATGGTACATTATAGGTCTGTCGCAGAGAGCAGCGTATTTCCCCAAGAGCAGCCAATCAGAAACATGATCCCACTTAAACAGGAAATACTACAGCATGACTGAGACACAGGGAGGTGGTCAGGGTCTGAATTTTCTCTTCAGTTAGCCACTTTAACAAAACCCACATAGATGTGCTTTACAATAAAGTGGGAAGTGTGTCTCGTGTCTGTACTTTATGCGTTTGTCGTGCTTGGGCTCACGTGCAACGATGGCAGTTTAATAACGAACCACAGCGACGAAAGAACGAAAACACTGCGAAATTAATCTGCATTTGAATAACAACAGGATGTATGTAACAACTGAGGCTGACATCCATTCAGCCGTCCACCAGAGGGAGCCCTCTCCCGAATACTGAGGTTCTTCTTCTATGCCTACTTCCTGTTTAGCACAGGTATTTCAGGGCCTAGCTCACCTGTATTCAGTGCGAAGTATTGTCAGCTTGCTACTGCCTTACTGAGCGTTTTCACTGCCTGTCGTTCTGTTTCTTGACCATTGTGCCTGTCTTCTGGATCTCGTCTTTTGGATTAATGCTTTGTTTTGTTCGCTTATTTGCTGCTTCGGTTTAATAAACTCTCCGCATACGGATTCAGAAACCGCCTCCGCGTCTGGTCCCTTACAATATAGTATATTACGTTAAAAAGTGATCCGTACGCTGCCGGGTCTAAAAATAACCTGTAATAATCTGCATTTTATCATTATGATCCTGTACGATTGCACCTGCAGTGTATTTCAGTGAGTTGGTGATGTCTGGTGAGCGCAGACCACAAAAATACTTCTCACGTAAAGAGATCATTCTCCTCCTCCCAAAGTAAAAACAAAACTTGTTTATTTATAGTCGGTAAACGTGCACTTTTTACTTTGAACAGAATGACACTGTATCGCGTTTACGACAGACACTAGCGGCAAGGTGCGAGTCTTAAGTTATAGCCTAAGGCTACGTTAAAACTATGCTAATTGGTGCTACTTCTTAGTAGCCCACGGACTCAAATGTAGTGGCCACTGACATTGTCCAGCTTTCCACATTCTAAAACCTGTTTATAGCGTCTTACCTTTCGACATATAACATACACGATCTAGCATATCTAGGTAGCGAGCAACTGTGCTCACACTCACCTGTGAGACTCTTTAGATAAAATGAATAAGTATAATACATGGTCTGATTCAACTCAATAACAAATAAACAAAAGAATCTCAGACTCGAAGGTAAAACACACTAATCTGAGATATCAACACCAAAGTAACAAACAGTGATGAAATATGCGACGTTAAATAGAAATCTTAACCATGGAATATTTACCTGATTTAGATTTTCTAGCATGAATAATAAAGGGCCCAGTGTCGAGCCTTGTGGGACAACGTGAGATTCACAACGACTAGGAAATAGGAAGTACAATTTCATGTGCAAATACCGCATATTTGCGAAGGTGCACCTCTGAGACGTACCTCGATCACTCGCCGATACCATCACCACGCTCCGTCTGACACATTCTAACCCCTTTTAATTGCCCCAGAGGTGCGAGAGCTACAGAGGGCTCAGCCTCGTGAAAATAATGCATTATTTATTCCAATCTGCCACGTCCACTCCAAGTCTGCGAGCCCAGCTTATAGATTAATGAGGTCATATTAGCATTCGCCTCACAGCCCGGAACAAGACGACTGTTGATCAAAATTAGATTAGGCCTTCCTAGATTAAGCACATTTGCTCCAATCCTTGCTCAGGTACTTTTCTTCTAGCACCACATAATGGCATTGCACAATGCATAATGCATCTCCCATTACAAGCTGCATTTAAAAAATCAAATAAAACCATGTAATTTTTGTCCAAAAAGTAAGAAACACTCACCAAATGCATCATTATGGCCAGAAACGTCCGCCGTTTAAGGCATTAAGGTAATTTACCAATGTCAAGTGGAAAGTGTAATGGCTTTGATGGATTTTTGTTTCGCTCATGGTCCACGGCTGCTAATATTTTTACAGTCTTTTCTTGTGTACTTAAGCCATTAAAGAGTTGAAATGTAAGAAAATTGTCTGTCAATTTGTCAGTTATTTGCTCACTAAATGTTGTAGCACTTACTGTCATTTGGAGTGATCAATACTTAATAAATTATGATTTTCACCTCCGTTTAAGACATGGGTGTTAAGCACCTACCCAGTCCCCAAGGAGCGTGGCCTGATGGAGGCTCTAATTCGGCTAAAGTGAGGAGTTAAGCTCTCGACAAGTCCAGCAGAGCCGTCTTTCTCCAAATTGCGTTTGTAAATTCACTTGGGTTGAAACAGAACTCACCCCCTGACTTTCATTAAAACGCAAAGCCGTGAGCCAGACAGAAGGCGGTGAAAACGGAGCCGGGTATCCAGACCAGACTCGGAGCCTTGTTTGTACGCCTCCATCAAGCATCGAGCGTCGTAATGTGGTGAAATGATTGCAGAATTGGCCGCAGTGAATTATCAGGGATAACGTCAATGCCCTGGCCATCTCCTCCTCACCGAGAAACACTGAGACCGGTGTTGAATCCAATTAAATACATTAGCTAAACAGTATAATTATTGCTTAACCATATTTTCACTCTGGATCCATTCATTACGAACGCTAAAAACGCCATCGCGCAGCACTTTGTGGAAAAGGTTATGCAGATTGATGGAATGTAATTGTCCTGCTGGAGAAAAATGTCATGAGAACAATTAGATTTCCATGATGACTTTTTCATTCCCTTCGTGTTCCTTTAGTGGCATAGCATTTTAATTTGTAACCAGACATCATAATACACCGAAAGTGGCCAAAGAGCAGCGAACACGTTCCACGCTGATTAAATGAGACCACGAGCACCACGTTTTGGGATGACACAAGCTGCTCGGTCTTCTCCAGGCTCTTCCTCGATCTGTTAATAAACACTACATTTGGTACGACTGTTCCACGAGCCTCAGCGTACCTGAGGTTAATACGGGGTTCATACATAACTGAAGCTGGAGGAGGAATACAAAATGGAGAGGTCTTTCATTTTCGAGCAAGATTTTGCACCAGATATTAAAACCATCATCAATTGGAAGTGAGGACATTTAAAATCCAATTGAATATCTGAGGTTACGTGTGAAAGAAAATCAGCATGCGATTTCTCTAGAGGACATTTTTTCTCTTTCAGAAAGAAAGCAGGTCCCAGCTGTCAGCTTCTGCAATAACGTCATATTCGGTTTATTATTATATTCCATTCCATAATCTATAAATCACGGCGCCACTTTACACCTGTACATTGTGAAAGTAGCTCTAAATCATCTTCACTGTGCTTTAACTGCAATCTGTCCACTGTGCCTAATGTTGTTATTCTTTACTTACACCATACAGGGTTTTCAAACACGTGGGGACTGGTAGTGTGGGCATACGTGACATAACAACTTGCAGGGTACTCGAGGTGAGAAGACAGAAGGCTTTCCACTAGATGTTGGAGCGAGGTTAGTGAGTTAGTGAGGTCAGGTGCTGATGTTGGGATGTCGAGGAGGTCTGTGGTGCAGTCGGTGTTCAGTGGGGTTGAGGTCAGGGATCTGTGCAGGACACTCGAGTTCTTCCACTCCAACCTTCACACACCATG
>CM074966.1:17082410-17126968 GCA_037577455.1 Pangasius macronema | reverse complement strand
TCTGTACAATTGTGTGCTTGACGACTTTGTAGCAAGAGAAGACGCTGTTAAATACAGAGTACATCATTTACAGACTTTCGTTCTGCCATTAATCCATGCAGATATGAGGAAAACCTAATGACAAGCGTTCACGCAGATCAAACGGGCTGCCCCGCTCTGAAACATTCAGCCTAAACTGTGAGCTTTGTGCAGCTAAGTGCCAGAAACCGTGAGGTGTGAACTGTCAGCTATGACAATTAAGCCACTTAGTAAAAATGTGTTAACACACAGCCAATCACTGACTCGTTTCTTTCATTTCCTGTGATTTTCAGACGTGTGACTTCATTTGCATAACCTACATTCTGTCTTGGGGACATTTTAAGGAAACTGACGAGGTGCTAAAATGGAAATTAAATCAACCCTCTAATGACGGCAGAGAGATGAGACCGGGTCCAGTGATGGAGGGAGAAAAAAAAAAAAAACAACTTTCACAGCGCAGTCAAAGTTCAAGATTTTCAGTTCAACACCATGTGGAAGTAATCAGAAACCTGTGCAGAGACAAGACTGTGCAAATAATGCTCCTGTGAGCTCCTATCAAAACGGCGTTGTTGTTCGACGAGCTCGAAAAAGTGTTCGAATTGCAAAAGGAGGGAAGGAGAAATAACTGCAATTTACACTCATTTTCACCTTTTTGTTGCAAGTGTTGCTCAGTCTTGGGATTGGCGCGGCCGGAGAGACAGGGCTATTCTCCGAGGAGTGGCCATGTGTGTTAGGACAATGGCTCGAAGCTCACACCAGGCCCCGAGCGTCACACCTGCTGGGAGAAAAAATGACACACTTCATTCTGCTCTGCTGTCCGCCTGGCATTTTCACTGTCTCCTAAACAAAGGCTGGAGAGGGGGAAAAATAGAAATTGCCTGCTCCGAGGTGAGCAAGAGGAAATATTTCCAGCATTGGAGGGAGGACAATAACCTTTTGTGCGCTCTATGCTGGTACACAGACAAAGCCTGCAAAACAAACTCGCTTTTACTCGCTGTAAGACGAAGAGAGATGGAAAGACAGGCTAGAAATTCTGTTTCAGATGTGTTAGGTTGCATTTTTTTTCCAGTACCATTCAAAATGAAGTTCTCCATGTCCCAAAGGAGAGCAAGATAGCATCTCAGGAATTCACGTACAAATCCATCAGCTCCAATAATCAGACAGTGAGACGTGGGAATTTAATGTGTGGGAGACAGTCAGTTAAATTGTGAAGCCAGGCTAAAGAGGAGTGATTATGGCTTGACCTTTCACAGTGCATAAAAACAATAAATGTCTCCTGCTCTCGGTAGAGCCGTGAGATGGAGGTGATGCATCCCAGAAGTGGAATGAATTCCAAAAACGAGCTGGGGGGGAAAATAGACATGGCTAAATAAAAAAATAAAAAAATAAAAAAATTATGTACAAACAAACATTCAGGAAAAGAAAATGTCAGCCATAGAGAGAGCACATCATAATGCAGTCTATGAATCTTGTGAATTAGACAGTTGGGTTAGGACGAGTTCCCATAATGCTCTTCTGTGATTTTTTTTAATTTATTTAATTTTCACCCTCTAGCTAGATCTCTGCTATGGTAAATCAGCCAAAAGCTAACACGTACATCCTCTGCTGCTAAGTTTAGGGCGTGCCATCTTGCCTCACATCTATCTGCTGCTATGTACACTTTCTCACGTTTGCATTGTGGCAGCTAGCGATAAGCATTCAGCTACGTTGTATGCTAACACGTTGACTAACATGGTGTATTCCTGCCTCGACCCCAGCGTTCCTGGGATAGGCTCCACTGCGACCTTGACCAGGATGAAACGCTTACTGAAGATAAACGTACGTATCAATGAAAACAGCTGGAATCTGTATCATTATATTCTAGCTTTCATAACGAAATAGTTGTTTAACGATCGTCTACATCCATATCAGATATGAACCAGATTTGTGCTTACGTTTCACTTTTTTCTTCGCTGACTTGTGGTTCCGGTGTGTGAATATGTTTCAGGAAGTCCCATTTTAAAGCTCGTAATTCCACTCTTCTTCCTTTCTCTCTCGGGACGGAGGAAATCCGAGTTGGGTCTATGATTAATCCTCCAAAACACGTGTTCTAATAATATAATCCCCTTACTTAAATAGAAAAGCAATATAGCGGTTTTGTCTAAGTGTGGAAAAAGGTGTTTTTTTGGAGGGGAAAAAAGTTGTAGCAGAAAGCATATCAACCTCTGGGGACGTTTTGCTCTTCTCTTTAAAAGAGCTGATTAGCGTGATATTGTTATGCAGATAACAGCTGACTCCTATCTCCTTCCCTCTCCTGGTATTAAGCTTTAGTATTAAGTGTGAGAATGCTTGTCTGTGTCGCTCCCTGGTGTACGCAGACGCTTCGGATTTCATCTGTCACTGCCACCGGTTAGGCTCCTGGTGACGGAGCTCCATTTATGAGCAGCTAGTCCAATGATATTCACTGCGCAACCTATCTACAGTGGTATCGGGAGCAGGGAGGAAAAAGGGCAGTAGGTCAAACCTGGATGCTCAGCTTCACTGGCCACTCGAGTACAAGAGGACACAAGTGACAGAAGCCGAGATGGAAGAACCGGACCAAATGTAGGCCTTCGCTCGTCGCGCGAGCTCAGAGGAAAGGGGGAAAAAAAAAAGAAGAGAGAAGCCATGACCGTTTTGACAAATTCCTCCCCACTTCACTGTCATTTCAAATGACAGGTAATTCATTACAGAGTTCTTCGCTAGCCGTATAGGCGGGCCTCTGTCCTCCATACCTCCTTGTCTCAGGTGGAGATGTCCGGCTTGGCAAAACTGACACGTTTGTGGAGGATGTAATCAGCGGCATAGTTGGTGGGCTTTATTACTGGCTGAGCACATAATGGGCCTAAACGTCTATATTAACACATCATATCACTCCGCCTATCACGCCGGTAAATGATATATAAAAACCATGCATAATTATCCCGCCTGCAATGAGCTGTCATTAGTACATTTCACATCGAGGAGAAATCTCATTTCCCTGCCCTCCACCCCAAATCACATTCATAGCCTGGGACCGACGCGTACCTAAGGAGCAGCCAGGGGGACGAGACGAGGTCCAGGAGAGCCGGCTAGGAAAAGATAGCAAAAAAATATTATGCTAATGCTCCCGCGTCCTTCCACTGTGGGCTAATCAGAGCAGCCCTGAATTAAAGGGCCAGATAATTAATTCCGGAGTACTAGGTTATCGACTTCAGCTATTGTCTCTGCTGGAGAAAAGACAGAAAAGGATTCAGCCCTTTGTCAGTGTTTAACAAGACAGATAAGGCAGGCCTAGACTCGCCTGCCAAGGGCCGGTGGAAATTAGAGCACGGACTCGTAAAAAAAAAACTCAGAAAGGTGAAGAAAAAAAAAAAAGGCGAGTGTGCTAGAAAGTGTGTCCTTACAGTGTCCTTGCATTTTGAGAGAAAGAACTGCTCATGACTTGTTTGGGCAAGCAGAGTGGACTTTGGAAAGGACTTTTTGCTATGTACTTTTTTTTTTTTTTAACGCTTTCTATAAAAGGAAAATGGAGACGGAAGAATAACGAGTACACAGAGTTGACTGTCAAAACAGCCTTTTAATCTCTTAATGATTCAAAGCCTAATTGCAGAGCAAAGCGATGGACCTGGTTTATCACGGATGCTTCTCTGTCCTCCAGAAGTCTTTCCGTGTGTCCGTTTGTCTGAAATTACCAGAGACGGATGACAATATCTGCATCAGAAGACTTCTGTTTTATTAAAATTCACTGGGTCTGGTGCCTTTTTGATTGTGTGACATAAAGACACACACTGTGGCCGCAGGACTTGGAGCATTGAGTGTGTCTACCAGGAAGCGGGCTTCAAAAGGATGTGGATTGAAGTTCTTCAGTGAGCGACGGAGTGGGAGGCGGCAAGCACCTCCACACAATCCTATAATCCACCGTCCACGCTCTGTCAAATGCAAACCTGCCTGCGCCTCCCCAGCTGGGCAGCGCCAGGCTGAATTATTCATCTGTGCCAAGGGGTGAGAAGTCAAATAAGCCCGTTTTGTCAGCAGTGGGCACTGGCGTTGATGGGAGGGGAAGAAGAGGCTGCTGGGAGCCACGATGGGCCACCGCTGCCCGAGTTCTGGCTACCGCCGACAACTTCGACACGGAGAGAGAGGTAGACGAGAGAAGAGAGAAGGAGACAGAGAATGTAATGAGAGCAGTTCTCATGCATTATTCAAGCAGGGGAGGACATTTCACAAAGAAATATAGAAACACCGGGCAGATTTTTGACAAGGCAGGCCTGCAATCATGCACACTGCTCTCCCAGAGGAGCAACGAAAACTCTGGCAAGGAGAGGAGACAGCGATACGGATGCCGGCCCCAACTAAAGCTGACGGCTTCTCAAATGAAGTGACATTTACCTAAGCATTGCGCTGAGCTTAGCCTCGACAAACTCTCTGTTTACACCTGCTAATGTTGCTTAGCAGGTATTTACTCTGAGGCATCAGTGCTGCTTTGCTGCAGAAGGAGAAATCCCAGATTCAGGGTATTTTCACCAGCTGTAGAAACAGTTTATGGCGTGGAAGACGCGCATTACCTGAAATATTTACATATATTAAGAGCAGTGAATGCAGGATGTTACATCTGACCAAACTTTAAGCGGATTACAGGCTGAAAGCGTCTGGCAGCATGAACACTCGCTTAGGTGCAATTTGCACAAAATGCTTTCAATAGAAAGGCTGATTGACTACCAGAGGAAATTTAATAAATCGGACAAAATGACAAACATAGTGGAGGAGAAACGTCGAAAAGAACAGTGAGGAAAAGGACAGGCGAGATGTTTAAAGCCTAGTAGGAATGCAGACGAAATAAATAACAACTCCAAAGAAATACTGAAATCTATTTTCTGCTTAATTTCACTGTTCCTTGTATTTGAGCATCTATTATTTCAGTCGTTTACCGTGCGAGTCAGAAACAAGGAACTGTACAGGTACATTTTCTTCCCCAGTGGACTTGCAGAGGTACTGCAATGGTTCCTAATGTCCAAAACCCTACAACAGACGACTACGCTTTTAACGAGGGCTGCAGGTAGGACCTCATAGGAAGCTAAGAACCCTTAACTCTCCAAAAAACCATTAAGAAACCCTATTTTCTATGAGTACAGTTTTGTCCCCCATGGCATCTTTAAAAGGTACCAGAGTGGTTCCTACGGTCCAGTTAGGTACTCTGTAAAACCCTACAACAGACAACTTCTTGTCAACCACAGTTCCCAGTAGAAAGCCTCTGATAACTAAGCAACCTCAAGAAACTACATTTTCTAAGAACACGCTTATGTTCCCCATGGCACCTTCAAAATGTACCACAATGGTTCCTAAGGTCCAGTTGTGTTCCATGAAAAAGATTTCAAAGCGGTTCCAAGCAGAACCCCTTAGGAAGCCACGAACCCTTAAGAACTCTCAAGAAACCCTATTTTCTAACAGTACATTTTTGCTCCCCAAAGGCATCTTCAAAGATGGTACGATGGTTCCTACTACGGTGGCTCCTAAGTTCCAGTTACGTTCTGTGTGAAACCCTGCAACAGATGACATCCTTTTCAAAGAAGGTTCCAGATAGAGCCTCATAAAATGGAGAAGAGTTCTTTAGGTAGATCTGGGTTCTTAGATTTCCAAAAGTACATTTTTCCCCCTAAGACTCCACAGAAGGTACCACAATGGTTCCTAAGGTGCAGGTATGTTCAGTGTAAAACCCTACCACAGACCACTTCCCCGTTCAAAGCGGGTTCCATGTAGGACCACATAGGAACCCTATCTAGCATTACAAAGATACAAAGGACATACTCATCTGGGTTTCACCCAGTGATGAGGTAAGTCTTGGTGTGATACTTATCTGAATTCAGAACTGTCTGGACCATGTCTGAATACTTGTGTCCATTTCCCGTCACGTAAGCGTTCCCACGAGGGTAGAACGAGGGTAGGACGAGGTTCTCTGGAGGTTACGGGGTGGCGAGATGTTTTTCTCCCGCATTACAGCAAACAGCTTTACGTTTGTTTTTATTTGAAAAGCCGTGGGATCACAGATTTGTTACTGCACCACCACACCTTACTGCACCGTCTGGTGGAAAAGAGTTTTGAGTGACACCTTTAAAGGTGCACGTTAGTCAATTACTCCTGAGAGATAGATGGTAGAAGGGTCCCACCCTGGGGCATTTCAAATTCCTAAAAATGGGGAAAGTATGACCGAATGAGTTTCAGCACATCTTCATAAAAATGGCATTTTGTCAATTGCCTCTGTGCTGTCTGTTGAGAAATGGTAGTCACATGGCTGGTTTTCTAATGCTGGGGGGAAAAAAATGAAGCGAAGTAAAATGCATCAGCATGCCATTAGGTGTTTCATACTGCGTGGGTTGTGTAACGTGGGCCACGGCGCACACACGTCATTCGCCTTTACCGCGGAATAAAATACACCCATCGTCTGCTAGATCACGTGCATTTACATCCCTGTTTATACACCTGCACTTTAGCTCTCTTTCTATTAGTGAAGTGAGAGAGGAGACAGAGCTCCATCAGAGAACCACACACACACACACACACACACGCACACACACACGCACACACACACACACACACACACACACACGCTCATACCTGTAGGCGAGGATGGAGATGAGGCAGGAAAAGTAAACAGTAATGCAATTATTCCTTGAAGTGTCCTATAGATATGTAGTGTGCTTTAATCATCTGCTGTATTAAATTGCTTTTTAACGTTGGAAAATCTGAATCCAGAGAGACTACAGTATAGGACACATTCTGTCCTTCGCCTAAAAGGTTTTTCAAGGTTAAGAAACAACCGAGTTGTTATTAGTGCACACCGCATAACGTTTCCGAAAACGTCTATTCCATAAACTAAGGAGCTGCCAAAAAGGGAAAAAAACAGTGATCATGAACTAAACTCTGAAAACCCAATGGGTAAGACCATATAGTGATTCTACACACACACACACACACACACACACAGAGAAGGAGAGACTGAGAGAGAGAGACCGAGAAGGAGGGAGGGAGAGATGCAGTTCTCATAGATAGCACCAACGATATGACTAACATGAAACAGATTTTCTGCTGGATCTCATTTGGCGAATTATAAAATCAGACTGAAGAATGTCTACACTTCCAAAATATTATCGGTGAGCAGAAAGCTGGGGCAGGACGAAAGCCGAAGCAGACGGTCGCTCGATAAGCCTCGTTCAGGTCATAATTAGTAATCATAACAGAGATTTTTTTTTTTTTACTTGCAGTCTGCAGGGTCAGGATGACGCATAGCAAGAGTATGGAGGTAATTAAATTGAATAAATTATGGGATGAAAGTGGGTCAAGGAAATCTGGAAAAAACTAAACTTTACTGGAGTCCTTCCATCTGTCCATCTCAACCATCAACCCAACCTCATCTGTTCACCGCATCCCATTCCATCCATCCATCCAACCCGATGCATTCCACTCCACCCATTCATCCACTCATGTAGTAAACACCATCTACTGATCCCAATCTATTCATCCCATCACATGCATCCAGTTCCATCCATTCCACATAATCCATCCATCTATCCATTCACATATGAGAACTTTCCAAAGGAGGTGAGGCCAGATGAGTCAAAGCTCCATGGTTTGTTGAAAGGTCTATCCAAGAGATGGATTCATCCATGTGAAGTCTTACTTATTAAGACTTTTTGCTCCTCCTTCTCTTTCCTTCTTCTCCTGGTCGTAGGGAGCGTGATTGTGATTAAATGACCCTTTAAAGTGCACACGTGCCCTCACCTGGTTGTTCTTGACTTGCTTTAAAGCTGCTGTCAATTTCCCTTGCAATGCTTCTTTGTTTAAGGGTGTGTGTATGTGTGTGTGTGTGTGTGTGTGTGTGTGTTGGGTAGTCTTTGAGTAAACCCCCACCATAGGAGAAGACGAGCCAAATGGGAGGCGCACTAGACGTCAGACCACCTGACAGCGTTCTAATTGAAATGACAGATTATTTTAATGTGTGGGATAATCGTTAAAACTCTGCGCCGCTCCTCAGCATCTGCTATCGTTGCTGAAAATAGCTCGGGATCTTAAACAGCGCCGCAAAAATAAACACGCTAAGAGACGGTTCGCTCATCACACATGCACTCGCAGATCTTTGGGAATCTGGGGGAGGGAATAGTAGGAGTCGTCCAAAAGAGCAGGTCAAGCCCTGATGATTCACCACATACTGGAGCTCCAGTTCCGATAAACACGCTGGAACGGGGCTGAAAGTCTGAGGAGTCGGAGCCTCGGGCTCGAACAGAGCAGAATTAGGGCCTATTAAACACCATATGTTCTTGTGTATGCGGAAAAGCAATGGAAAGCAGACTTCTCCTGGCCACGGAGTCTTACTTGCCTGGCCGCTGACGTGAAAGCACTGCTGAAAGATGTCCAAATAATGCATTTAGAGATCTTTCAAATATGAACCGACGGCTACTGATTGCTTTAATATGGCACTAATCGCAGTGACCGTGCCCAAATCAAACTTTAGAGTGCAATCCGAGGCCATTAGACAAGGACTGTGTAATGCGCTCTGTGTGTGTGTGTGTGTGTGTGTTTTGCTGTGTGTTGTTTACCACCCAACTTGACAATAAATGAAAGGTACATTAGAATTCACTGGAGGCCTCAAAAGCCTCAATTTAAATGACCTACTGGGACACATTAAGCGTGATGATTGAGACAACAATAGATCTAACGAGCACGGAAATGTGTTTGATTCATTTCAGTCATTAGACTATTATTGGTGCCTGCGCCTGTAATTTTTGTTTATTTGTTCCACATGCCTCTCACTGGGAGCTGTGCGTTTTCGGAGATTTGTTGATTTGTCTTTCATTATCTGACCCCGACACGTTCCGCCACACAAATCTCACGCCGTCACAATTGACCCACCGTGACCGGCTGCCTTTTCCTGACGGACACTCGACTCCAGGCTCCATTTCTGATGGCGGAATTGCTTTTCTGTCTGCCTATCAATCTCCCTCTCTCTCTCTCTCTCTCTCTCTTAATTTAAAGTCCCTTAAACAATCCAGCAGTATGGAGGCTGAATTATAGACACCAGCACGTCGGCATTTTGATCGGCCGATAGGAAATTCCATTTTGCGGCGTCTCCCTGCTCAAACCCACGCGCCTGCTTATGACTGTAAGAGCGCGGGTGAGAGCCTCGCCGTTCGGACTTATTTTCCTCAGCCCTTATTGTCATTCAGCCGAGGTAAATATTTAAACATGGTATTGAGCGGCACACCCTGCTCTCCGAGACGTGGCAGAAATGTATATTGAAGAGGGCATTTTATTAAGAGCAACGTCCATAGTATTAAAGAGAAACAGGTGAAATCCTGCATGGCCTGGAAACTGCAAGCGTGTGACGCAATTCCTCAGTATATAGCCATCAAGCGAACTGTAATTTTCCGGGATGGATGACAGTGGGAGAGAGATCTATCTAAAACACAGCTGATTATAGCCTGCTAGCACATTCACGTTCATAATTATGCTTGTCTCTCGGGAATCTGTCAGGCGCGGGAATGTACATTGGGATTTTTACATTTAAATTTGGAGACAGCGTTACAGGCGATGCCATGGGGAGAAGAAAAATGACTTCAGGCTCGTATAGAGACGAGTGACAAATTAAAGGAAAAAACAGTGGGTCTGCTCTGTTATGCTGTGGGGGGTGTTTATTTATTCTCGCCGGCACGGTTCGAGTTCCTTCGTCTCCTTACAGTGGCACTGCAAATCAATACAAAGTTCTTCCGACTGATCATCTTTATTCTAAGATGAAATGTTTCTATCCTGGTGGGCGTGGTCTCTTCCGAGATGGCTCCGCCCCCACCGACAGGGCATGAGTGATCAATGATGAGGATGAGAACGGTGTAAATCATATGCTGAGGCCTTCACACACACGCGCTTGTGACGGGAGGCTTGACCTCGGTGTGTGTCGCTCTGACATGCTTTAACCCTTTCCTGCCTGGGTGAAACGCTGCATTTTTTGGCACCTCGTGATATTTTTGTGATCGTACGATTATAATAGTACAAACGGTAGGTGTATTACACGTGGATAAACACACACAAACGTCTGGACTCACTGAAATGAATATAGATTTTTTATCATCTTAAAGGCAAAAAACAGTGAAGTTAACGCCTGAGTCTACGTTTATTTTACTTAAAATTAAAGTTTCTCCAATCGAGTAGATTTTACTTTAAATTTAGAAGAAGCGGAGAGGAGCTCGGTGTATTTAGGAATTTTATTAAAAGCTTCCTGCATGAAGCTCCTCAAGACGCCGGGCGAGAAGATGCCGTGAGTCTGCAGAACTTCACGGAATACTGTTAGTGATTTAATGCAGAACTTTTTGACCTGACGTGAATTACGGCTGCGCATCTAATGCTAACGCCGTTAAAGCTGTTATTAAAAAACAATAAGTGAATAAACAAAACAAATGAAAAGAATAAGAGCCCGTCACAATTATTTATCAGAACCTACAAGAAAAAGAAAGAAGATGTAGTAAATGTAAAAGTTATTTAGCATAAACAACAACAACAACAACAAAAACACTGTCATTACTATAATTTGGTAACCATAAAAATGTAAAAAATAAATAAAAGCAAAACAAAAAGCTAAAAAAAAAAAACTATACCCCAAAATTAATTTCTTTTAACAGATTTTTGAGTTATAAAAATATATAATAATAATAATAATAATAGAAAACGAATAAAAAGGACTGATACAACATGGATTT
Organism: Pangasius macronema; assembly: GCA_037577455.1. Classification (NCBI taxonomy): domain Eukaryota; kingdom Metazoa; phylum Chordata; class Actinopteri; order Siluriformes; family Pangasiidae; genus Pangasius; species Pangasius macronema. Next base: position 17,116,208 of record CM074966.1, on the reverse strand, counting down.
TGAGATGCAGGTGAAAATGCAGGTTTAAAAATAAATAAATAAATAAATAAATAAATAAAAAGTTGTAATATTTATGTCACAGTACCCCGTTCCTCCATCCTTGTAAAAAATGTACAAAAGGGTAACACGATGGTGACAAATCATCTCTTTTTTTTCTCCTCCTAAAATTATAAAGCGCCACGAGGAATGATGTCGGGAGTTTGTTGAAAGATTTCTCTAACCTTCACCTGGCGTGTGTGTGGTGTGTGTGAAGCGATTTCATCCAGACATCACAGCGACGCCGCTCCTGTCTCTCTGCTCACACTCCATATTATCACTGAACATGTTTCATCACTTTTCACTTTTCACAGTCAGGTCTCAATTCTGCCAAATTAAACCCTCATAAAAACGTAGAAATGGAGAATAAAAGTTATTTTGCCGTCTAAATTAATTAGGGGACGAGTCTCACTGTGCGAGGCTTCAGTGGCTCTACAGCACTCGTCATATAAAGCAGAAAGAATAAAATGTCTTTAATTGATCTAAGCGCCCGAGATAAACACACAGCCCTGAAGAATGACCAGAACCGCCACGTTCCTCTCACGGCCCAGGGTCTGAGACCTTCACGTTCGTGGCAGAATGTTCCGGCGTCTTGCGTCTTCTCGTATGGACGACATTACCGAATATGATTTATGACGAGACGCTAAACACACGGTATTGAATCTCGTGAATGAAAGAACGCCGGATGGTTTGGGTGACTATTAGTTAAAGGTGTGTACTTCACAGAGGGTTAGATTTAAAAAATAAATAAATAAATAAATCCGAACGGCGAACTTATTATCCTCCATTACGCGCCGTGATATGACGGTTGTCAAAGCTTTCATCAAGATCCGCAGGATAAACGGCGTCTCGGAGCACATTTACAGTAATGCGCTTTTTATCTGCATGCTTAATGTTTGCCATTTCTTTCTTTCTATTCAATCTGGAAGGTAATAAAGAAAACAAAGCTTTCAATCTAGGAGATGAGATGAGGTTTAATTCAGACACTAAAATGGCAGCGTGGAGGCTCAGGGGTCCAATGAAGTGCTGTGGGAAGGGCATCGGGTTTAAACCCGGCCTCCGCTCCTCACCAACAGAGGGCAGCAGATGAGTGGAAGTGAAGGGTGGACTGGTGTGTGTGTGTGTGTGTGTGTGTGTGTGTGTGAGAGAGAGACAGAGATGATGATGATGATGATGATGATTTGAGACATCTGACATGAACAAGGCATCATTACAACGTTTTGTATGTATTCATGTCATGTGACTTGTTTGTATAAAAACAGCAATTCCAAAATATATATATTTGGGATATATTTGGTGGAATTGTGCAACAAAGTCCAAGTTGTAACGTCATTATTAGAGACAAAGGTAGACACAACATTACATTTTTTAATAAAGGCAAATGTAATTTTTGTTGTTGTTGTTGTTGTTGTTATATGGGTCATCAATAACAGTGAAACCTACTCAAAAAAAATTTGAAATTTTCTCAAGGGTAAATGCTCGAAAAGACGTGGACTGAAAATATGTGAAAAGGGAAGTGAGAAGTCCAAAAAACACAGCAGAAAATCCTCAACAGGAAATGAAGTGTCCTTGAAAGGAAGTAAGACATCCTCAAAGGAAAAGGAAGAAAAAAAAGAAAGAAAGTGAAAAGTCCCAAAAGTGAAGTGGAAATTTCCTCAAAAGGAAATGCAGATGTCTCCAAAAGGAAGTTACATTTCCTCAACAGGAAGTGGAACTGTCACAAAAAAGAAGTGAAGAGTCCTCAACAGGAACTGAAGCCTCCTTGAAAAGAAGTGGAAGTGAAAACATCAACAGAAAGCAAAAAGTCCTCAAAAGGAAGTGAAGCAGAAACGTCCTGAGGAGGAGGAGGAGGAGGAGGAGGAGGAAGAGGAGGAAGAGGAGGAGGAGGAGGAGGAGTGATGCACTTTTCTGTCTCTGAGAACCAAAGCTGCGACACGCCGCTTTGAGAAAAGCTGTAAAATCACAAACAGGAAATGATGTCATGCTGTTCAGGCTTCAGTTGAGGAGCAGGACCGCGGTCTGATATTCATCCCGCACTCGCCGTAAAAGCCTCCAGATGTCGGCGCGTCCCGGTCGGTGCTGCTCTCATTACCGCGCTGGCAGTCCTTCAGAAACCTGCCGTAGCTTCAAGTCTTTTTCCATCACATTTACATAATTTCATACATATTGTATGCTGGTGCACTACAACTTTTAGTAGTGGTCACATTTAATTACGGGACTTCGTTTAAAAAAAAGTAGTGTTTGTTTTAATAATTCATTCCGTTTCTTCACAACTACAGACGCATATTAAGCAAATCCCACATCTTACATCTGGTGTGTGAAGGAGCGCAGCGTGCACACTGCGTTGTTGATTAAAAATTCAATATTACTTGCTCATGTTGCTATTGTCATAACGAGGATTTCATAAAGTGCGGTAATTAAAGAGACTCTACCTGGAGCTCCTCGGGCTGTTTCTCACCTCTGAGCTCTGTGTGCGCTTCGTTTCGTCGCACGCGATTAGGGGCTGCCTACTGCTGATGCTCAGGAGGCCAGCTAATTAAAACGAACGAAACGGTTAAAATTAGCAGTTCTGACTGGCGCTAGGTTAAGAGAGACACAGAAAGGTGGGATGAAAGAAGGAAGGAAAGACGTAAAGAAAGAAGGAAGGAAAGATGACACGAGGGAATAGAAAGAAATAAAGAAATAGTACAAAAAGAAGCCAGAAACAAAAAAAAAACAGAAAGAAAATAAAGAAATCATAAATAAAGAAAGAAGGAAGAACGCAAAAAAGAGAAAGAAAAGCAAGGAAGAAAGAATGAGTGAAACATGCAAGAGAGAAGCTAGAAAAAGAAAAAAAGAACAAGTACGAAAGAAAAAGAAAGAAGTCTGAAAGCAAAAGAATGGAAAGAAGAAAGAAAGGATACAGGATTAAAAAAAAAACAAACAAACAAGGAAGAAAGGAAGACAGGACCGAACTAGAAAGATAGATCGATAGACAGATTACAAGATGACAAAAAAAGGCATAAATAAAACAAGAGAGGAAGAAAGAAATCGCCTGAGGTTTGGTGGAACCACGAACCGGGGGATGAAAACAGGGACTACTTGACACTGCTCTGACGCGTCTGGCAGACGAAAACCTACGGAGGTGTGAATGGAACAGTCATGGAAGTGAAGCAAGGAGATGGAGGGAAGAAAGAGAGGAAGGAGGGACGCATGTGGATGGAGGAGAGATTGGATAGCAGAGGTTGTGGTCGGGCGTCCCGCCAGCGCCGACCGCCGCTCCCTTCAGCTCTCCTGGCGGTGCGAGAGCACCTTATTCATAACCTACACGGCCCTGACTATTAAGTCCTGGGTTCCTGCCAAGACAAATTTCTCGAGCGTGCCAGAATCTAATGCCCCGTTTTCTTTTGAATATTTTTTTTTTTGTGCAGAACCCAGGGAGGGCTTCAGCAGGGTCCACTAACCTCCCATCATTCAGCAGGGGCTATCAGCAGCCTCGCACCCCTCCTCGTCCTCATTCATATGAAGATGTCTGCGGCGCGCCACCTCATGAACCTTAAACATGCAGAGAGATCCGGATGGTAAACAGGCCACGGTGTGAGGAGGCCGTGTGGAAATGGGAATGTGCGGGGCCTCGTCGGGGCTCTTGATAACTCTCCGAGTCACTGATGGAGTCCTCAGCCAGGGTCCGTCATCCGTCCTGCTGAGTGCAACCCATGCTGCTTTTTTTTTTGATGGATCAGTCCAAATGAACTTTCAAGCCATCATTTATTTTTTCTTGTTGAATGCACCAGAGTGTTCGTAGAGGTCAGAGGCAATTTCGGAGCAGCCTGCTCTAATAGCCCGTACTGCTGGAGTTAACCGTCTTTAAAAGCGCGCGGGGGGAGGTGAAGTCCACTCGGTATGCGGTTACCCCTCGGCCCAGAAAGGGCTCAAAGACCCGGCTATCACCGCTCGAGAGCATCAGATACAGAGATGAGCTCGATGAGATAGCGATCGCTCCGTTTTCCCCAAGATTGGAGCTGAATGCCGCTGGATCAGAGCCAGCTGAGATACACAATACAGTAGTGCAGCATACGTCCCCCTTTTTTTTGTTTTTTGTGTTGGTTTGACATTTAATGTCGGTTCACATTTCGGAGTCTTACTTCTTTATTACTTTGTTTAGTGTGCTGAGTTTTCATTTTTACAACTAACAAAAATAGTCAAAATAACTTGTGACTACATTTACATTTTACGTCTACAGCATTTAACCCATGTTCTCATCCACAGCCACATTTCTCAGCTGCAAAACACTTCTCACGCTAGTACAGATATACAATAACGCTAAAGCCTCGTTACACAGGAGTTACTGCAGAGCATTAGCACAGCGAAGAAGGCAGAACAAATGTGTTTCACTCACTTCCTGTAATCACTTTAACCTGGTCGCAGTGGATCCGGAGTTTACTCAGTTTATTCACTGAGGTGGGACTACACCTTGCACAAGTTCATCATAGGACACAATTTACACACAGATATACCACACACGTAACACAGGGCCAATTTACCCTAGCTAGTCCACCACGTTGGCATGCTTTTGGGAGTGCGGAAGAAACTGGAGAACGTGGAGGAAAACCACATGTGCTGCTGTGAGGCTCCATGCTGAAGTGAAGTGTGATGTGAAGTGACTTTGTGTCCAAGTGTGGTGACCCATACTCAGAATTTGTGCTCTGCATTTAACCCATCCAAGTGCACACACACAGTAGTGAAGACACACACACACCGTGAACACACACCCGGAGCAGTGGGCAGCCATTTTAGCTGCGGCGCCCGGGGAGCAGTTGGGGGNCACCTACAATCCCTGCCGGACCCGAGACTCCAACCCACCACCTTCAGGTTCACCTTTGGGTTACAAGTCCGACTCTCGGACCATTTGCATTTATATTTAAGCAAGCAGGTCAGTGTAGAAGTTTTCGGGTGTAACAGGAGTGCAGTCCATGTCAGAAGCTGCAGATAATAATGAAGCGACTGCATCTATTATGAAACATATTTACTGTCTGTAGACTCCAACAGCAACCTCTTCACAGATTTTATTCTGACATGAAAGGAAAACATCCAACAAATCAAACAACCTGGCCGCTTAATCAGGAAAATACTCGATGTCTTGAAAAAAGAACATGATAATAGCCTAGATACTGGAAGAAAACATGAAGCGGCGACCCTCAGCACATCGACTCTGCGCTTGTTTTATCAATCCACATCTCGAGACAAAACCTCTTTTTAAACTATCTTTCTGTTGATTTTGTAGAATGCCATTCTTCTGTTGAACACCTTTTCATTTTTTTAATTCTTTCACACATATAGTGAGGGAATATTCCCCCCCCACACACACACGCACATAATTAATGGGATTACTCGACACTTGAACGTGATCGTGGTCCACCGACGCGCACAAACGTACACAATTTGACATATATATTATAAACTCTCAGCTCACTTCCCTCCAGTTTTATTTTTTCTTTCCTATCTCTGTCGTTCGAGCTTATAAATCCATTTGAACACCCTGAGGCTCGTCATAAACACGGAAACAGAGTGTGTGTAAGCACAGATACTGCTTTAATAGGTGTGAAAATTCGCACTGCGACTCGAGAAAGCTTTATTGGTGCAAACTTTCAAAGAATTTTAATTCTGCACGCCGTCACGCCGGATTGCTTTGATTGTCACGTAATGAAGTGAGGAAGCGAGAGATGCATAATTGCATTTGTAAATACAAGACACCTTTCTACCCACGACTGCTTTCCGAGGTTTACAGGTCTCAATTGGACAGGTCTGATCAGAAAGACTCACACCTAGAGCTGTGTGTAACTAACCCCCGAATGAACCTGACAGAAATGAAAACGCATGACTGAAATGGTGGATATGTCCGACGGTACGGTGTACTAATACTGGTATGGGACTGATAACGGGTTCATTTGCTCGTACACATAGAAAATGCTCCAATACCAACATCCGATAGAATGTGACACAAGCCTAGTGTATGTTGCTGTGCTAATGAACAGCTGGATGTATTTCACGATTAACGATCCAAGACTGCAAACTGTGCTCTGAAATGATCAAGAGGAAAAGCTACATCATCCTCCTATAACACATGTAACCTGATAAAACATGTTTATGTTGAATAGAGAGCTTGAGGATGGCTGAACTGAGCACGCAGCGCAGTACCAGTGAATTGTACATGCGAAGATATTTGTGAGTACGCTGAGAAACTCACATTGGAGAGCAGTTCACTTCAGCGAGCACTGAGACATGCACGCTTCCTTTCACCAGCGTCTGGCACTTTGCACTTTTAACATGAAACCCTGCATGAGGAGGGGGAACAAACTGCATAAACAGAAACCTGTGAGATCTTTAATGAACTGAGGCTCCAGCCAAAGTCTTTTTACATTCCAGTGCTTTGGCTTGAGTGCCTCTATGCCAAAGACAGCTACACGCCAAAGCGGCTTTCAGGTAGTAGTATATTACTGTAGTCTCCGCAGACTCTCCGTAGTCCTCGAGGACTGGAGTGCACTGTGGAAATAAAACACGCTCGCTGCATGGAGATTACTCTGCCACTGATGCCACTCTGTATGCTAATGAAGACGGAGAAGAGCTGAAACTATGGCTCCCAACGGTGTCGTGTACATCAGCAGCTGCAGTTTAAGAAGTGAGACGATGATGAGGAATCTGTTTTAAAGAACTGTTTTGAATCAAACACACACACACACACACACACACACACACACACACATACACACATTTAATCATACGCCGTCCCCATCCCTGACTAACCCCAATTAGGGCCGACTGAGATAAATATCTCCACATGACTAAACCTAGCCGTTCTCAGCCCGTCATTAGCGCCAAATTTAATTTTATGATTTTTAATAATGCGAAAAAGAACAGGACGCTCTGCGATCTTCATCTCCATCGGGCCGCTCCAGTCTCCTCTGAACGGGCTCCTGGGAGATTTCCGTATTCAGACCGAATCTTTCAAGGTTGAATAAAAGAAATGGCGGTGGGTCCCCGAGCGAGGGGAAGTGATCATCGCATTCACCTTCAAACTCCGCTTTGATGTGGCAGAGTCAATTTTTAATCAGGCCGCATCAGGCTGGGGCTTCATTTCTCCTTACAAAGTCCTATTACTCGGCCACTTTCTGCAAGGAGGTGATAAGGACAATGCTCTCCTTCTCCCGTTCATAGAGCTCCACGTATGATGAGTCCCTTTGGAGAGGCTTGATAAAAAGAAAAAAAAAAAAGGGGGGAGTGAGAACAGAAAGGTCACCTCTCTTTCACGATTAACCCTTTTCTGTCTAACACGCCCGCTTTAAGTCTGTGAGGAAGTCTCGTGTGGAAGCGCAAAGGGGTTAAATCGCCGCTTAATGGCTAGTACACCGCCCCGGGTCCCGCGCCTGTCCCGATCAAACACGCAGATTTCCAGGCTCTCGAAACGAACTCGATCTTAACACGTGATCACGTTAAGAGCTTGAGTTTACCTGCGGAAAGAGGAGGAGGGAGGAGGAAGCATGCACATCCCATCCTCCACTCCACGAAAGCACGGGTCTGACTTGAGCAGGGAACTGGAGTGTCTCCATCTACTAATCAGCCTCAGACAGCATCGCCTCGTACATGTCAAAAGCGGGCGGGGTCAGTGACCCGGCCTATGAGGCCATGCTGGGGAGAAAACGCAGCACAGATGCAGGAGGAGATCATGGAGGGGGTTGAGATGCATCTCTGGAGCCGCATTAATAATCCCATCGGGTGCGTACGCTCCACCCCTCCCTGTCCGCTCACCTCTCCGCTCCTTTAAAACCGTTCAGAATAAAGGCAATTTAAGAAGCATACTAATGGATTTTGCTGAGGCGCAGCTCAGTGTCCAGGCTCGCCGGTGGCCATCGCTTTATAACGCGGCTCTGAAGGAGAACTTTTTATTAACATTCCTTTTCATTTTCCCCCAACAGTTTAACACACGATATTATGCATTCACATCATGAAGGAGTTTCCGCAATGAGCTCTACCGCCTCCAGGTCTTCCACTATCATTTTTATCACAAAGCCGAATTTACATTTCATTTTTACAAGTTTTTTAAAATAATCCCAGGGTACTTCTTTTAAACAACATTTATTAATAAAGCATTTAGAGCAGCAGCTCTGAACTAAACTTCATAGGTCCAGAGTCACAAAATTCCTTTCTTACAAAGGACCAGATAACGTGAGTGAATGATGACAACAGTTACTACATTAATGACTAGCTCATGGCGATTATATTTTATTTCACAGTGGTGCTTCAGATGAAGCACATCACACATTCCCTCAACTTTTCTTTTCTTGTTTCGTACAAGCCACATTGTCACTAATCGGACCAGAAAGGATAAATAAAATGAAAAATCTACACATGTCTGTGAAAACTCTCTCCTTTCCCAGCTTCTATCTCTAGCCCTGTAGCTAGTCTCTGGTCCGATGAGTTGTCTTCAGCTAAATCATTTACAGAAATGAATCTGATTGGATCGCTAATACTATAAATACTGTTTCATGCAACAAGTTGTGCTACGGCATTGTGTTTCCAGGTTTCCGAGATTCTCGTTAACAAAGCAGTCTCTTTCAGAACGAGTGGATGAATGTTTGTAGGATTTATATGGAATCATCACTGCACCCAGCAGATCTTTTGGAACCGATGCAAAACAGAATCAAGGTCACAACAAGGTCACGTGTTTGAAATGTTTTTTCTTCAACAGCTTCCTTCCTGTTTGAAATATCGGGCTCGTTTGCGGCGGAGACTTCACCATCTGCGCCGCTGGCTTGGAGTTTGAGTTGTTTTCAGTTCAGTCTGCTGAAACGATTTGCTGGGTTTGCCTTCTGCCAGCTGGCGAGTCCTGGTTTCAGTCGCTGGGATGTTGTGAAAGCTTCATGGTTATGGAAATGCCTGACACTCAAACACAGCGAGCTTGATAACTCGACACACTTTCTATCAATGGCCAGGAGCAGCCTAATTACCTCACGGAAATGGATTGGACTGCAGGGAGACACTTGGTGTAAAAAAAAAAAACAAAACAAAACAAAACACTGAGGCACCGCCATCCACACGTCTTGTCTTAATCTCATTTGAAACAGGCACACCTGAGGTGAGAAAACGCACACGTGTGTAATGCAATTTGCGCCGGGCCGTCTGGAGCAAGAGCCCTGGAGTTATTTTCATTTTCAGCACGGAAAATAAACTAATGCGGCATAATCACACGGGTAATTGTCAGGCCGTGTCTGCCGAAGGCCTGCGGTTCGGGTACGGCATTTCTGAGTGCGGCAAAAAACAAGACTCGGGGTGCCATCATGCTCGGAGAGACCACACACACACACACACCCGAAACCACATGTTCATTAACTCCAATTATGGGAGGATGTTGGAAAGGGAGGAGAAGCAAGAAGCAAGCTCCAGTTTCTTTTTATACCAAAAAAAAAAAACTCTGCTCTGTGCATTGAAAATTAGAATTTGTTCTCCGGTTGGAGGAGTGGGGTCTCGAATTAATCCCTACACCGAGCTCAAACGAGTTAAAAGCAGATCAAAAGCCTGCTTAACCTCTGCAAAAAATAAATAAATAAATAAATAAATAAATAAATCACCGGCTTCTTGACAACAACAAATGATGATTCCTTCATTGTTTCCAAGGGAGCGTGTGTTTTCCTCCGCAGTGCTTCTGGCTCAGGCTCGGAGTCTTAAAAGCCTGCGGTTTTATTTTTAATGACTGTGCCATGGATGTTATGTGAGGCTAAGATGTGCATTGCGTGCACACATTAAAAAGGAAGTATTTTTAACTGTGACAGTGCAAATGACTAATACCGCTAACAAGCCCTGCCTTCCCTCATTAAAATGTATAATCCTTGGCTGAAGTTTTTTAAAAAAAAATCCTGTTGCAGCGCATTTTGCAGATAAGGGAAAATGCTGTGCTTTGACTCATGCGTCTACGAACGTTCTCTCATTAACACAGCGAAACAGACCCTCTTTCTCCGGGGAAGAGCGATTTCAAAGAGCGGCCTCGCAGGTCTCCTTGTTTAGCCAACACACATGCTCTCCCGTCTCTGTGTGTGTTTTAAAACAGGCCCCTCGCTGGCATTTCAGACACACGTCTTCGCTGCTGGAGAGAGACGTGTGTGAACGCGTGAGTTGAGTCCCTGAGCGGAGACGGAGTTCATCGAGAGGCTCACGTGGCAGGCGAGAACAATCGACTTGTTTTCCCGATGAAGAAAAGCTCATTACGGAGGAGAGATGTCACATCTGATTACTCGTGCCCACCACATTTCTGCAGAACAAACGCGCCACTGATTATCACTCGCCCGTTTAATCATTTTCACCCTGAAATGTGCAGAAGACACTGGAAACACCGACACCGGTTCATATCTCATCAGATCCAATCCGAACCCAGAACTGACGGAACCCTGCTTCAGTGCCAGTGTCCATCCCTTTCGGTAGCGCATTGCGAGGCATTCGGTGCCTTCGTCGTCTTCGAGACACCTCCACAAGACCACTGAAGTGAAGGTTGTCCGGAGAAACGGTGGAGGTCTGCTTTATCTTGAAGCTTTACACCACTTGGTTCAATCTGAAGAGATTTGAAGCAGACAACCAAAAGGAACTTTCCGGATTTTTCCATCATACTGGGTGGGAATGTTAGAAGGAGTTCCCAGGCCATTCCTGGAACACGTCTAACTCCAGTATGTCACAGGAAAATCCCAGAAATGCATCATGTGACACACTACGGTGCACTGAACAGATCACGTGTGTGTTTCACAACATCGTTCGTTTATGACGTGTTCTGTAACACGTATTTTCGGAAGTTGCTCATGGCATTGTAATAAACAGGAAAAAAACAGAAAGGAGAATGAAGCAGAAGCTCGGCGCACGCAGACGCCACATAACTGCAGTTTCTTTCCTTCTCTTATTTTTTTGCACTCATCTGTCTTGAGCATCTGACCCTCATATAAATCTCCTCTTTTACAGCAAAGTCAAATCCCACTCTAGTGTCATCTTAGCCATCTTACCTGCTAATGTTCTGGCTTCTGTTCACACTTAACAGGAGTTTTCCTAGCCTCTCCCACATGTCCATGTTCAGTATCCCTGGTATCCCGGGAAGATGTGGTACATTACAGTGGAAGTGAAGTGACTTTGTGGCCAATTGTGGTGACCCATACTCGGAATTTGTGCTCTGCATTTAACCCATCCAAGTGCACACACACATTCGTGAACACACACCCGGAGCAGTGGGCAGCCATTTTAGCTGCGGCGCCCGGGGAGCAGTTGGGGGATCGGTGCCTTNACTCGAACCCACCACCTTCAGGTTCACCTTCAGGTTACAAGTCCCACTCTCAGACCATTAGGCCACGACTGCTCCCAGCTCATTTCCCACAACGGGGAATAAATTGTGATTCTCCTAGACATTTCTACAATAAATGATATGTTCGTTATATATTTCTATTATATTTTTACACGTTAAATTTTCTTGGTAAAAAAAAAAAAAAAACACGTATGCGTGAGAAAGATGATCATATTCACCGAAGTCAACATGTCCGATTAGAGGGATTCTCTGCGAGACGAGTGTGTGTGTTAAGTGAAGTCCGGGGAACGCGGCGCGACCGGCAGCACTGTACAAATGGACCCAAAATAACAATGCATTATCAGCATGCACGGCACAGACAGCAGGTGATTCATCCCCTCACTTATTTATGAGCACAATCACCGCGCACAGATGAGAGCTCTTTTCGTTGTAAAATATACGGCCCTGGGCCCCTCGCTACTCTCACACACACTCACACACATGCACACACACAAATAAACACCCAAACGGGTGGAAAACACACCTTACTGACCGCTAACTCATGAATTAAAAATGCCTTTCTGCTCTGGATTTCCAGAGCGAGAAAAAAAAAAAAAGAAAGAAAGAAAGGTAACACGGTACGTCTGCATGAGCGCAGCGCGTCATTATAAATCAACGACAACATGACGGAACACTCAGCGGAAAGTTCAAGGACATTTTTCTAAGTTGTATATATCCTGTCCGGGATTTATTCATTTATTTATTTGGGGTGTGAAGCTGAGAGCGCAGGACTGATCAGAACAGGAGATTTACTCTTTCCTGGTGATAAAACACATGGTGATGTAACACATCTATATATATATATCTCACACACACACACACACACACACACACACACACACACACACACCCCTTCTAATGCTAACTAGTTTAACGCAAATTAAATAACTTGCTAATCAGTGTGAAAATTGGTTGTTTGATTTACATGCTATGTGCTTTATATCAGTTTTGTCAGCAGATTAGCAAAGCAAGCTAACTGTGCTAGCTACATGGACTCTCTAGATGCACCAACGATCTCTGCTACTTCCTTCCAAACGTTAGGCATTTAATGAGAGGTCGTAAATGACGGGATAAACTGAAATCATGGTTATAATCGTGGGGTTTTCCTTCCATTTTTCTGCATTAAGCACTAAATGGGAACTAATTGCAAACAGGAAGTTGTGATGTCATACCTCAAACCTGAATTTAGCACACAACGTCATTTCCACAGTAACATTCTGTACTTTTAAATGCGATTTTATTTACTTTAGATCAATAGACGTACACACACATTTTTTGGTTTAATCTTTAATACTGGACGTACAGGTTTCTGGTTTGAGATGATAGATAATATTAGCTTGTTAGCTTTTGGACAAATCAAAAGACAAGCTTTCATGGAGGCGTCCATGTTTTCCTTCCTCTTCATAGCTTATGTGTAAAGTTATGTTCTTCCACTTCCCACAACTTCCCACAACTATCAGGACGTCAACAGTTACAGTCTAGCTACCTGTTTTCTCCTGTGTTTACACGTTTCTAACTGGCTTTTGAGCTCAGCAATGTGCTTTAGTGTGAACTAGTTAGTGCAAAGTAAGTGTGTGACCTTTTGTGTTTGCCAGTGAGCTACAGGAAAAGTCTTGATTGGTCGTTTGCAGTGTCTGTCGTGTGTATGACCTCTCTGTATGAAAGCTGTAGGTTCTTGGTAACATGACTGACAGATGAAAAGACTCTTGACACTACTGTAAAGCAGACTTTGATCTCTTCTCACATGTTCCCCTGAGCTGCGCCGAGAACCGCTCTCGAACTGACTCGATCTGGTCAAGCTCCTGGTCTGAGGGCTCGAGGGATGGAGGAGGACGGAGAGGGACCAAGCCCTGGTCGACCTTCAAGCCCAGCAACAGCTCCAGATGTGAGCGCCTTTTCCTCTCCTTCTCCAGCAACCTCCTGTTCTTCTTGTTCTCCTCGCTCATGCTGCTCAGCTGCACACAGACACAAACACACACAGAAAGCATCCTGTTAACAATCTGCCATGCGAGTAAACCACCTCTGATTTATTGCATCAGTTACATGTGTAATTACCACAGACAAGAATTCCAACACGTCTCTGTACCAAGGGGTAATTTCTTCTGAGGTTGTTACATCATCTTATCAATTCTTACGTCAAAAAGGAAAGCTCTAAATTACGTAAATGAAGCTCTAAATCTGTATCGTTTTTCCTTGAAGAGATGGAATTAGTTTGTCTGAGAGCGCATTTAGCGTAACTTTATGGTTATGATGCCGAACGATACCAGAAATCCTTCGGAAAATATTTTCCAGTGTTGGAAAGACGGATAAAATACTTTGGTAAGATTTTCTCCTACATTTCTCCCACCCTAAGGCTTTTATTGTTCCAGTGCAACGGTTGTAATTTTGCAATTTATAAACAGAATTCAAGAATCTTTTGTTATTTTCTCAGAATATTAGAATTACACACACACACACACACACACACACACACACACACACACACACACACACACAATAGGTGCAGTGGATAGAGAGTTGATGGTCACTGACATGAAACAATGAAAATTAAGATCCTGGTTGTTAAAAGTGACATGTAATCAAAGAAGAGAAATGGGCCGAGGAGCGAGCCCTGAGGAACGCCTTGTGTAAAGGTGATGATGGCTGATTTGTGCTCGCTAACAATAACAAACATATATTATTAATAATTTTAGATTTACTTTGAGGGTCTGAGGGTTCGATCCTCGAGTGTCGCTGTTCTACCCGTGTCCGTGTGAGTTTCCTCCCACCTCCCAAAAACACGCCAGTAGGTTGAGTGGTGACTAAACTGCCCCTCTGTGAAAGTGTGTCAGGTGCCCTGTGATGGACTGGTGCCCCATCTAGGGTGCATTCCTGCCTCACCAGGCCAGTGTTCCCAGGATAGGCTCCAGATCCATCTAAACCCTGATCAGGATAAAATGGAGATGAATGGATGAATGGGAAGGGATGAAAGAGTCTGCGTGAAATGCAACCAAAGGACACGTGTGCACTTCGGTTCAGACCTCAGCTCGGAGACCTGGTCTTATGAGGGATGAGTTGTGGTTGTGTTCTGGGAAACGGATCAGGATTAGCTCAGGATTAGGTAAGTTTAGGCCACTGATTATTCGCTACTGAAAATCTGGAACCTTCATGTAGAGACCATGAGCAAGGCGAATGACAGATGCCTAACTGGGACACATAACATCTCTTTTGAAAAGTTTCAGTACGTAATTGAGAAAGCAGTTCTTCTCAGACATGAGTAAGAGCAAATGATCGCTTGATGGCAGTTCAACACTCCCCCATGACCGGGACTTGTCTGAACGCTGCTTCTTTATGAACCGTGGCTTCCAGAAAGCTGTCAAGCGCATGTTTTGGTTTGGTGATAAGTACTAGGCCTTTAACAGATGTATTCGCTGTTGACTCTTGGTGCATACACGCAGAAACATATGAGTATGCCTTCTAGTACTTCAGTAGCAGCACTAACAATTCTTCACATCCTTGTTGCACTTTGTCTGCTTCCTCCACGCTGCCTCATGCTTTTACAATGCTCTTTCACACATGGCCCAGTCTGGGTCCGTTATCAAGCGCGGCTTTCACAAAGCTGCCTCGCACATGTTTGAGGTAGAAGTTTCTTCTGCAGTCCAAGGAGGCGAGTGATGTTTGCCAGGAAAAGGGGAGCACAGACACGACATGAAGAGTTTCAGAGAACAATTGAGAGTGAGGGAATTAATTAAGGAATGGAAGTGAGAACCGTGCTCCAGAAGCATAGAGTTTATTCTGTCAGCTGGTCCTAGTGAACTTACCTTGAATTCGTAAATTCTTAACTTGGACTCTGTTCTCTAATGTGCTTAGCTTCTAATGAAAACACTGATGAGCTGTTCTTATCACATCTAAATAAAATAGAAAAAATATATATTCCTAGAGCTTTACAGAACCTGCGAGAAGGAATGTGCAGCACATTTGCATTTCCAAAGCCGAGGCACGAGTGACCAACGGCTTCTGTATCTTTAAAGCTTTGCGCTCACAGTATCTTCTTTCTGATTGTTCCTCTATGCTGTTCCCTTCTGTGCTCGGTGCTTTGAAGACCACAGCTTGGCAGCAGATCTCGAGCTGCTTTGCAAGCAATGTGACCCGTTCACTTAATTGCCTATTCAGACCTACTATACGCTAAAGAATGGAGCGGCTTTAAACCCTGACAGTTCACTATATGTCTCTTTGTTCATTAAATGGTGCTGGATGTTAGGGAAAAACCCTTTTCCTTCAACAAATAACTTTAAGACCGGTATGTTGAGCAATGTGCCGTTTTTAAGATTTTTTCGAGACAAAATTAACGTTTTATTAGCATTTCACCTGCGGCAGTTCATTACAGTGACGTTCATACAAAGTGGTCTGTTAAACCGCCACCTTCTTTTTCTGTCACCAGACCTGCTTGTATTTCTCAGCTGAAATCTGCAGTGGTGAAGAGTCTTTCAGTCCTGTGACTTATCCGTGGTTCTATTCCTCCTGTTAAAACGTCCGCTGTGGTCATCTGGAAACACATCAGATACAGAAGCCCAGCTCTGAAGGTACCGCAAAGCAGCAGCTGAAGTGGAACTAAAAGAAAAACATCCAACACTCAAGGCACACTACGTCCGACCGCGCTCAAGCAGTAACGTAACAGGCTGATTTATGGCGTTAGATACAGAACGAAGGATTCGGATCGTTCGGTACGCACACGGTGCCGAAGATGCACGAGGAAACAGAACTATATCGAGTGCACAGGGGCATCGTCAAGATTTATCCGTATAAGTGTGATGCTCATATGGTGTACCTCAACCTGGACTTCTTTGCAATTTGGTTAGTTATCTGGTTAGTTAGTTATCTTATTTTGAACTTATACCTGTCTGGTGACTACCAACTTGCTAAGCTAGCAGTCCCCTAATCAAGTGTATCTTCTTGATGGGTTCATTCTCATCTCTCACGCTAAACATTTATTTAAAAAAGGCTCTGTACAATTTTCTCAGCCTCAGGCAATTTGTCCGGTACCATGTTGAAGTTTATAAACGTTAAATGAAATCGGGTGGCCGGTAGTGTCTAGGAGACACACATACAAGATGTCTGGTCTCGTTGAATTTCTAATTAACTTTGCATTCTGGAAGACACTCTAATGTTCGTCAGCTTAAGAGGATCACGGCCATCATTTAATTATGAAGAGGCTAATGACGTTCTCAAATATTAACCCGGCTCTTTAAAAAGCCTCCGAATAACTGATCACGCCGAGTCTAATCTTCCATCGGCCCGGATGAGAGAGACGGATGTGCGGAGAGTGGAATGTATTTTCTCTTAATCTCAAAGAGGGTAAAAAAAAAGGCTAAATAAATTCACTATCAACAGCATATTTATCCGAGAAATAATAAAGCAGCGCTATTCTAGAAACCTCAAGCAGGCTCGGCGTTCGATTAGAAAGCAGAGCTTTAATAAGATACATGTCTCTCCTTTTAAAATCGGTATTTATCTAGCGCATAGCTGTCATAGCTCGAGCACGATTTCAAATTGAATTCTAGCCTTAATGGATCGTAGCAGATTCCACGTACAATAATAAAAATACCGATCGATGGATCGCAGCGCGGGAACGGCGCGGTATTGTTCGTCCGGAAAGCGTTCAATCGAGCTCGCTTCATTTACAGAAAGGACATGAATTATAGGCTTTTATGAGAAGCGAGTGAAGAAATTAGAAATCAAATCCTGTCTGACTTTATTCCAGCCCAGCAATCTATGCAGATTAGACAGGGGCAATTTAGCCTCGGCTGCCACGCTCATTTTCTCACCATTACACCAAAATGAAGTAAGACATTCCATTATTATTTAGACTGCGAACTGCGAGTGACTGTGTGGCTACGTCGCTGAAAATTACCTTGAAATATTTCCCCCTCCATCATTTTTTTTTCTTTTTCCTCCCTGACTTTGCAGTCATTATGTCAATAGTCTCAGTCTGATTCAATATCAGTAATGATTCATGCTGTTGATTAAGGGGTGAGTCCGTCTGTAGGTGTCGGGTAATTATCGCCCTGACCTATAATGAGAATATTTCCCAAGATCCTCACTTCCACGCCTGGCCTCTGCGTGCTCTACTCATCGCTGCGTGTCCCTATCAGCCTTACTCCATGTCTGTCCGTGCGGGACTGGTTTCGCTCGACCACACCCCCTGACAGATTCATCCAATCATCTCGTCTTGAGCTCACCCTCATGTCTTAGCTCAGATCATCAGAATAATGATTTGGATTTGAAATAAGCCAGAATTTCTAGAGGTTAGAGTTTAATTAAATACCACAGCGCTGTTGAGTGCCGGATAGTTGATTCATTTTCTCTAACAGCAGCTTTGACAGTAGTGCAGCTGTGCCTGTGCACTTTACACACATCTGGAGGATTAACAGCGAAGTCCACTCGATGGTGTGTCAGAGCCAAAGCATTCCTGTACTCAGGTTTCCAAATCCAGCTGTAATGATTAGCGAGTTTGCGAACGTTGACAAGCGCTCTCTGGTTCTCTTAAAAAACGTCTGCTGTCTTTGTGATTGTTGTCATGAGCTGTGTCTCAAAGCACAACCATACCTTAAATTCAGAAGTATTTACTTAATCTAGAAGATCCAGATGACCAGTTTGAGGGTCCAGATGACGGTTTGAGGGCACATGAGAGGTTTTTAAAATTCTAATAAACAAAAAAAGGAAGTGTTAGTACTCAATTACAGTCTAAAACAGTATACGTATGTATGTGATCTCAGACACAGCCCTAACTTGTTTATTCAGTTGCACACAGTCTCACATGGCACTATCCCGACCCCACTGTGCTGCTATTTAACAAAGAAAAACAAGCTTGATATTGTGACGTTTTCTGTAAGAAGAAGTTGTTCATGGAAGGAGTCTCCAGTTTCAGAGTTTTCTGACATGGGAAAGTTTTCACTACGGACGTCGCTGTCATGCCGTCAGTAATAATCATTACTCGCGTGTCATCCTATCCTATCCTATCCTAGCCTATCCTATCCTATCCTATCCTATCCTATCCTTTCCTTTCCTTTCCTTTCCTATCCTAGCCTATCCTATCCTATCCTATCCTATCCTATCCTATCCTATCCTATCCTATCCTTTCCTATCCTTTCCTTTCCTTTCCTATCCTAGCCTATCCTATCCTTTCCTATCCTATCCTATCCTTTCCTTTCCTATCCTATCCTATCCTTTCCTATCCTATCCTATCCTATCCTTTCCTATCCTTTCCTATCCTTTCCTTTCCTTTCCTTTCCTATCCTATCCTAGCCTAGCCTAGCCTAGCCTAGCCTAGCCTAGCCTAGCCTAGCCTAATGTCTAGCAAAAATAGGCACATTTATTGGGTATATATGGGTATTGGATCTGTGCCACCTCTGACACACTGCCGTAGAGTTTTACATCAAACATTCAAAACTATGAACAGTAGGTAATGAATAACACACTACAGATCGTGCGGTTATATGAAAACGATGCATGCTGGGGCTGTGTAATGTGGCACGATCCTGTTAGCTCTTCAAACTGCATTATTTGCATATAACTGCACGATCTGGAGTGTGTTATTCCACTTATTACACCGCAGCCATTTGCCAATTTGCCAACGATTACAATGTTTAATTGAATATCGCGCATTTTAAACACTTTCTTGTGCGACTTTACGAAGTGCTGTGGCTATTAAACTGCTTATAACCAGGACGCTTTCCATAAATGTTCAAATAAACGTCTCCTAAAGAAAGTCTGCACATCAACGATTATATGTTTTACTCTGTTAAACGATACGTTTTGAAAATGCATTCACGTGCGCCATACAAATCCCTGTGTGTGAGCTTATACGAAAACAGTCCACGCCTTGTGACCAATCAGATTCGAGAACTCAACTGTGCTGTGCTATAAGGACGTCTATGATGTTTTTATTGTTAAATTGATAACTTATGAATGTGACATTATTGTATTTGCAGAAAGTTTTCTCAAAGAGAAACAATCTGTTATAGGGTTCTACATAGAACCTTTCCGCATAGAGAAGTTTGTATCTGAATTATTTTAAGTTTTACGTTCCTGAAATGTGTTTTGGATTGAAACTCATCCTTTGTTTTAGGTCTCTTTAATAACCTGGTTAAATACCATGTTCCTACAAATAAGACAAGGCCAAATGGGTTCGAAAACAGAGAGAGAGAGAGAGAGAGAGAGAGAGAGAGAGAGAGAAATCGTAACGTATCGGGCGTTGCGAGTGAAGCGAGCGATTCACACACTCTTGTGTCTCACCTGTTGATTTAGCAGCTTGACAGACTGCATGTTGGACCTCAGCCTTGACTGGATGTCATCTATTTTGCGCAGGTTATTGGCTAGCTGGGTCCTACACATGAAAGACAGAGCGGAGCGAAAAGAACGGATAAGAGCACAGAAACACCAGATGCGTTAATGACGGCTTTCAAACAGCCGAGCGGCGATTCATCGTCTCCTGAAAGGGAAGCTGCGCCCAACTGTATCATGACCTTGTTTGTGGAGGAAAAAGAAAAAAATTAAATGACATTTTCTTCGTTTTAATTCAAAGGGCAGCGAAGTTATTAAGGAACGTTGGATGAGGTAAAACCGCTAGCCCCGCGAATAACATTAACATAGCGACAGACATGAATAAGGACGAACATAACAAGCCAGAGAAGAACGAGAATCCGCCGTCTATTAAAGCACTTTTGTGTTTTATGATGGCCGGCTTCCCAAAAGAAATGGCCATCTAATTAACGATCTGTAGTGTAGCGCACGTCACGTAACGCAGTCTTCTCTTCCAGCTCTCCGGAAAACAGGCCATTTTCTGCATAGATGAACTCGTCCAGTCCAGTTAAAAGGCGAATTCTCGTGCAACTTTTCTAAACGCCGCTTTATGAGCGACATCAGTGCCAGACTTTATCGCTTATTAAACCATTTCTCAGGCTAATTTGCCTGTAAAGAAAGACTCAAGTCTTTTATGAAGTTTATATAAAAAGCAATGGATAGGAAGAGGTCCATCATGCTTCAGTTGCAGATTCATCTTTAATGAATTCCACACACACACACACACACACACACACACACACGTTTCTACCCTATTAGTGCTGAAGACTTACAGAAAGAAAGAGAAGAGGAAAAAAAAAATCAAGATGTTACGTGCCCATTATGAAGATTTACATATAAAAGATCCTGTCTGACAAGTCATAACAGATCCGTTCTGGAATAATAAGACTTGTTCGCTAATTTTCGTCCCACTGCTTCTTATCAGTCAATATTAAAGACTGTGGGCCAGCAGAAGGGAAAAAAAAAAAAAAATTAGAAAGATCAACAAAAGCTTTTCTTAATAAAGAGCGCTAGGCTAGGCTAGGCCTGTATAACCCCGTAATCCACAGCGCGCTGTAATGAGCTCTTCTTCCTCAGCATACAAATCGTACAAGGGCTTGGAAATTAAAAGAAAAGAAGACGAGGGAGGTATTCGGAGATGATCGGGAGCAGATGAGTGCGCTCTGTTCCAACTCCTCATCAACCAGATATTAAATATCAGCAGCGATTGTGACAGACGTGATTGTAAAATATGAAGTTTGAGTACACGGCGTGTTTAATTACACCGTCTCTCTGGAGGAAACGCACGCGATTCATCTGTCCGCTAGGACAGAGGAACGTCTCCGCAGACAGGAACCCAGCGTCTGAGTTTGCGTCCCGACTGATAGCAAAAACGAGATGGAGAACAAGCAGCCTTTTAATCGAAACCATCTTCTTCATGTACGAGAGAACCGAACAGAGCGCTGCTACATCTCCGCTAGGTTGAAGGTTGAGCTAATGACCAGTAATAGAAGGACCATTGCTTTGCTACTGCAGTTAGATCCGTGTTGCTCACTAGATCTCTATTTCTGCTGGGACGGAAGTCCAGAATTGAGGTCAGGACTCACTTGGGGAAAGTTCCGCATACTCAGAGCCGGGTTGCGCGCATGCTTAAGTGGACTTTCTAGGTGTCTCGATGGTGTTTAGGTGTCTCCTGTAAAGAAAACATGCTTAGGGTGTAGACCCAGCCCTTATCTTACTTTATATCGATTACCTTAATTACATTAATTCATCAATTTATCCATAAAAACACTCCATGAAATAAACTTAGTGTCTCTAAGTAAGATGCGTCTCCGCCGATCTCGTAGCGTTGCGCAGCGTTATGTCAAACCGTCAGACAGTAGCGGCGGATCTAATCCTGCTCCTCACTCGAGCCGATACATCACGCAAGGACAGAATCGAGCGTAGCTCAGACATGCCTCGGGTTTTAGACAAACTCCACCCTGAGCTAGTCTGAACACTGAGCTGCGCATTTTCGCTATTAAATTCTCACCCAACTTTCGCAAATCTTTACGGTTTATTTTGGAATCCTAGATCAGGATTTGAAGTTGAATCTACTCAGATGCCACGTGTATTTCACAATTTTAAGTACTACGCAAGGCCAAAAAATCTAATTCAACTCACATTTTAAATTAATCTAGTGTACACAGTTCACATCTAATGCTGCACACTATAGTTATATACATAATAAAATAGTAGATTTGTTTATTAGTTGTTATTTGATATTTAGACGCTATTTCAGCCAATCAGCAGTCAGGAAATTACTGAGAACCTGTCGGCGAATGTGTCTGTGATTAAACATTTGAACCGTCTTGCCTTAGAATAAATAAATAAACAAATAAATAAATAAATAAATAATCAACTTCATTACAGCAAAACGGCTTTACAAGAATAACAAGGAGTAGAAAGATATTACAATATAATTCCCAATCCTCATGGCGCAAACTTCCTTCCGTAAGCGAGAGCGATGTTTATATCCGCTTTCTCTACAGCTGAACAACTTCTTCGCTGGGAATGAATGGAGGAATTATTTTTTTAAGACTCCGTGATCCAGGGGAAATATTCGGCGCCGCACAGAATATTCGCTTCTCTTGAGCGCGCTGCCGAGACGCTCCTGTGCGCCTCTCAGTCTTCAATTTCCAATCAGCAGCCCTGTAATTCTGCTAATTAGCCTGAGATTTGTTGACAACTTGACTGGATTACGGGGCGGCCGATGCTCTCTGGCGTCTGCGCCCCCGTCGCCGCGTGTTTACAGTAATCCGCAGCCGCGATCGCTCGCCGTTCGCTAATTAAGAGCAGATAATTGTGGCTTGATTTAACGAGCGCATGGTGAGAGCTGACGAAGTGTTGGAGGGAAAGCAGCTGGAGAGAGAACGAGAGAGAGAGCGAGACGGAAAGACGCAGACGGACGGGACTATGAAGTGTGGCTCAAGCAGTGACGTTTTTCTGCAGAAGGCCTAACGGATTCTGATTGGTGCTGATTATTTTCCTCTGACAGCAGCTCTGACAGTGGTGCAGCTCCAAATCACAGATCTGTATTAATGCGCTTATTATCGTTTCTATAGTAACAGCTCATTCACCGAGTCTTGTACGCCAAATGCATTAAAAACGCATTAAAAAATTGTTGATATAATTGTTATTTAACGTTTATGGAAGGAGTCTCCAGTGTCAGTGCTTTTTCTGTTGGTATCAGAGGAATAAAACACTTCAGGAAGTAGCGTTAGAGGAAAATAATCAACTTCCTAAAGTAGCAGTGGAAACAGTAACTCCGCTTCATCGCTCCGCTTCGTGGTGCTGATTATTTTCCTACAACTGCGTGACACCGAATGTTTTATTACTCACATAAAGGAGTTTAAACTTTACTATATCCACTGCATCTGTAGACCTGGACATGACTTTACAGAATTTAAGTAAGCAACTAAATGAATGAATGAATGAATAAAAAGAAAGGTAAAAAATGAAGCTGTGGTGTTGGCTAATTGTTTGTTTGGTTTTTTTTGGACTTTATTCCGCTTTACAGCACGTTACGCTTTTAATCTTTGTTCTGAGCTGAAAGGAAAAGTGCCGACTGGACAGCAGGAAAGGCACACGAGCAGGTTTTTACACCTCCGAGTCTTTCATTCATTATGTGTTCCTCATTATGTGTCATATTTCCAATAAACCTGCCAATTAAGAGCTAATTTTAGCAGCTCATTCAGGTTAGACTCAAATATAGCACCTTTCATTTGCATGGATATAAATAATAAATGAACACCTTATAGATCCAGCGTATAAAACGTCTATTAACGCTTTCCCGTCACGCTGATGGCGGTCACGTCGCGCTCCGGGATTGAGGTTTTAAAATTGCGTAATGATATTACGCTGATGGATGAGCCCCAGACTGACAGGCATGAAAATAATACCACTTATTTCCCCTATATACAAACCACATGCACAAAAATAAAAAGGTTTCAAGAGACCTTAATAACCGAAATGATCAGAAATGCAGAAAAGGTGGAAATAAAGGAGTGACGTCCTCCGACGTGCTTCTCAGCTCAGGTTAGAGGAGAACGTTCTACGCTCGGTTCTACCAAATCCAATCGATAGATCTATATGGATCTATATGAATAATGTTTTCTCAATTATTAAAGTAGACGAAGGGAGCGGCTCATCACGGTTCATCACGCTGTCAGATCCTCTAATCTTATCATTAAAACGATCGACAGCTGGAGGGCAACATCTGATAACAACTAGGAGTGAGAACAATCGAGTGCGGTACGAACACACACCCTGGTGCGACGTGAAGAAGGCGCAGAGGCCAGAGCGTAACGAGGGTCGGGGACAGAGGCAGCTTCTCTAACTGGTCCTGTCCTCTCTTTGCTGTTTTATTCTCCTAATGAAACTAATAACGGGTTTAAAGAGGAACATCAATCTGAGAAGAGCCTCTGAAAAGCTTTTTTATCCCCCTCGATAAAAATGGCAGATAAGCCGATCTACATATGTATCTGGAATGATTGACAGTCGTGTAGGTGTTTCAGATTCCCTGATATTAACCGACGCTCATGGAAGCCCCTCCCCGCCCTCATTTTCTTACGTTTTTGTCATGGTAAATGGAGAATGTTTTGAGTTCAGTAATGTGAAATAAAATCTATGAATGTATGAATAATGTACTTGTTATTTCAAGACATTATCACATTATTACAACGTACCCATTATTCTGACTTTGCAACTGGTCAATAAGACTTAATAAGTCATATTAATGAGTTACTAACTTGTTATTTCAAGACATCTTATGCCCTACTAACTCTCTTACCACTCTGTAACTTACTACTACTTAGCAACTGGTTATTACGACTTCCTGACTCAGTACCTTGACGTACTAAAGCGTTATTCTGACTTACTAACACGTAATTTCAGGATGTTCTCATTACTACAACTCTCATTCCTCATTACTAACTCATAATTATGACTAAGTTGCTTGTTCTTTCAATATAGGATCTCATTATTAGTCGCAATACAAGTTACTAAATTGTAATGACAAGCTAACATCTTGACAGTTTGAACCTGTGATCTGCAGCTGCACCACTGTCGGAGCTGCTGTTACAGAAAATTCATCAACACCTTCTGACCAATCAGAATCCAGAATTCAAAACTCAGTTAAACTGATGCGACTGGCTGCTTGTGCTCGGTTTATATTCTACAGCAGAATGACGCTGTGCATGTGTGTCATCTATTCCACAGCTATATCACACACACACACACACACACACACACACACACACACACACACACACACACACACTCAGAGTGGTGTACTCACTCCTCCACCTCCAGACGACCTCTTAGCTGATTAACAAGCGCTTGCTGATTAGCGGCGTGACCGTGGACGGCCTGAGTGGTGGAGAGAGCGAGCGAGCGAGAGAGAGAGATGAGATGAGATGAGATGAGATGATCGTTAGCTCTCAGTGCATAAACAGAGATGAAGTGCGATACAAGGCTCATGAATCCTTCCAGCCAATCAGAGCAGGAGATGAGCAGTCTGTCGTAATGACTCGAATCAGGATATGGTAACTCTGCTCTGTGTGAGGAACACACTCGGGTTCACATCCCATGCTGCGTCCCAATTCGCCTACTATCTGTCCTAAGCAGTATTCGAGATTAGAAAGTAGGATGTGAATCAAACTTAAAAAGATTTTAAACTAAAGTGGCGTATGAATTGTATAGTGGGCTGAAGGCTGCACATTTAGCCTACTGCCATATCTCATAGGAGATAAAACGCTGAACAGGCCACGCCCACAGATCGAGAAATTCTGGTAAATACGCAAATACATGCTAGGGAGAAAAGAAAAAGCCATTTCATCTGAACTGTGATGTGACTAAAACCAGGATACGTTGATGGAGAGAAGAAGCTGACCTAGTTGGCATATTAGCATAGCAGGTATTTTAGCACAGAACGAAGCACGAGTAAAAACGGCAGGTTTAATAAGTAAGTAGGACATTCGGAGCGGTCTTGGTGTTCACCTTTGCTCGTGTCATTCCTGAATCTTTCATCTAAACCTACTCTGGGTTTTTTTTTTTTTTAATAGGACAGAAAGAAAGCTGTCCACTTTTTTTACAGCATCTTGACGACTAAAAAAATCCAACAAATCACAAACCCTGAGTCACAGAGACCTACAGGAAAACATCTCTGAGGCCCTCGGAGGGCCGAGACAAAAATAATCTGGGAATAACAAACTGCTCTCGAGTTCAGGCGACGGTGGCCGTTGACTCCAGACGGTAGGGGACGTTTCTCTGAGAAACCAGCAACAATTACTGCGAGACCTACATCTGTCTTTAAGCTGAGTTTGAGAACCATTTGGAAGCAATTAATGCCATTTCATGATGAAGGGATACGAAAAAAAAAAAAAGTGCATCAGACACATCAGAGAGAAGATTGTCATTACTGCAGGCGTACACAGTGCGTCCTCGCTGAACCCTTTGAACTTCGGTCCATACGTTGTCCACCGCGCCAACGTACAAAGTGCCATTTCCTCCGATGCTCTTAATGGAAAACAAGAGCTATTCATTTCCTTACAAACATGTCCATTAGGGATGAGAGGGGAGGTTCGGGAAAGGCTGCGTGTCGGCGCCAGCTTTTGAAAGCCGTAGGTAGGAAGGCCGTACCGATTGACAAGACGAGCACGCAGACTCCCCCTCTCCCTCTCCCTCTCTCTCTCCGTCTCTCTCTCTCTCTCTCTCTCTGAGGTATAATTATCTTTTGGTGTTCTGCCAGAGATGGTTCTCCTCACTGGAGTTGAGGAGAAAAGTGAACGAGTTCTTGCCTCGAATCAGCTCTGGATGAGAAGCGATTATGTTCTACATCACGTCGCGCTGGGATTTCTTCATCATGCAAAGCAGTCGGGATGACAAGTGTTACGCAGAGACGAGCAAGAGCTGATGAGATAACACACACAGAGAGAGAGAGAGAGAGAGAGAGAGAGATTCACAGCACGGGCGGCCATTTAATGACAATTCAGCCATGTTGCAGTAAGTCGACTTCTCCGTTGCAGCGCTGAACCGGTTTTAACACGTGGGCCTCTAGAGACAACGGCATTCACATCGAGTGAAGTGCTACAGTAGCAGTAGCTTCGTGATTATGTTGCACGTGCAACAGTATAATTTGCCTGAAAGGAAAAGGACGTGGGACGTGAGAAAGGAATCCGCCTCGAGCTGATTGGATGTAGGGGAACGTGCAACAAAGAGCTGCGGTTTCACCAACATCGGCACGTGACAAGCAACGTGCAGCTTGAGATTTTCACTATTCCATGCAAACTGAATCACAAATTAGGTACGATGGTAAAGTAAAAACGAACGATTCCTCGGACCAATCCTGGCACGTGTCGTATAACTAGGGCCTGGCGTAATCACAATATAATACTGATATTGTGATAAATTGCGTCTCAACACACTTCCCTGAGATATCACAGAAATAAAGCTCTTTTTATTAAAGCTTAAATGTTTTTAAGGTCTGTAGAAAGGAATGCTCCTCTGGTTTTCGGCTAGCAGACAGTAACAGTGAAGTATCGACCGATAAAGCAACACGTGATCGCTTATTCTCCACACACGTGCCTGACATGGAGCTGTGATTTCAGCCATGTTCGAACAGAGATTACGTGATGAGTGAGGAATCCAAAACGACGGGTTGGATACCTGCAGTCGGTTTCCATCTACTTTTTTTTTTTAACGCTCAAAAACGGAAGAACAACTTACACTCGTGTTATATACGACCTCTCATTAAACGTGTGCGTGCGAGGAAGGCTTTAAATTCTGCATGCGGAACGTAGTGAGGAACAGAAACGTCTGAGGCTGCGGCGTAGCCCGGAGAGAAGGCGATGAAGCGCGCGGCATGGAGAAGAGCTGGAGCTGTTAAACAGGTGATTAGACACGTACTCTCTCTCCACGCTGACGGTGGTCAAAAGCTCGTTCTGCTCTTTGATCCGTCCAGACAGACTCTCGTTAGCGGCCCTGATAAAGACAGAAAAACACGGGTTAGTTTCCATGCCAAGACCTCCACTTTCAGTGTTAGCTTTTCTTTATTTCTTTTGCATATGATTGTGTTAAAAAAAAAAACAAAAAGAGCCAGTAACAGACGTCACGATCAGGTAAGTGTACATCTAAACAAGGCTCCGCGTGAAGGAACAGCGTTATTCCAGTCTCTCGGGAAAAGCCGCACGCTCTCGAGCTCTCGCGCTTTCAGTCGTTGAGGTTTTGAGGAGAAATCGTGAACAAACAGAGACGCAGAGTGTCACGGCCCGCGTGCTCTCAGATCACCTTCATTACACGTTATGTAGAGCAGCACAGAGGCGTTTTCACTCGGCTCTGACTGTATCATTAAACTCCAGCGCGATCCAGCCGGGAGAAGTCGAGTAAATGCTGCTCAGGTCGGAAGGAGAACGCGGGGACGATGATCCGGCGGTGATAAAGCATCGCTAAACAGCACGGAGCAGCAGCCATCACGGCCTCCGCGGCTTTCAGCACAACTGATTGTGTCCTGATTGAGCTTAAATTACAAATCAAATACTGCAGCTCTAATCAGAGAGACAGAGAGAGAGAGAGAGAGAAGGATAGAAAAAAGAAACAAGGGAAGGGAGACGGACACAGAGGAAGAGACAGACAGATCGAAAGAGGGAGGGAAGGAGAGAAAGAGATGGGAAAAAGAAACACAGACTGTGAGAGAGGCAGACAGAGAACCTGAAGAACGAGAGAGAGCGAGAAAGAGAGACAGAGAGAACTTGAAGAACGAGAGAGAGAGAACTTGAATGAGAGAGACAGAGAACTTGAAGAACGAGAGAGAGAGAGAGAACTTGAATGAGACAGAGAGAACTTGAAGAACGAGAGAGAGAGAGAGAGAGAGAGACAGACAGACAGACAGAGAACTTGAAGAACGAGAGAGAGAGAGAGAGAGAGAGAGAGAGAGAGAGACAGACAGACAGAGAACTTGAATGAGAGAGACAGAGAGAACTTGAAGAACAAGAGAGAGAGAGAGACAACTTGAATGAGAGAGAGAGAGAGAGAGAGAGACAGAAGTTAAAGAATGAGAAAGATCGAAGTTTAATGAACGAGAGAGAGAGAGACAGAGAACTTAAAGAGAAAGAGAGAACCTAACCGAGAGAGAAGCTAACCGAGAGAGAAGCTAACCGAGAGAGAAGCTAAGCGAGAGAGAAGCTAACCGAGAGAGAAGCTAAGCGAGAGAGAAGCTAACCGAGAGAGAAGCTAACCGAGAGAGAAGCTAACCGAGAGAGAAGCTAAGCGAGAGAGAAGCTAAAGGTCGAGAGAGAGCTTGATCGTTTGTGAGGAATAAAACACTCCGTGCTGTTACAGTAAAATAATCAACAGGCTGGTGTGATGAAGCAGAGGTTTGTTTTCCTGTAAAAGCAGGTCCTGACGTGTTTTATTCCTCTTACACCACAGTGATTTGACAATAATTACAATTTTTAATTCATTAAAAAATTGACACGTCATACTTTTTTATCCATTTACAGTTACACTTAATGTTACAGCATGGCCACAGAACAAGACTGTCATGCTTCTCAGTCCTGAAGATGCCAGTACACAGAAATATAGCACTGTGTGTGTGTGTGTGTGTGTGTGTGTGTGTGTGTGTGTGGACAGTAGGAGTGTTTACTTGTGCTCGGTGATCCAGAGGTTGATGTTGGTCACCAGCTGTTCTCTCTCCTGATGGAGGTGGGAGTTTTCTGTCCGGGTTTCCTCCAGATCCCGTTTCAGCCGCTGCAGCTGTGTGTGAGGAACAACAGGTCAACGCCACACACACACACACACACACACACACACACACACACCTCAAATCCATTCTTATACAGGAACCTGGATACGAAAGTGTGCTCTAACAGTCAAAAACTGACCTCAATCTATTTTCATAGAATTTCATAGTATTTCGTGCATTTTGAACATCCCTGAAAACCTAGCAGATGATTATAAATAAATAAATAAATAAATAAATAAATGTGATCCCGCTGCGTACACACACTAAGCCTGAACCTTTCATCCAGCACTAACTTTAACTGTCGTGTACAAGTCAAAATGGTGCAACGTGGGTGATAAACATATTTTATTATAAACTTCTAGATGGCAAACCAAATTCCTCACACACACACACACACACACACACACACACACACACACACACACACACACATACACACACACACACACACACTCAGTCACCACCCACCTGCATCAGGAATCCACTCTCATCTTTCTCTCCTTCCCCACAATCACTCTTTCCCTCTACATGCGATTAATTGGTTCAGTATGCTGAGAGAGACGCCTGCAGCTTTCCCACGTCTCATGTTTACTACGTTATTACGCTTTACGCCGCTCCCGTGCTCTCGAGGGGACGCGCGCACCTCTGATCAGGTGACTTCGATTACACTTTCCTTCATCCCGTGTTTTTCTGGGATCCAACTTTTTACTATTGCAACATGAAAAAGAGGGGTTTTCTTTTTCTCTCCGAAAGAACAAGAAGGAAAAAAAAAAAGACAGGGAGCGAGACGCTAAACCAAAAGCAGACCTCGCAGATCGCTCACGCTAATGTGTTACAAATGCGTCTGGAGGCTGCGATTCTCTGGATGGTGTTTATGAGCAGCCGAGCAGCCCAAATAAATACGGGCATAAAAACGCAACGTGAGCGCTGGAGTGAACATGCGGAGCACGAGACGGATGAATGCAAACACCTCAGCGAGGGGGTAAATAGTTACGGATCAGAGAGAGAGAGAGAGAGAGAGCAATACATGAGAACTGCTAAGGGAAAGAGAAAGAAAAAGGGAAAGAGAAAGAGACAGAAAGAGCGAGGGACACACAAGAAAAAAAAAGGAAATTAAAATTGATGGAGGAAGAGAGAAAGGATAAAGTTTTTGTTAATCAAGAGAAAGAAGAGAGAACAGAAAGATAAAGGGGAGAAGGAGAGGGGGAATGAGAGAAAGTGGGGAAGAAAGAGAGGCATATAGAGGAAGATGATGAAGCAAAGATAGAAGAGAGGGAGAGGAGTGGAGGAAAGGACCATAGTAGAGAAATAGTAGAGGGAAGACAGGAAGATAAAGCAGAGAACAAGACCAAGTGGGGTTCTAGTTTATTAAGAGAGAGAAAGAAAAGAGAGAGAGAGAGAGAGAATGAAGTGATAGAGCAGGGTGCAGAGATGGGACACTTGATACAGGGAAGAAAAATAAATATTAATTAATGTAAAAAAGAGTCAGTTTTCTGCTAATATTAGCGGTGACCCGAGAGCACTTTTGCTTCTGCGACGCCGAGACTGAACCCTGGAGCATCAGCCGACATCGACACTCGTCCCAAACCGTGTTCTTAAAAACCACGCGGCTTTAAAATGACTTTTATTAACTGAAGCACTTCACAGTTAAACGCCTTCACACAAAACTCACGTGGTAAACACAATAAATACCGCCGAGTATAAACAGAATCGAATCAATCCGAACCAAAGGAAAGGAAAAAAAAAAACAGTCAAATCTCTTTATACGGAATTACGTCCAGTTCTAAGGAGACATTTCCAAAATCCCCTTCTGATCTTTGGCGTTTGTTTCGGGATCTGATATCCGATACGTTTTCTCCAATATCCAATCCATTGTTATTGTTTTTAACCGGTATCGGACTGATAAAGGGAGTCGGATCAGTGCTGAACAAAAGTAAATGAGTTTATATTCTAAATACAGATTAAAGAGGTGTGTGTGTGTGTGTGTGTTAGAGAGAGAGAGAGAGAGAGAGAGAGAGAGAAAGAACAATGGATGTGTTACAAAACCACAGTGGGAATAATTTCCCCGAGTCGGGGTGCAGCGGGCCTCTTCTCCAGCCATGACGTTCGCTGCTTAACATTTAGATTGTTTCTCTTAATGGAGGTGGAGTGACTCTCGTGTGTGTGTGTGTGTGTGTGTGTTAAAGAAGGGATTGATATCAGGGTCCAGAACATTTTGCAGGTATCATCAAGAAGAAAAGCGAGCGGTGTTTAGTGTGTATGATCTGTCTGAATTCAACTACGGATGAGTCATTTTGTAAATGAATCGTTTGGGAGTCGATTCGCTCATACGAAGAGTCGTCACAGATCCTGCGATACGCGCGCCGGAAGTATTCATCATTCTCTAAAGCGTTTTGACAAAGATAACCGGTGCATTTAACGAATCTTAAAAACTCCTGACTTGACAACTTTTTTCACTTGGGGGCGTGGCCTGTCCAGCATTTCATTTTTAGATGATGAGAAATGGTAGCAGCTGTATATACAGCTTCTCAGGCTAGTTAGTGAACCGCAAATAAAATAACATGCTAATCATATTCTTCATACTAGCTTCATTCTCAGATTAGATTAGCTACATACACTCTACTAGCTACATACGCTCAACAGAGGCGCCAACAAGCTCCGCTACTTCCTTTCAAGCTTTATTTTCTTTGTAATGTCTCCATGCACGTCTGATGAGAGGTTGCAAACGACAGGAAATTAGGAAACCAGGTTCTTCTTCCATTTTTTTGGATCGGACAGTAATACTAGGGAGGAACTAAAGACACGTCGCCCACGCGGGCTGTAAGATTGGACAGTTGTTTTGAGTCGTCGCTGTACAGCGTCATACCTGTTTTGCACAAAATGGAGAAAATCTCACTCGTCATTGGAATTGCGCATCCATGTCACACGCGTATGTAGAAAACGAACAATGTAGTACAGCCTGTAACTTGCGAGAGTGAAGGTAGGTTCAGGCTCAGCAAACAGAAATAAGACTCTGTATGGAGGTAGCGATATGTGTAGTGCTATTATTGCTCATAAAAGTGATTTTAAAATCCTGAGACATTCACTGGCAACATGGACATGGTATGATCAAGTCGGTATTAAACATCGACTCTGTTTGTGTGCCGAGATACTCTCAAGCTCAAATCAGCTCTATTCTGTGACGCGGTAAGACGGCGACTGAACCTGCACGGCTCTGCTAGGATTCATTTCTCTCCATGGTAAATAACATTAGCCAGTCTGTTAGAAGAGCTTTGCATGTGGTGGTGGTGGGGATGGGGGGATTGTCTGTGTGAGCTTTTTAATGATTTCCTCTCCTCGCTCTACGTCTGCAGTCTACCGTTCATACAGAGACATTTAATAAAGGCAGGAGCAGTAATCGGACCGCCTGCGCCATCATCCCGCACCATCACCTGCCCCGCTGTTTGACAGCTTATTCTGCCGCCGCAAAATGGCTTCCCCTCCTCCTCCTCCTCCTCCTCCCCGCATCTCTTCCTGCTTAATAACCAAAGGCAATAACTGCATTTCTGTGTGTGCGCGACTACAGACGGGAAGGGAGGAGATGGAGAGATGGAGAGATTCGGCACCCCGAAACGGCGAGAGATTAAAGAGCAGCGATTATGAGGAAAGAGGAGTTGTCAGAGAATCACGTACACATGCACGGTTCATGTCGATGTTTCAATTATAAGTGCGTATTACAGAGCGAGAGCTTTAGAGAAGCCTGTCTCGTGACTGTCACAAACACTGGGGGAGGAGGCCGAGCTGTTTTGTTTGTATGTTCCGTTTATTACAGCGCTCTTCCTTGTCACACACACACACACACACACACACACACACACACACACACACACACACACACGGTCTTACGCCAGACACACTCGCCCAGTGCGTTTCCACAGCCTCATGCGGAGATCTGGAGGGAGAGATACGACTTCTTCGGTCGCTGTATTCAAATCAGATTTCCAATCATCTCTCCATCTCTCCCACACAGACAGGTGAATTAATCGCTCTGGACATCACGGGGTTCCTCCTTTGTGTAGCTTCTGTGCATGGGCGCAACCAATCAGATATATTTACATAAGCGTTACGCAATAGCGACAATAATCATTAATCATTACAATAATCATTACGTGCCGTTTTACATACACAAGACCAGCGAGTCAGTAGAGCAGAGTAAGACTGTGAAAAATTTCCTGCGTTCTTGGGTATCGGGATTCTTCTTCTTCCTCTTCCGGCTTTTCCCTTCAGGGGTCTCCACAGCGAATCATCACTCTCCACCTATCCCTATCTTCTG
>CM074966.1:17071784-17082372 GCA_037577455.1 Pangasius macronema | reverse complement strand
ACATGTCCAAACCATCTTAATCTGGCCTCCCTAACTTTGTCCCCCAAACGTCCAACATGAGCTGTCCCTCTGATGATCTTGGGTATCGGGATTATACCCAAGAGAGTGATTATCCACATAGTCATGCTTCCATGACAGAGTGAAACAGATTCAGAGTAAATCAGATTCCTTAAACGACTTCAGGAATCCAGTTTACACCCGGTCATTTCATGCATCTTGTATCAGGACTGGATCGTGAGATCGACTCATTATCTCAGGACCTTTCTGAATAGTAAACCTCCCAGTGCATTATGGGTATAATATATAATATGGGCATTAAAGTGTATACACACTTGTCCAAAACTGATCAGTGTGTAGTCAGTTTACAAAAAAAAAATGCTGATGTGAATGTTGGGGAGAATTCTGTTTTCCAGAAATGCTGAAATAAAACCTGCATCGTGTATAATACGACGCTTTAATCCTCGGAGATCAGCGATTAAGCGGAATCTTCTCCATCAGGTGGAGATGCTGCTGCTGCTGAAGGACAGATCAGGAACTTTTTTTCTTGTGAGCGTAGAGCCATTCATATTGATACGAATGGGTTTGAGCTTTATTTCAGCCGAGTTCGTGAACTTAAAATGCTCAAAATGCAAATCAAATCAAAGCTATGTACGAGTGTGTCCACACTCTTAGGAATAACGGTACTAAACTGTACCGTTCCGTGTTCCCGGGTGGTACCCTCAAGGGTCTTTTGTACGTTTAGTAGTGGGTTTCTTTAGGGTTCTCTGGTTTCTTCGACAGCAGCAACAGAAACACTCGCAGACTGTAGGCTCAATTTCTACTGGGGCTAAAAACACAGGTTTGAGGCACTCGCCAAAAGATGAGGATTAAATGAGTCGATTTCACATTTTGTATGTGTCCTGAGAATCAGCATTACATTTGCACTAGATAATGACCAGATTCCTTCAACGAATTCAGAGCAATTTCGCCGAGACACTTATGATTTAATATAACTGTCAGACTGCTGGACGGTAAACCTAACAGGCCCAATGGCATCACACACCACTACAAACACTTCCTCTGAGATTCTTCACATTCTTCAGATCTTCGCTTGCTTCATGAAATGACATGTTCTTAGCTAACAAAGACTTCCAAATACCCCCCAATAAAGCTGTTGCTTAGTGTCCAATTTCCATGGATCCCTAGCTAGTCCGTACAGCCGTCAGTACCGTCTCCATAAAACACTCCGTATTCTTACTACAAAACAGTTCTGCCATCAAACACCGATAATAATAACCCGGTGATTATAGAATAATGTAGAACCTGTTACCCGGATTTTGTACCGTGAAGTGTGTTGCAATTTGCGCTTAATAAAAGTAACATTAAAAATTCATAAACGAAGCTAACGGAAAGCGTGTTAACACACAGCTCCGCGTTTTCTGATCACTTAAAAGAAAATAAGAGCCTCCAGGCCTCATGTAAGAGCACGCCTCATTCACCAGACCGGAATTAGTAATAATGCTCACATATATTGTTAAAGATGGCATTAAGAATTCATCATCGTACTAATTAAAATGTCTGGTGGATGATGTATTGGTTAAATATGTATATTTATTTTAAAAGGGCTCTGAATTAAATATGCAAGTTTGACGAGTAGGAAACGTGATTGAACAAGGCAAGGCCTATCCCACTGTGNGTGTGTGTGTGTGTGTGTGTGTGTGTGTGTCTTTCATAACAGCATAATTACATATTAAACCACCGTCCACCGGTGCACACGTGAGTCCTTATTAATAATACTAATGGATTCTTTAATTGCATCGGTACCAGCAACAATTTCCAGAGCGGCCACAACGAGTCGTCTAATGCCTTAATAACGGCACTTCTCCGATGACTAATGGCTCGTATGGAGATGGAGGAGAAGGTATGGCTTGGAGGACGTTGGGGAAAAGTAATTAAGCATCCCCTACTTATCCAAAGTCCAGCTTGTCCTTCCCAGAGTGCTCTCCTCAGGGCCAGGCTCTCCAATCAGTCCTGCTGCTTTCATACGGACGGCTTCTTTTTTTTTCAATCACCGTGAGATGAGTGTTTTTCAATCAGGAGCGCACGGTAAACAGGCTACGGTAAAAGCTGGTCCGTGATTGCTGAAGGATGCATAAAGAACTGCGCTACAATAGGATTTCTGTAGAGGAGGAGGACGGGACTGTAGAACTTCGCACTGCATCGATACGCTAGCGGTTTCTGTCAAACTGACCCTTGGAGAGCTGCTGGTGCTGCTGATGAAAGAAAAAGCTCTGCGTAGCAAATCAGTGACAAATAATAAAGATTTCATTCCATTCTATTCACTCAGTAAGACTGGAGGATGAAGAAGACGAACGTGTCGGTGAAGGTGATGGAGAATGTTCTAAGCAGGACTCGAGTTGGGAGCGTGTCACACTCAAACCTGAGACACGACCTTCGCGTTCTGGTAAAAATGTCACGGTACTTTTGGGGGGAAAAAAAAAGAAAAGAGAAAGAAAAGTCAAGATTGAGTGTGTGTAGGAGTGTGTGGAGGTGAGGGTTGAAAAGGTATAAGGCTTAAGCTTTATTCATTTGGAACACGCTTTAAGAAGTGAAGCCACTTAAAAGTGAAGAAGAGAGCAATGCAGGCTGAGCCGTCCAGCGCTACGGTCCTGACACGCCAAACCCAAACCCTGGCTGAGGACTGCGTCGTGAAACGGCACGTCACATCACGTCATGTCACATCACGTCATGTCACGCGACTTCTTTTGTGAAAAGTCACCTGCAGGATGAAAACTGATGATGGATATGAACGAATGCTCTGCACCTGAGGGCAAGGAAATACCTCTCCACACCAGGAGGGGGCGGAGTTTCTTATTCATAACCGAGAATAAAAAACCTGTTCGTTGCAGTCCCGGGTCTGAACTCTACGCTAGCATAGAATCTTTAGCGTATGACTGAGGGTTCAGATCAGCTGTTATTTTAAACGACTCGTCAAATCAGGAGTCTATTAATCACACAGCACTAAATCCTGAAAGCTTCAGCACTTGACTGTGGGAGGTATTTTGTTATTCAGAAAAGTGCCACAGACGATAATAATAAAAAAGGAAATCGGACCAACATCCGCGCACGATCGCCGCACTTCCTCATTCCGGCGTTGTCCGGATGACCACGTGTGAGCCAACGTAACACACTCGGGGGCGGGGCAGCGCTGTCTGCCTTCTTCCACATACATGAGAACTCACACACTGACTACTGGCGAGCTGCAGTTCATTTTTAAAAGGAACAAAAGGAGCTGATTTGATTGGATAGCACGGCGTAGCAGCTGACCACACCTCTTTATAATGTATAGCCCCACCCTCTTTTTTCCCTGATTCTTACTGATTGCTCAAATACTCTGAGAATATAATAGTTATTTTTGTGCCTTATATTAGTGCTCAGTGTTGTGAACAAGACAACAGCTCTGTGTGTGTGTGTGTGTGTGTGTGTGTGTGTGTGTGTGTGTGTGAGGGGTGGTCAGCAGGGGGTCACCGTCACTGAGGGTCCTTCCCGTGTCTCGTGGAAGCGTGTGTCATCTATCTTCCTGTATATGTTCCTCTCGTCATGGAGGACGCAGGAGCCGAGGTTCGCTTCAATGTCACCACGCTGCTCTTACGCCAAACAGGACACTGTTATTGATCTTAAGTGTGTGGAACACCGTGATGGAATTAGCTGAACCGTACAGTAAGAGGTGAATATAAAGGCGTCTACTAACAAGGACAATAACGTGTGAGGACAACGTGCGGTATTTATCGTCCTTAATGTCAAACGGTAAAATATAAAAAAGATTTTTTTGTTTATTTAGCTAGCTAGTTAGTATCCAGACCGTAGTTAACAGTTAGCCGCTATTCTTTTCTATAAAATGTGGAAGTATAAGCTACTGTACATGAAAACCTGTTAGTTTAATGAACGAATCAGAGAACTTCAGGTGCATTATCTGGAGCGCTGACTTGCGCCGTATGACGCACACTTCACGGCGGTCACGGCGTCGTATGACGCAGACTTCACGGCGGTCACGGCGCCGTATGACGCAGACTTCACGGCGGTCACGGCGTCGTATGACGCACACTTCACGGCGGTCACGGCGCCGTATGACGCACACTTCACGGCGGTCACGGCGCCGTATGACGCACACTTCACGGCGGTCACGGCGCCGTATGACGCACACTTCACGGCGGTCACGGCGTCGTATGACGCACACTTCACGGCGGTCACGGCGCCGTATGACGCACACCTCACAGCGGTCACGGCGTCGAATGAAGACAGACTTACAGTCGCGCAGTAACATTCGCGTTAAAGTGACCTGATCATTAAAATATCACTTCAGCAGTTTACTCAGAAATGGTTTTCACTGTGATTAAACCTCACAAAGAAGACAAGCAGCCAAAACGTCGAGCCAGCCGAGGTAATTCTAAAATAATTTAGCCACACTCAGAATCCACTCATAAAATATATCAAGTAATGGCTTTGACCAGAGCAGATGAGGCCATTTCAAAGCCAATTTCCTTCAGATTCATCAAGCTTGACCATTTCTACAGCCATAATAATCCATCGGCAGGTCAGTTTCATCCTCACACACACACACACACACACACACACACACACACACACACACACACACACACACACAGAGAGAGAGAGAGAGAGAGAGAGAGAGAGAGAGAGAGAGAGAGTGAGAGAGAGTGAGTGTGTGTAAGAGAGAGAGAGAGAGAGTGAGTGTGTGAGAGAGAAAAAGAGAGAGAGAGTGAGTGAGTGTGAGAGAGAGAGAAAGAGAGAGAGTGAGTGAGTGTGTGTGTGAGAGAGAGAGAGAGAGAGTGAGTGTGAGAGAGAGAGAGAGAGAGAGAGAGAGAGAGAGAGAGAGAGAGATGGTAGACAAACACAGCCAAAGAGACTGAGATATAGACAGAGTGTGAGAGAGAGTGACAGAAAGAGAAAGAGAGGACAAGATATAGGCAGAGAGAGAGACAGGGACTGAGACAAACACAGAGAGACAGAGAGAGAGAGAGAGAGAGAGAAAGAAAGAAAGAAAGAAAGAAGGAGAGGGGGAGAGAGATCAAGAGAAAGACAAAGAAAGTGAGAAAGGCAGGCAGAAAGAGAAAAATTCAGAGACAGACATAAAAAGAGATATAGACAGAGAGTCAGACAGATGGAAAGATGGAAGAGAGGAGGACAGAAAGAGATCGACAGAAAGATCGAAAGAATGTGAGAGAGAGAGAGAGAGACAGAGAGAGAGAGAGAGAGAGAGAGAGAGAGAGAGAGAGAGGGGTAGAAAGAGGCAGAAAGAGCAGGAGAAAGACAGAAGAAATGAGTGCGATAGCTCTTTCCTCGTTTAGATGCGACAAAATATTAGACTCTCGTAAATATTAAACTCATTTTCTCTATGTGTGTGTGTGTGTGTGTGTGTGTGTGTGTGTGTGTGTGTGTGTGTGTACTATAAAGGTGTTCAGATGAGACAGATGTGAGGAAAAGATTTTATCAAAGCTGTTCTTCTGGAGTTTTATCCAAATTTCCAATCATAGAGTTAAAAGAAGTTCCGGTTGCACTTCACACTGTTCTACAGGACGTGTTGTATCCATACGCCGTCAGAGCCACACGACTCCAACACTGACCACAATCTCTCTCCTCTGAAGAAAATAGCTCTGAAAGGAGACTGAGACGTTCTACAAAAACGACAGAATTCAACGTTTGACTCT
The DNA here is from genome assembly GCA_037577455.1 of Pangasius macronema. Taxonomy (NCBI): domain Eukaryota; kingdom Metazoa; phylum Chordata; class Actinopteri; order Siluriformes; family Pangasiidae; genus Pangasius; species Pangasius macronema. Next base: position 17,076,664 of record CM074966.1, on the reverse strand, counting down.
TACTGTGAGACGATCCGCACACCTCAGAGCGAATCGCAGAAGCTGAACTGTCCATTAATCCGCCAGGTTTTAAACGGATATAACAGCCACGCTACAGCCGTCGCTCTGTCTGTACAACACCCTCATCTGTCTGTGATGTTGCTTAGCAACCGAATTGTACTGGTGGCAGACTACGTTGTGCGGTGGAAGAAGTGGTTATTAATAATGAATGTAATTATTTATTAAACACTGGATATTGAGTGCGTTAGTAATTTTATACCTGTGATAAAAAAACACGCTTTTTTTGCTTTTTTTCATCAGTGCAGGGAAACGTGGTGAAGTTCACATCAGTGGTAATCGAGAGTAATTGCTAAGCGTAAGGATAAGGACTGTTCAGATAACCGGCGTTCTGTTAATCGTATATTTACGTCTTCCATCACATGCATTTGCTCACAGAAGTGGAAGACTAACCCCCGCCGGTGGATTCTAACCGCTAGCCTTGTAGCGAAGCGAGCGAGCGAGTGAGCGAGTCCTCGCCCGAGCGGCTCCTGCGGTGCTAATGAAAGCAATTAGATAAAGCTGTAGTGGAGGGAGAGCTAGTGTAATATTAACACCTAATAAAAGACTGATATAAAATTTTATTACAGTGAAGTCGGGCTAAATTAAAACACCAGTCCCAGGGGTGTGTAACAAGACGAGGGCGGGTGGACGCCGCCGCCTCCCGCTTGTCTGCCGAGATTTGTGAAATTAATATAAATGAAGATGGAAACACGCAAAAAAAAAAAAAAAAAAGTGAGGGAAGATGGGAGAGAACAGGATGTTAGCATGACTCCTCCCTGCTCGGGATTACGAGCCGACCTCCGGAGTGAAGCTCTCCATCTCAGGGAGGGATCGCTCAGCACAGTGGACGCGCGTTACCTTTAATATAAGGCGCTAATTAAAAGGACCCAGTGAGGGGAAATAGGAGGAGGACGTGGTGGCTGTTAGCCGATGATTAAGGAGCATGCGCTGCACGGATACTGTATATTAAAAACACGTGGTGGTGGTGGTCTCGCTGCGCCGAGGTGCAGTTAAGCTCTAAACCTGCATGTCTTCTTAATGATCACCTCCACAACAACATTCCCGCTTGCAGAGTGAGCGATGCAAATGAACCGGAGGGAAAGTTCTTTAAATTGGGTTAAAAAAAGGAGCGGATTAAAGAGCATCCGAAGAACGCTTCACGTGCTTTAATTGGTTAAATCATCCAGATCGTTTTATCTAAGCAGCGCTACATCGTGTTGCTTTTTTCCTGGCTGTGTGTGTGTGTGTGTGTGAGTGTGTGTGTGTGTGTAATGAGTGTGGCTGAGGAGCTGATAATGGCCTTGTCGGTGGTCGTTTCTTTGGGACTCGGTGGTTTTTACGATGCCCCTCGGCCTCTCAGTAATAGTGGACTGAAGGACGCAGGACACCAGCTGCCTAATAATGTATACATTCAGCTCGTACATCTTCTCTCTCTCTCTCTATGTTCCTCTCTCTCTCTCTCTCTCTCTCTCTCTCTCTCTCTCTCGCTCTCCCTCTCTCGCTCTCCTGCTGTGCATTTCCGAAGGATTTTCAGATTCTCACAAGTGGCACCAATCAAGGCAAATGAAGATCAATAATGAGCCAATGGGCATGCTTTATTTGGCACATGAGGCGGATCATTAAAAACGTGGCATGCTAATTTGACGGCTGATGCACACTCTTCACGGTAATGATGCCATCATGAAGATAAAGCGAGGAACAGTGTGAGAGACTTGCACAGAGAGAGAGAGAGAGAGAGAGAGAGAGAAGATGAGGCCCATTCAAGCCTCCACTTCATTTCCCATGCTTAAAAATCCTTAAAAATCTAATCAATTAATATCCGAATCAAATTCAGCTCTCCGGTGCAATGAGGCGACACAAACAAATGTACATCGCAGCTAATGTTGATGATCTTATAGAAAATTACACGTAATGAGCTCATCTACACCAGCGCATCACATCAGAAACGGGCAGCGGGAGATGAAAGGAAGAGGAAATAACGTGTGCGCGGTTTTTCACTGCGCTTTCACAAACAGGAAGGGGAACCGACAGAACGGAGCTTTTAGCAGTAGCTCAGTTAACACTAACTTTAAAATAATGACATCGTTATTATGGATTACGTCTCAAAAAACCCTTTCATGCCAAATGTGACAGAATTTACTACAGGCTTGTGTGAGAACAGGATCATCATCCCTGCATGTTAGTACATTCTCCTGAGATGATCCAAATGATCCAATCGCAGGCGTTTTGAACTCTCTGACACTCTCCGACATCTGACACCCACGCCTAGAAGCCCCGCCACAAAAAGTCCAGCCTTCACACGCCATGTCTTCACGGAGCTCGCTTTGTGCACAGGGGCACCGTCAGTCAGGCTGGAACAGGTTTGAGCCTCTTAGTTCCAGTGAAGGGAAACTGTAACGCTACAGCGTATAGAGACGTTCTATACAATCGCGTGCTTCCGCTTTTTGGTAACAGTTTGAGGAAGAACCACTTAAGGGTGTGATGGTTAGGTGTCCACAAACCTGTGTAACCCACTCAGCACTTAGCCCTGCCTTCGAGTGCCATTAGTTCCTGGTAAGGAGGTACCAAAAAGTGACTGATGGAAAAATTTTATTCGAGGATTGGGATGCCAACATTTTTGATAAGTGGGAAAAGGGTTTAAGAGGCAGCATGGAGTGATGTGTACAGGCTTCCTGTGTGTGTGTGTGTGCGTGTGTGTGTGTGTGTGTGTGTGCTGCTCAGTGAAGCCTGGTCCTGTATTGATCCTGTAGAGGATCAGTATCTTTTCCCCACTGTGGCCACTGAATGGGACAAAAGTTCAATACGGAAAAATCGGCGGCTCATCCAGAGCTCACAAAAGCAATTTGTTATATGGATTTACTCTTACCGCCTACGACGCCTGCTGCTGTTTTTAGTATTTAAAACCTTTGATCGGCCGCACGGAGGTGCTTTATCTTTTTTTAAGGCTTCCCTACTGCGATTCATTTGCAACGTGGACGGCAATTTTGCCTAAAATAAGCGTGGTTATGGATCATGTTCGGAATAAATGAGGAGTAAATGGATGAAAGCGCATTCGATTGAGCCGTTTACCGGAGGTTCCTGAGCCGAGCCGAGCCGAGCCGAGCTGCGCTGGAATATTAAAGTGCTTCATCTAGCCCAGATCTGACAACTGCCCCACGAAGTTCAACACAAAGTCTCGCTAAGGAGAAAGAATTTTCTTTATTTTTCTCTTCTTTTAACCCACAAATGAAAGGCTGTGTGCTCCTGCAAACTGGAGAAAGGGTCGGTGTGAGGCGAAGGTGTGAGGGAGTTGATTAGCCTTCTGTCTCGCTCTTTATTTCTGAGGTGACGGAGGACGGGGTTGATCAGAGCGCTGGGTGGTCGATATGACACCTGCCGTAATTAGCCCGAGCTCGTCAGAGAGCAAACGACACATGAAAATGATCCCGATGTCGGGCATCAGTCGTGCTTAGGCTCCCTCCTCCTGCTCTACAGCTTTACCTCTGTGAAGCAGACGGCATATTTAACCACCTTACAGAGCGAAGACAAGCCTGAATTATTCACCGTGCCACTGTGCCGAGAAGAAGATGAAGAGGAAGTTAAGAGGAATTTAAATGATTTCAGAGAAACTCACTCAGACCTGGATTAATTAAGTCTCCAGGCTTTTGTGAAGTTCCTACCCGATGAAGCGTTATCCAATCTGATTCCCACGTACAAGACCTTCTGAAATATTACAAGTCGAAATCCTGGTGTATTAGAACAAGGTGCCGCCACACGACACCCCGCGCTAACGGACGTGCTGATATTGATATCCCTAGCAGAGACAGATGCTGCAAAAACCCCGTGTCCATATCACACTGCGGAAAAAAAGATGAACACAAAACACACAACATAAAAAAAAATAAATAAAATTAAGGCTATATGATACTACACAAAATACGCAAATGTTAACTGGCCATTGTAACCTGCGCTTTTATTACTGAACATGTTCAACGACACGCGAAAGGCAAAATGTTTAGTTTCTATTAGCATACAAGACCAGTGTTTGTGATTTCACAGGTCAAAGGTCAGCTGGATAACGTGGATACGAAACGAAAGTACCCACAAAAAGTATTTCACACGTTTCCAGTGTCCTTTTCCTTTCGCGAGAATTAACCGAGAAAGCAACCGGGACGTTTTTGAATGTATCCCGTCCGAAATTGTAAATTCTATGGCTAAGCCGTAAATATTGGCACCTCTGCATCAAGTGTCTGGGTTTTCTAGTCTCTTAATCGTTCTCTGTGCTTCGTGATGGGAGATGACAGTGTTGAGTGCATGAATAAATAAATAAATAAGCTCCGGTCACAACCCCACGCGTCCCGTGCGCGAGTGTGTGTGTTCTGAGAATGCTAGGCTTCAGACATGGCTGACCTTTGTGAAAAGTGTGAGAGCTGATTTTTCTGACCTTTATGCCCGTTCATAGTGTGACGTGCTGTGAGAGGCTAGAGGCTATACGAGAGAGAGTGTGTGTGTGTGTGTGTGTGTGTGTATGAATGAATGAGAGAAAGATGGTTACCTGCTCTCTGGCCTCGTCTCTTTCTCTCGCCGCCTCACAGACGAGTCTCTGCTGCATCTCTGCCTCTTCTACAGCTTTCTGCAGAGATCTCAGAAAAGAGCCGACCTCGGCCCGAAGCTTCTCGCAAGTGGACCTGTTACGCACAAACAGAGTTACGAAGTGCGCACCTTTAAAGACTTCTAAAGAGCCACATCCGGAATCCTGTTTAAAGGACACTATTGTACAAATGTACAGTTGAGTGCAAAAGTTTGCACACCCCCAGAATTTGTACCAGAATGATGGGAAGAGAAAAGTATGGTGAGAGAAA
>CM074966.1:17055866-17069131 GCA_037577455.1 Pangasius macronema | reverse complement strand
AGCGTTACCGTATCTTACTGTAGACGGGTGAGTCGGGGGGTTTATAGCGTTACCGTATCTTACTGTAGACGGGTGAGTCGGGGGTTTATAGCGTTACCGTATCTTACTGTAGACGGGTCAGTCGGGGGTTTACAGCGTTACCGTATCTTACTGTAGACGGGTGAGTCGGGGGTTTATAGCGTTACTGTATCTTACTGTAGACGGGTGAGTCGGGGGTTTATAGCGTTACTGTATCTTACTGTAGACGGGTGAGTCGGGGGTTTATAGCGTTACTGTATCGTACTGTAGATGGGTGAGCTGGCAGATGTCTTCTTTCTCTTCAGGATGGTCACTCAGGTGCTGCTCTGTCTTCTTGAGAAATGATGGTGAGAAAACGGCACCGTCTTCCTGCTTGAGTACAGTATCAGCTAGAGAGAAGAAAAAAGGAGGAATGGGGGAGGAAGGGAGGAAAAGAGAGGCCTTAAGGTCTACCCAGATTCATGCTGAAATGGCTGTTGACTCACTGCACTTGCAATTTTGTATTAAAAAATACATTGTGTAATTTTTAAATATTATTAAATAATGAAAATGCATTCATATGTTCATTTAGATACGTGTACGAATTGTATCGCCTATATAACACACAATAATAAGAAATCGTAAAAAACGGCTTGAGTTTAAATTCATACAGAAAGCGTAATTCAGTATTTTTTGTAAAACCTACACCGAGCCAATAGCCGTATATTTCAGGACAAAGACTAGAAATGATATCCTTGTGCCTCAACGAAAACCTTTTCCCTCACTAAAATGCTCTTGTGCAAAAATTCTATGTTATTAAGATTTATATTTGTCCATGCCGGTACATTTTCAAGCCCGGTTCTTTTGTTGTTCCTGCCACAAAGCAGGAATAAATTCCAGTCTCCGACAATAGATGGCACTCTTTACTTTGAACCTGAACTCGAACGCTGAAGAATACAGCTGAGCTTTTCTCTCTCTCTCTCTCTCTCTCTCTCTCTCTCTCTCTCTCTTTTGTACATCTATCATGAAAAAAAAGCACTGTTCTGGCTTTCCTATAGCGAATGTATCGAGTGTGTGTTTAAACCACCTACTTTCAGCCAACACATTGAAGCAGCATTGTTCCTTTACATTTGATATAAAGTGAGGGATAATTTTTTGAAACAGATCTAATAAAACACAGACTCCAGTCAGAACCGAGTCTCAGACTATGGATTATTGAATGCAGAGATGATTGTGTTATTTTTGTAAGTAGAGCTCCCCTTAGTTTGCGCTGCTGAGTGTAATGGATCCAGCGCAGCAGAGCTTTAAGGGCTTTCAGTCTCTTCTAAATAGCGTGTTATATATGGCTGGTAGGGAGTACTGCTGCTTAAAAGTGAATGCTAAAAATCCACGGTCAAACATGATTAATTTATGGCGTTGCAGGGCCCAAACTGTTTAAATTGGAGCCGCAGGAAATTGAAGAGGCAACCGAAATCTCTAAATATTTAACAACGTACACACACAAAGCCTGAACGCAAGCCCACCTCAGCTAGATTACAGAACCTCAAGGTAAAAAAAAAAAAATGTTGTTGTACATCTAAATAAATCAATAACACAAGGTAGAGAGGCGCTTAAAATTCAGCTTTGGCTAAGAAAATAAATAAATTAAAATAAAGATCACATCCAATCCAATATAACCCCGTTAACACTGGCCATCCTGGGAGAGAGTGGAGAGCTGGTGCTGAACAATTAATCGTTGCCAGGGCATGGGATTTGTTTATTTATTTCTTTTTTTTTATTTATGCTTCATGCACGTAAGGTTGAGTTGAGAGCGCTGGAAGTGATGGAATAATGTTTTTTTTCACCAAAATCTAAAAGCTAGAGGCTGCCAAAGCTGGAGTGAAGGGAGGGGAGAGGAGGAAAAAAAAAAGGGTGAGACGTGTTTAATTCTGGCTTTTTAAGGGAGAAGAAGTGGAACGTGTGCATATGTGAGGTTTCGAGTGGACACGTTCCTATAGCATGTGACCGCTGTCCTATAGGTGTCGTCGTGGGAGAGGCGGGATTTTTAAAAATCGGCATCGTCTCGAGTTTACCTTCGCCTCGGTTTTTTCGAGCTCGACTTGATTCTAAGCCAGAGGCGCTTGCAGCTGCTGCCTTATTTACAATCCCTTTGGCAGACTTACAACTGCCCCGGGCTATAACACAGTGTACCTAATGTTCAAACTGGCAGGTAATCTTATGTCAAACATACTCCTTTGATATAAAGTGATCAATAGATTCTTGTAAAGGAGTAATTTCTCTGATGTTCCAACCCCAGATTTTCCTTTATCAGGATACTTCATAATAATACAATTCATATCTTTTTCATTCAGGATCTCCAAAATAAAAAAAAAAAAAGAAAAAGAGGTAAAAATAAAAAAGGAGGTGCATTGTAGGACAGATAGCAATAAAGCCAGCCCAGAAATCGTGTGTTTAGATGTTTCCTGAGTACAACAATTTTTTGATCAATACTCCGTGTAACACAATTATCCGCAGTAATCTAGTTGTATTGGAAAAGAGTTTCCTCGGGTCCACTCCCGGGTTTTTCAGGCGGAGAGATCTCACTGATAATTCCATCATCTTTAAAATGTATACCTCTCAGTGAAAGGGGAAGGGATAGGATGTCACTGCTCGCTCAAAGGGCGGCGTTTCGGAGGAAAGGAATGAAAACGTATGGCCTACTGCGTTACTCCATGAGCACGGAGAGCCATTCGTTAATCAGGAAAATGATGCGTATTTCTATTTATTTGAATTGCGCAATCATCCAAATCTAATCACAATGACAAGCTGTTCATCATAAAAAAAACTAACCAAAAAAAAAAACACACCACGCGTGTGTGTGACAGCGGGGTGTGTGTGTCCTGTCGTGGATTCTGAGCACTCAGCACACTCAGCCTTCGCCTCTCTCACACTATAAGGCTGCCGTTTTTCACTTTTCTCTGCATTAGCGGGATTTGCATTTAAACATTTTTACACTAGCACTAAGGATTCTTCAATTATTTTGTGATGTATCATTTTCCAGAAGGTTCTATCCACGGCAACCTCTGCAACCCCGACCTCGTAAATCATGTCACTGCCAGCCAATCAGTGCTCGGCTCTCTTCTGCGGGGATAGACGCGGAGCTGCTGCATTAAGTTATATTCTGGCGCATAATGCATTATTCTTCCGCCTCTTTCTTTCTTTTTTTTTTTTATCACAAAATAAACACCTCAAGCTGCGACAGCGCAGGTCACTGAAGCCGTATGCAGCAGAGACGGACAAAAACGAGAGGATGGTGTACATCATAGCACGTAGGTCATGAATTTGTGCAAAAAAAAAAAAAAAAAAAAGGATCTAGACGTTGAAAGAAGAAGAGAAATAATAATAAGAGCTCAAAGTGGACAACCCCTGCACAGAAGCGAAGAGCTCCGTCCTTCATCGATTAGCCGTAGGACAACGGTGACGTGGAAGCGGAAGTGTGTGAGGGGGAAACACAAAGCATGGCGAGGAGCTCTGTTCTCTTAAGCACTCCATTCATCCACGCCAAGGGCTCGGCTGAGTGGCTGAAGCACGAGACGGTCTCTTAACCCCCCGTTGTTGAAGTCTGCGAAGGTTCCCCGACAGGTCGCTCTCGTTTTTAGCCTGTCTGTCTTCATACAGTTCAATCAGCCACTTGAACTCTCACGGTTCTCAGCACATCTTCCATTTTCTCCTTCACGTTTTTTTTCCCCCACCTCAAAAAAAAAAAAAAAAAGAAAAGTACAATTTTCAAATGAAATCCATCACTTATGCATGGTCAACACCGATTCCAATCAAACCCCACGGATACCTTTTTACATTTTAAGCACCCTTGGAAATCAATATGCGGCGCTGCTGTCGAGTAGACGTTAATGTCACGGAAGGAAAGGATGGAGAGATGTGCATCAGTGAAACTGCTGGAATGAACTGACACCCAGGAATGAAGACGCTAAGCTCTTCTTTGGAAAAGCTTGGATACGACGCCTTCCCGGGCAACCTCGGGGTCTCATCCCAGGAAAGACTTTTGGGGTGGCGGGGTAGGTGGGGGGGAGAGGAAGAAGTCCTTGTGCAGCTTTTAAAAATCAAACCATGTTGGAAAAAAAAAAAATCTCCCAAAGCTAGCACCCAAGCAGCTGGCGTGTTTAGCCGAGTGTGGGAGCTGGAAGGTAATGAGGAGGCGAGGGTGCCAGGTGATGCCGCGGCAGCTCGGCATGCTTCACAATCAGATCATAACCGGCACGGTGAGGACAAAGGGAGGGGAGGGGGACAGATAACTCCTGATAATTAAAGCGCTCAGGCTGGAGGGCTGTGTGTGTGTGTGTGTGTGTGTGTGTGTGTGTGTGTGTGTGTGTGTGTGTCGCAGGGTGATCTCTGCCTGTCGCCTGCTAAGGATGCCCACGTTAATTCTTAATGAGACATTCCAGGCTGCGTAACAACACTGTGCGCATGAACAACAAAGGCCTCCCAGACTGCAAATGAGGAGTTCTCTACAGACAGCCAAGCCAGGCAGCACGGCACTGCATCATTACCCCTCACACGCGCACACACACACACACACACACACACACACACACACACACACACAACACCATCATTAAGGTGAGCTGCAGTTCCTGTGCGTGTGTATTGAACATGTACAGCCAAGCGGGAGCATGTCAGCTTCAGCTAAACCAAACACACAAAGCCAGACGCACAGCGGGGCGAAACGTGTGCATCCTAAACCTGACATGCCCTTAAGTAACCTCTGCTCTCAGTACAACCAGGATAACAGTAAATATATCCCAATCTAACCTTACTTACTCACACGGCACTTTCCAAACTAACAGACACATCGACCGGGAGTGACTGCAATCCTTCGAGCGCTGTTGCAATCAACAGATGCGAAATATTTATAGCACTCAAACAATCAGGTTCTTCTTCCGTTGGAGCTTAGTGCTGTTTCACAACTCCGGCATATTCCACTGGTACAAATCCCATCGTCCTGCCAGGGTTTCCATTTTCAGGTGCGAGTACTGAATTTGGTCCCTTCTTGCCAGGGAACCAAGAGAACCAAACTTGGGTGGAGAGATGATGCAGATCAGTGATTAGTCAAATTAGTCAAGTAGGAGTGTGTGTGAACATTCACGTGTACTGGAAAACCCAGAAGGTTCCGCTTGCTTGGCTGCATCGTGTCGTTTCACATAAACCCAAATCCTAAGTAACATACTATCATGACGTAAATCACTCGGGTGGATTGCTAGCTAGCTAATTAATTACTCATCTGATCCAGCCTGGTGTAGCGCGAACTCTGAAGCCTGCCTTGTTAAGATTAGCTTTCTTCTCCATGGGAAGTGGGAAAATCCTTTCCAGAGCAACTAAGTGATCATTTTCAGATAATCTTGCTAGTTAACTAAGTAGTGTGTGTGTGTGTGTGTGTGTGTGATCAGAGGTGTCTGTGTGTGTGTGTTTTGGATGCATCAGGCCATCACACCAGAGTGACTTTATTAGCAAGCTGCTAATGAGGCATGCCAATCAGGCCGTGGTGTAGTGATCACACACTCAGAGTGCCAAGACAACTCGGTCAACACACACACACACACACACACACACACACACACACGCGACCCCAGGATTGGGATTTTGTGATGGTAAATACCTTACCTACCTTATATCTTACCTGTATCTGTGAAGAAGTAGAGTAGCTGCTGAAGTTGATGATCCAGCTGCTTGAGCTCATTCCTCATGACCTGGTTCTCCTTTTCCTTCTGGCTCTTCTTCTCGGTCACTTTCCGCATCTCCTCACGGAGCTCCCGCAGCTCTTCGCTTCTGGTCTGGAGAGTCAGGAGTGTGCTCTGCAGCTCAGCTTTCACCAGAGCCACCTCCTTCTCGAACTGAGGGGTACAGCAAGAGGAGCATCATGACCGAGATGAACCAACAGTAAGTGCTAATAAGTTTTATCCAGGACAGTCATAGGCTAGTGAGTGGCTTTTCAATAGAAATTCACTTTTTATTCCACGTTTAGGTGGAGTGACGTCCAGCTGCAGACCTACAGACTAAGCTCCATGGTGGGCAAAATGGGCGAGCAGCCCTGGGGGAGCAGGATGGTTAGGTTCTAGGTTTGGTTTCCAGGCTGTAGCTCAGGTTCTACTTGAAACCCTGTCTGAAAGGGAACTCACAGCGTACTAGATTTAGCCTCTCCTTTCTCCAAAAGTGTACTACACCTAGGTGGCTAGGATGTGTTCTAACACTCTGGCCAAGATCGACGTCCGCTAGGTGACCCAGGTGAAGATAGTTAGACCTTAAACGTAGAGATAGGATTATTATTTAATCACCTTAATTATCCTCATGTATGTAACCATGTGGCTCATTATTTAACTTTCAAAATGCGTGATTGTGTTAATTCAAGACTCTTAATGTGACCCTGTTATTCAAAACCTTGACTGTGTGCCAACGGCTACTGATGAAACATGACAACAAAAAAAAAAAAAAGAAAGAAAAAAAGAAAGAAAGAAAAAAGGCCCACCGGGGGCTTGTTCTCCCACCAGAACACATGTCTACTGCTCGGTGAATGAGAGCCTATTATTTCACCTCAGGTGCTAATGAAGGGGTGGCTCCTTCCCCTGGCATCGCTCCACACCTCCATTCTCCGTCAGGCTGCCGATCATCCACTCCTCTCATTTGAATATTAAGCGTCCTTTCATACCGTGATTGGAGTCAATCGCGTTGACTCGACACGTTCTGTTGAAATTAATCCCGGCTCTGAAGCCCGAGTGAACGACGGGAAATGTTACAGACACAGCTGCCTTGCAAAAGCACGTTGACGTATTGAACCTAAACTTTTAAGTATTAGTATCGCTCAGGAGGGCGTGTCCAGACCATGATTTAAGAAATGAGCAGGTAATATTGTTAACCCGAGCTAATACTCTGCTCCAGACGAGCCCAGAGTACAGGCGCTCGTGGAAATCCAACACTGCTGATCCCACTGAGGCATTAAAGACAACGGGCCTCACTTAGCCATCTTTTAATAGTGTGTGAATGTTAGCATGAGCCAAACCGAGCTACTATTTCCTGCCGTATTTACGAAAGTTTGGGCAGCGGTGATTTTCTTCGTACTCCCATGCGTATGTTGAACACCCAGAACATGCGCAGTGCGTTCCCGAGACAGCTCATCTGCATTTTTATCGACGTCCATAAAACGTCAAGTGCACAGACATTTACGAATAAATCGGTTAACTTCCAGCTCGATAAATGAGGCCCATTGATTGTTACGTTATTGCGACAAATTAAAGCGAACTCGAGGCTTATTTCCACTGCACAGAGGAACAAAACTTTTGGTACCACACTACCTCCTGCCATCTTACGTCAACTTGGACAAACGTTTGCGCTCTCAGGAACAAATTAAGACATAGTTATGACTAGTGATTTCTAATCTGATCTCTTATGCAATTTAAAAATACAATTCTGCTGTAAAATCGAGCTGCGACATGAAGCCGATGAAGTCAAGGCGGCGATGTAAGGGAAAGACACTGTAGCTATATTTGGATTTAAAAACAGAAGTGGGCGTGGCCTAAACTGCAAGGCCCTGACAGTTTCTCAACCTCAGCTCCATCATCGGTCAAGTATTGGCCAGAGGTGACCTCTACACACGTCCTGGTGTGTGTGAATAAAAACAAACAAAACGTACTAAAATAGTAGCGTCCAGCAGGATCCCAGTCCTGAGACCTCTAGTGTCATTAGTGAACCTTTCTAGTGTAATGCATTCATATTCGATTACATTCAGTATTAATAAAAACATGTATAAAGTCTATAAGCAGCACTATTATTAATTTTAGGAGTATAATCGACTCAACACAAGTGAGTGAATTAACAGCGAGACTTCAGGACTTTAATAAAAAGTCAGGAATCTGAAACTAAAACAAAAAGCTTTTCTATATCAATATTAGCGCTGGTATATAAACTCTCCGAGTGAATAAGTCTGAGATTAAGAAAACAAGGCCGGCGAGTGAAAGGACACGCGGAGCTGAGAGGCGCTCGGGTACTGAGCGGCTCGGATACAGCGGCTCTCTACGGCAGCGAGAGGATCGAACTCATTACTGAACGTAATAAAGAATAGTCATCCTCCAGATTGCTTAGTCCTTTGTGTTTATTTTACAATAAACTAATTTTTAATTTAAGGTGGTCGAACTGGAGCATGCACCGTCCAGACAAGTGTATAAATTAAATCAGCACTTGAAAGAAGAAAAAAAAAAAAGAAAGAAATGTTTGTTTCCAGACATGATAATCATCAAAAAGATGTTAAAAACTGTGTATTCTGTTCACACAGTGCAGCTATGTGCGCTAAGTGATCTTAATGAACTGTGATACAGAGGACAAACTGATGACCTGTCTGTGCTGACGGTCCGTCTCCTCCTCGCGGCGCAGGTTTGTCTCCTCTCGGCTCCTCAGGCTGTCCAGCGCTGCCTGAAGCTCATCCGTGAGCAGCTCCATCTCCTCCTCCGAGAGCGCCGCTTGCTTCGCTTTCTGCCCGTAGCGAGACTCCAGACTGGACATTTCGGCTCTTACACTGCAAACTTCTGCTCGAGCCTCAACAGCCTGACCCACACCACACAGCTCACTGAGACACATGCTATCACAATGTCAATTAAAGTTAAATGACTGTAATGTGATTTTAGTTTAATGTTTATTATTGTTTCATTAAAATTTTTTAGTGTTTGAATTACAGGACCTCCATTTTCTACTGATCTTAGTGCCATTAGTTCTCTTATACTTACAATAAAATCAGGATTTGGAAGGAGGAACATTGTTGTCGATAAGTACGAATCAACGTTTACTCCTTCGCAATCTGTCCAGCGTGAACACCGTACCTGTTTGTGAGAAAGCTCCGCCTCTTCCTCCGCTCTCTGGATCTGGACCTGCAGCTGTTGGACCTTCTCCATAGCGGTGGTGTATTTCTGTCTGAAGATGTCCAGCGCGGAACGGTGACTCTGGCTCGAGTTCCTGCTCTTCTGCGCTTCGTCTCGGATCTCCTCCAGCCGCTGGTTCAGAAGTCGAATCTCCACGTCCCGCTTCTTCAGGAGCTCCTCGTACTCTGTTACCTGAAGTTCAAACAAAATCTTCACTAATCCCTGACAGACATGGCGTGGGAGCCGAGCGTGTCAGCGGCGCTCTGTCAAAAGTCTCCCGGCCTGAGTAGCATTTTATTATTTTTATTTATTCCATTTTACATTTAAATTCACGTAAACTTCTAATGTGATATAGTTTTTGCTCGTCTTTAACTATATTTTATTTATTTTTGTGTAGTGAATATTCGATGAAATTTTATCGACGTGATGATTTTCTTATCGTTTAAAATTTTTCTTTGCTGCTTTACATAAACGAAAATTTAACGTGTATTTTTTCCATGTAATTCCCGTTTAACTTGCGTGAGGTCAGGAATGCAGGTGGAAACATCTTTACCAATATGAAAAATTAAATAAATAAAATTTAAAAAAAGGGTGAAGACAGGCGAGAGAGAACATCTAAAGGTAGCGGATTTAGAGTCTCAGTCTTTATTATTATGTGCTTTAAAAAAAATCAAATTAAATGAAATTAAATAAATACATACACACATACACACATACATACGAATGCTGAAAATTTTCCCCAAACGTTTTCGGGATTGCTCCAGGTCTGGAAGAGTCTGGCGCTCGTGCAAGGCCCTGAAGTTTGGGAGATATTACTGATCCTGGCTGCGCTATTTGACCTATTTTTCTCAGGCAACATTGCAACACTTGGAAGCGAAGCACACAATAAATAGTATTTTGGCATAAATGATACCAGTCGTGACCCAGGACTGACGTACTAAACACACACACACACACACACACACACACACACACACACACACACAGAGCACCGAGCCGCACTGAAAGCAGATGAATGCCGCAGAGCCAGGGTACACAGAACGGTCAAACACAATCACAGTGATCAAACATCCAACTTTCTTATTTTGCTTAATTTTCTATTCTCACTCTGAATACTGGACGTTCCAGCCATCGGAGCTGTTTTCGTAACCTCGCAGGCTGACGCCATTACGACATTATCACCGAAATGTTTTCACACTTTTTAAAGACCCTTTCTTCCCCTCTTCCTCGTTCCTTTGATAAATGACTCAGAGAGTACATAATGGCTATGATATGCTCTTCTTGTGACTGTAATAAAGAACCTGTGATTAAAATGGCAATTTCCATTGGCTGATTAACAGAGAGGGGCGCCGGGCTGACCTTGGGGCCGCTGTGTCCAATTTGTCTGCCTTTTTTTTTTTGAAATCTTTTTTTGTGCTCGTCACATGCTGCTGCGATGCGCCGGCTTAACGACTGCGTCTCAGCACCGGCGTCAGAAACTGAATTAGGCACGTCTGACTTTCCAGTAGCGTCTATTAAACCCAAAACGTGCACCAAACCGCCCTCGTTTCAGTCACAAAAACAGCAGCGATTTTTCTTTTCCCCCAAAACAAAGTAGGTTAAAAGGTTCCAGCTGTCTTCATCCTGCAGGAAAATATTCCACACGGAGTTATAGTGAAGCTGAAAAGTGTTCAAAAGCGGCTAAACAGGAGCCAGTGAGCACTCAGAGCTATAGTCTTCAACCTCCTGTGATGTACACATGCTTATCTGTAGAAGATTTACCTTCTCCTGGGTGAGGTGCTGCGTGTGCTCGGCCTCTCTGAGCTTCCCTCTGAGTTCTCCGAGGAGCTGTGTGTGCTGGACGTCCTGCTCCTGGAGCTGCTGGTGGAGAGACGCGTCCTCTTCCACAGAGACTCAGGTCGCGAGACGCAGTCGCCGCACGAGCGCGGCACTCCGCCAGTCTCCCTCCTGCAGACGCTCCGTGCACTCGGCCTGCCGCTTCAGCTAAACACAGCACAGCGCAATCGGGCTCTGGGTCACGGGACTCAGCTCGGACAGTGAGAAGCGTCTAACAGCAGGAAGTGAACCACTGGACTGTTGTTCTACTCCTGAAGACGTTTCAGCTTGATTTAAGACCACTACACTTACAAAATGACCTCTAACCATTTAAGTCACTCTGAATTTTTTTAATATATTAGACGATATAGTCTTTACTAACACACGTCACATGCAAATTAACCTTGAGGTGGAGCTGAACCTGATCCAGCTCCTCCTACAACCCTAACTCTAACACATGAGATGTTCTACACCATGGATCACCTAAACATAACAATGAAACTACCTAAAAACCAAACTAACCGACTGTACAAAATGATTAAACGTAACCAGCTCTAGCTAACCGCTTAACTAACAACCGACCAAACAAACAAAATTAAACTAATAAGAACTAATGCTAACAAAATAACTGTCAAACTAACCAACTAACTAACATGCATGCCTAACTAACCAAATAGCTAACAATGTAATATATATTAACCAAAAACAAACAAACAAATAAATAAATAAATAAAACAGTGAAGCCAGTAAGACTTTATGTAACTAGCTACATAAGATGATGACGAAAAACCAAACAAAAACAAAAGTAACAAATAAACAAACATTCTAACCGACTAAGAAAAGAAAACAAATCTAAAAGCTAAAATACTAACTAGCACTTCATCTTACACGTTTGCTGTCGTGGTGTAATGCGGTGTAAAATCGTAACTCAGCGTGTCGGATGTGGGACGTTCCTAATTTGCATATTCATAGAATCTCGATTTATGGGTGAGGATAAAGCTGTAGGTTCTTCTGAGCCATTTTTCCGGTTCTTCTACGTAAAACCACGTTTCACCTAATATTTATAATTATTGTAATAATTACGAAATATGTATTTTCGATTATGAAATTAAAAGGTGATCCATGTTCACATTCCCTGCATCTCTTAGCCAGGCAATGTGGATTTTTATTTTAATGAATAGAGCATGTATTTTTAAAATAAAAGGGTTTTGTTTTTGGGACCCAGACGTGTTTCTGGGTCAGTAGGGTGTGTAAGCGGTGAACAGTGGTGTGTGTCGACCTGTTGCTGGGCGAGCTGCAACTGACTCTGGAGCTGCTGTGTTTGCTGCTGTTCTTGGTCCATCCGGGCGTTTCCGTGGCGACACATCTCTCTCAGCTCCTGTAAGTGGGCCTGCTGCTTCCTCACCTTCTCATTAAGCCTGCTGACCTCAGCCTCCTGCAGCCCCAGCTACACACACACACACACACACACACACACACACACACACACACAGAGTACAGCAATGCACAAAAGTTCAACATCATCTGTATTCATAGCCTGGCTAAATATTGAAAATTATTCTGCAGCTTCCAAACACACACTCATGCATTTTTCATGAAACGGTAAACAAGCGGGTGGCGTGGAGCTGCACGAGGGTCAGGGGAGATTCACACCTCCTTCTCTTCCTCTGAACATCTCCTAAGACCTAAGACCAGCTCAGCTTTTTATACAAACAGCTGAAGTCAGTATAATGATGACAAAACTGCTTAGAAGATTTCAACCTCTTCTCCTGCCGCTCCTCCACGCTAGACCCCCGTCGTATACAAACGGAATTTTCTCCATATATCCCCCCCTCACTTTCTCACCTCCTCCTGCACTCCCTGGTTCTTCTCCGCCGAGACTCGAAGCTCCGCCCTCAGCTGCAGAATCACCTGATCTCGATTGGACACCTGGATAAGGAGAAGCATCGTGATGATGTTGGTGTCATTCTGCAGTCATACGTTCAGCAGTGTGCGCAGACAGACCTCTTGCTGAGCCGCTCTGTGTTTCTCGGCAATTACGGCAAGCTCCAGCTCCAGGTTTCTCTTCTCAGAGATTACTCTCTGAAGCTCCTCGGCGTTCTCCTTCTCCAGCACGTCACGCTTTGCGGCCTCTTCTTGTAGCTTCCTCACCTCTTTCTGTTTTTGTTCACACTGAACACACAAACACACCCCAAGGGTAAGCATGGTTTAGTACAAACTGAACACTACTAGGATGGGTGGATGGATGGATGGATGGATGGATGGATGGATGGATGGCTGGATGGATGAATGGATGGATGGATGGATGGATGAGCAGGGAGATGGTTGTGTGAATGGAAGGAAGGATGGCTGGATGAGCAGGGAGATGGTTGTGTGGAAGGAAAGAATGATGGCTGGATGAGCAGGGAGATGGTCATTTGGAAGAAAGGAAGGATGGCTGGATGAGCAGGGAGATGGTCATGTGGAAGGAAGGAAGGAAGGAAGGAAGGAAGGATGGCTGGATGAGCAGGGAGATGGTCGTGTGGAAGGAAGGAAGGATGGCTGGATGAGTAGGGA
>CM074966.1:17030086-17046324 GCA_037577455.1 Pangasius macronema | reverse complement strand
ATTTCAATTTCAATTTATTTATAAAGCACATTTAAAACAACTTTCGTTGACCAAAGTGCTGTACATAAATCATAAACTTAATTACAGCATTAAAAAATGCACAGACCTAATCACTGCAATTAGTGATGCATAGGCTTGTACGCAACAATTAAATCCATAAACCTTAAAACAACCCAATCACCTATCATTAAAAGCACAAGAGAAGAGATGAGTTTTTATCATACAGCATGGCCGCTCTCACCACTGTCTTGTACACCTTCCCCTTGACTCTCGCTGATATTTTTCTATCACACAGANNNNTTTCACTCTTTTAATAGTTCTTCGGGAACGATTTTCACCGATGGAGCAAAATTGACTAAAATAAAAAAAATAAATAAATAACTACTTGGCCATGCTGTGTGTGAAATGTCAGCTACTAGATATTAATTTCTTGGTTCCGATTTAAGTTTAATTTAATACTTTGAATTAAAGACGCGTGTGATTTAGGCCACGCCTTCTCATGTTTCTTAAGCGAACACGGCTGTGACTATTTAGTGCGATAAACAGACAGGTTACACCTCTATCGTGTGCACAGAGAGCGCGATTTGTCATGCTTTCCGGAGTGAACCGAGATGTATTCTGCTGCCGGAGACGCCGATACGCGGGAGGAGGAATGGCGATGGCGGTGGAAATCGCTCCACTGAAAACCAGCATCATCTTTTTGTGTATGCGTGCGCCGTTACGTTGAGGGATAAAACAGACGCTTTGTGCATCAACAGGCGGGCTTCAGTCCCTGAGCTGAAGAAACGATCGCATCGAGTCTGATGATCCATTAGCTTCCTGTGCGGATGGAGATAAAAGGGGGATTATTTTGGTCACACAGAGTCTATAAATGACAAATGTAATACTTTTTTTTCCCGGAAACCACCGCCGATGGCGTTAGGATTGAGGGGGGAGAAGCTTTTTAAGCTTTCAGCAGCGCAAACACAAGGTATCACTTGAATATATAATACAATCTGAGCTGACACTGGAACCAGAGCCCTGGGTATTAGGCCCTATATCTCGCTTTCCTGAGCCCAGTCTGCACCGGACACGCAATCTTAATCAATTTCTATCCGATTGCCGCAGCACCATCCCGCATCCCCCTCCCTCCCGCGCTGTGTTTTCAGCAGTGGCTCGTAAAAGTGCAGTTAGCCCCAAGTCCCCAAGACGTTAATACATCCAACTCAACGTGGCATGCTAATGTCCTGAACGAGCACGGTGCCGTGTTTATTCCGCTCAGCCGCCATGAAAAACTCCTCCAGCTCCAGAACAATGCAAACAGATTAAATACGTTTATACATGCCCGCCTCCTGCTTTCTTTAAATGTGAATAAACAAACTTGGGGAGATATCCTCAACTCACCACCATTCTTAAGAAACACACCAGCAAATAAAGCCCTGCCGCATGAAAACCTACAAAAATATGTAACGATTATTGTCCAATCAGATCGTCAGAAGTTGCTCAGTGGTATAAAAGTGTCCACCTTTAACATCTTTAATGCAAATCTGACATCGATACGTCCTCAAACAGCTCATTCGCAGGGACTTGTACGGTGGACGCTTTCTATAAAGAGACGTTTACTTAACGTTCAGAGAAGGAGTCTCCAGTGTCAGCGCTTCGTAACTACGCTTTCAGAGATTACGCTTTGGGTTTCTCTGTAACACGAAAGCCTTTTTTTTTCTTCTTAAGTTAAAGAAAGAGGACAGAAGAACGCCTGTTGAGGGAACTTGCTTCGTGGACGTGCCGCAACATCAACTGTAACTATAAGCGGATAAAAAGTATAAACATGTTCGAAAAGTAGTTAAAATTGTAACTGTTGGAAAGTCGCTGTGGTGTAAGAGGAGTAAAACTTCAGGACATGCTGCTACAGGAAACTAATCAACATTTCCATAAGAGTACTGATCACGTCTAGCATGAGCGCGCGTTAGCACTGCGGCGTCACGTCTTTCGTCACGTGGAACGTGTTAAAGAAATGCAATGCTAAGAACTGTTACGCTAACACGCGGTCACACTGACTGAAATGCTCCCCGACGCTCACACACACACACACACACACACACACACGCACACACGATGATGTAGGAGCAGCAGGTGACATTTTCAACAGGTACCCGTGTGCAAACATGGCCATATGGCACCTCCGTGGCGCCCCATTAGCGAAGCGTGACAAGGAGGAATTATCGCACGCCCGAGACTTCATCAAACACACCAGAGCGCTGCCAAGGCCAGACATCAGATAATGAAGACGCAGCGAAAAACGGGATGCTGCTACAGACAATTAATTAAGTAATTAGGCTAATGACTTCTTTACTCAAGTCCTCTCCTTTTGGCTGCAGATATGAATTAATTAACGCAGCTAATTTAATTAGCCAGGTTGTAATTTCCCAGCTGCTCCGTCCTCCCTCCTCCTCCTCCTCCTCCTCCTCCCTCATCCCGGCTCTCAGCTAATCGCCAAGTTTGGACGGCTTCCTCAATAAGACACCGCCAATCATCCACCAGCGTGTGTGTGTGTGTGTGTGTGTGTGTGTGTGTGTGTGTGTGTGTGGGTTCATCCATGGCTTAGAGAAATATCAACCCAGTGCAGCTGAGTCCTAATCAAACTGAAATGATTGGATGCAGAATTATTGGCACCCTTCATTAAAAAACAAGGAAAAATGCGTACATAAAATTAATATAACGCATCCCACGAATAATATTTTGGCCTTAAACACACAAGGACGCGTTACAGTTTTAACAGTTTTCTTCTTTCCTTTAAGTAGTTCATTTTTTTCTACTGCAGAATGCTGGTTTCAATAGTAATGGCACCCTTATCCCTATCTATAGAGATTATACACTTGCAGAGAGATATGAAGGTGTTTTCATATTCGATAAACACTGAACCTTTCAATCGCCAGCAATCCAAAGAATGGAAAAATGTTTCAATCACATTTACTTCATAACACCGCAGACGTGTTTGGACTCTTATTTTACGATGGTGAGTCAAATGAAATCCTTAAAAAAAAGTGTGACAAATTAGGACCAAGTGCACTGGATGAAATGGAGATTATGTAGAAAAATGTGACGCCAATTTACAATACGCAACGCAAAATACTCGACTGACTACGAATTTATATAAACACATTTGGGTCTCTCGAATGAGCACTTGTAGCGCATACACACACACACACACACACACACACACACACACACACACACACCCAAGGGATCCTAACCCTGTCTAATATCAAACTGTAAGAGAAAAGATTCACCAAGCTTTAATACAGCAGCTGCTTTACAAACTGAGGCAGGATTTAAATACGTAAAAAGAAGATTTAGGGATTTGATGGAACTCTTGTCTAACTTTTGGAAAAGTCCACGTGTTCAAATACTTTGACTGCATTTGTCGTATGTTTGTGAATCCATCTAAATGTACAACACGCATATGATCATGAGTAATAAAAGAATAAATGTTGTAACTGTAAAAGAAATGAGAAAAGAAAGGTAAAAGAAAAAAAAGATCTGAATGACATCTGCTATTTATTTATCCAGGAAGGGCCGAGCCCATATCACTCTCTCTCTCTCTCTCTCTCTCTCTTTCTCTCTCTCTCTCTCTCTCTCTCTCTCTCACACACACACACACACACACACACACAGACGTTTCCCAGACACATGAATGGTGATGCATGAAATTTAGGAGGCCGAGGATTCCTCCAGATTTTCCTTCCTGCTGCTTCCCCATGAGAGCGGATGAACATCTGGACTTCACAGGGCGGCGGCGGCGGCGGCGGCGACTCGAGCGTCCACAAAGCAGCGCAGAAATGTGAATATTAAAAGTGAGCGCCGAGTGCGTCGAGAGAGTGATCAGCGTCGGCCAGAGGAGAATTCAAAGTGACGGGGTGAGGGGAGGGGAAAAAAAAAAAAAAAAAAAACAATCAGGAGAACCGGACACAAAAGCACTTTCAGGACGTCGCCCCCCGCCGTCCTGCTCCGCACCCCGCCCATCCCGAGCAGCCCCGACCCAGCATGCACCGGGGCTCGGCGGGGATCTGAGTGGAAGGAACGGTTTGGAACCAAATTTGGTGAAAATGAGCGAGATGAATGGAGCTTGGTGGAGGGGGTGGGGGGCAGTCGGGGGCGGTAGGGGGGGCAGTAGGGGGCCAGTCTCCTGGCAGTGATGCAGATAGTAAATCAAGGCTAAAAAGAACCTGTATTTTTCATCAGGCTACCAGATGGAGACTGGCCTCATCTTTCATCTGATCACACGAGAAGAGGAACGTCTAGGGGCTGGCTGCTTGTTTATTTTTTTTCTTTTAAAGCCACCAAACCGTTAAAGCGGTAGAGGGAGCAAGAAAGCTTTCTCACGCATGTTTGTATGTTCACCTAGCATGCTAATCAGCTGAATTATTAATGTAAAATAGCTTGTCATTAGCACATCAGATACGAGATCCATCTTGTTTTGCTGCAGATGATGTTGGTGGTATTTCTGTTTTGTGAGATTTCTGTTGTTTATGAATACGCCTGCTTGTTCTGGTGTTTCGGTGTTTCTTTATAAGGAAAGGGACTGATTTAGCGCTGAAAATGAGTGAAAGTATAACGACAACGGATCTGGAAACTCGGGATCTCGGTTTGTTTTACCCAGACTACCGAATTTCCTCGCGTATCTCTCTCACGTTTTCTAAATTTCCGGATTTTTCCGTGGTTGCAAGAACGCTGAATGATCCACGTTCTGGTTGTGGAATTCAGGACAGAGGAGGTCACGCGTTGCGTGTGATTTTCCTCTTATTAGCTTCAGGAGAGCGGCTGGTGAGGGAACGACTGTTTACAGCTGCCGTAACGTAAGTGAGAACAGGAACTAACCTGCGTCATGGACGTTCCACTGCATTAAACTGCTGTGTTATATAAGAGGAATAAAACACTCCGGGGACGTGCTGTTATAGGGAAGTGATCGACTCCGGGGCAGTTACAGTCACGCCGCTTCATCTCACCACCCTGTCGCTGATTATTTTCCTAAATCGGCACAGCGCCGAGCGTTACCGTTCCATCTTCTCACAGCAAAATCAGACAGTTTATCGTTACTTTCTAGAAATTTGTACTGAGGTTGCAGGTTTAACATCTTGTGGGACGTCCCCTACAAACACGTTGAATGAATAAATAAATAAATTCACAAATAAATAAATAAATAAATAAATAAATAAGGAACAGTTTGAGCCGAGACAGTTCCAGATGAACCCTTGACACAATGCATGTAATATTAATGCTGCTTTCTTCCACTCCCTCCCTTCATATCTCTCTCTCTCTCTCTCTCTCTCTCTCTCTCTCTCTCTCCGCCTCACCTAAAATATTGTTAATCAAGGTTCCGTTTCAAATGACAAAATGCAGCGAGAGGGGGAGCGAGTCGCTGTGATATGATAATTCGCAGCAGATATATCATTTTCTGAATAAAATGCTGAAGCCTGTGATTAACTGCGGGCTCGCCGTAGACGGCACACTGATTAATTTCCCCTCTCTTCAGCCAACGCCAAGGTCTTCACTCTTCCCACCCTGTTTTTTTTCCCCCCTCTTTTTTTTTTGCGCTAAGGATGAAAATCAAATCAGTTCCTCTTTTTAATTCCTGAATAACCTTGTGCCATTTTTCCTTCTCTCTCTCTCTCTCTCTCTCTCTCTCTCTCAGCGTCCTCGCCGGCGTCCCCGAGGAGGCGAAGCTGAACTTTTGAAGGCTTTGATAGATCTCTGATGGTGTTGGGACGGGAAAGAGGAACTAATAAAACATCTCTGCATCCTGTGCCGGTTTGTAAACTCTTTTTCTTCTGAGTAAACAGGAAAGAAGAATCGCTGCATTGTTTAAACATTTTCGCTCGGTCCTGACGTGTGTAATCCTCCTAAATAAAGCATCAG
The DNA here is from genome assembly GCA_037577455.1 of Pangasius macronema. NCBI lineage: Eukaryota > Metazoa > Chordata > Actinopteri > Siluriformes > Pangasiidae > Pangasius > Pangasius macronema. The sequence continues at coordinate 17,040,429 of CM074966.1, read as the reverse complement.
AGCCGGTTTTCCGGCGTGCTGTAACGATCAGCGCGGAGGTAATTGGGCTCTTTTCGATTCGGTATCTCTCACGTCTCTCAGGTACGTCGTCGTCAATGAAGCCGCCGGCTGAGCCGTAACTGAGCCGAAAGGAATCAAACAGCACGCCCGAGTTTTGCTCCGAAAAACGCTGGATTTGTTTTACGACACGACTGCACGTGAGAAGAGAGGAAGGGAACGAGGGATGATAACCTAATAACCCAGTCCCTGGTGTACCGCATCCAGAGAAAGACACACAGATGCCTCATCGCCAAATAAGCTAAAGCTAAGCTACAATCCTATCATCTATCATGGGGGAAAAACAGAGACGTTGTTATTCAATGTCTTTTTTTTTTTTAAGTCACTGAATATCCCAACCACCCACACACCCATTTATCCGCTCTGTGCGCTCTCTAGAATCAGGAAGTGTGCCGTCACAGTTGCTGAGAGAAAAAAATGAAAATGATCCTGGAAGAGAGAAATAATCAGGAAAAAACACAACGCAGAGGTGGAATTCCGGTCATGGAGGACAATCAAACATCTCGTCTTAATCTTATGAGACATAAAAAAAAAAAGACAGGAGGACGAGCAAATTAGTGGCTGATGAAAAACTGATAAACGGGCACTTGAGATTCTCGTGATGAGCGAGTCACATGACTTCCGGTGTCATTAGGTCCCTAATGTTGTCTTTGTTGTCTTTAGACCTTTGTGGTGTTTATGGTAGTTTAATTGAAAGGAAAAAAAAAAGGATAAACTAAGAAACATGCACGGTTGACGCTGCCGATCGGGCCCATAAATCATCCTGATGCTCAGACAACTCGTCCAGACACAAATTCTGATGATAGATGACCTGTTTATCTTTGATTTTTGAACGCAATGAGCTCGCCGCTGATACGTCACGCGGGAAAAAAACGGCACAGAGAAATGCTCACGAGATGCAGGACAGGAATCACTTTCTCCTCGTCAAATCATCTCGCAAAAAAAGGAGCGTAGCGTTATTAAGGCCGGCCCCCGGAACGACGCCGGGACACGGGAGAGGGAGAGGGAGAGGGTGAGGGAGAGGGAGAGGGAGAGAGTGAGGGAGAGGGAGAGGGAGAGAGGGAGGGAGAGGGAGAGAGTGAGGGAGAGAGTGAGGACGGATTTGCGTTAGCAGCCCCGTAATGTGTGCATGATTTGTGATATACAGCAGTCATCAACAAACTAATTCCTCAGTCCTGCGTGCCTAACACAGCGCTATAAATATTAGTCTAGCAAGACTAGCACACACACACACACACACACACACACATACACACACACACACACGCACGCACGCACACAGACATAAATCAGAGGGGGAGCACGAGCAAATGAAGAGCAACGTGGCTCTCGGGGACAGAATTAGCATAAACAGGGTGCGTTTTAAATTCTGACTTAAAACCCTGTGCTCTTGAGTCGGATCACAATTAGAGAAATTAGCGAGGACGCGGCTCAGCGCTGAATTTTTCATGTGTCCTTTAAACGAGCGAGCACCTCGGTGCTGATTGCAGACGTGAATTATTCATTCTGAACACGCTGGAGCCTTTAGAGGAGACGGAGGTGAAGCGTCTCTCTGACTGACACTGTGGCACGACATGCAGCAAAACTCCAGCTGGTGGCTCTCTTCCCCTGTGTGTGTGTGTGTGTGTGTGTGTGTGTGTGTGTGTGTGTGGAGACTAGGGGATTCAGAGCTTAAGCTTTGCCAGATGAGGAAGAGGAAAGAAGACAGACAAACAGAGAGAGCAAGAGAGAGACTGTGTGTGTGTGTTTGTGAGTGTGTGTGTGTGTGTGTGTGTGTGTGTGTGTGAGTGAGAGAGAGAGAGAGAGAGAGAGAGAGAGAGAGAGAGAGAGNTGTGTGTGTGTGTGTGAGAGAGAGAGAGAGAGAGAGAGAGAGAGAGAGAGAGAGAGAGAGAGAGAGAGAGAAACAGCTTCAAAGAATCAACTTTTTTCTTATTAATTTCAAGAGAGAGAGAGAGAAAAAGACAGGCTGGTGAGGAAACGACTGTTTATAGCTGCTGTAACGTAAGCGAGAACAGGAACTAACCTGTTTACACGACATTCCATCACATTAAACGCAACAAAAAAATGGATTTAAAAAAAAAAAAAAGGTGGTGTTCTTAATTTCTTCAACAAATGACGAACTGTTCCAAACCGCTGTGGGATAAGAGCGATAAAAACGTTTCTTTTGGGGAACGTGATGTAACAGGAAAATAATCGACATGGTGGTAAGAGATTATTTTCCTGGAACAGCAAGACGCAGCGTGAACACTTTATTCCTTACTTATAAGATAACGAAGAAAGAGGTGGAGAGGAGAAATACTGAAAGCGATGGAGGTCAGAGAAAAAGAAACACATGAAGGTGACATGATGAGACAGTTATGGGTAAGTTGCAGATGTGTGAACACACACACACACGCACTTCTTCATCCACCGAGCGAAGACACGTGTGTGAAATCCACGTCAGCGAGCGAGGAACTCCACGCTCGGCCCTGCCGCCGCTCGCTCTCAGCTCCAGCCAGCCGGAAGGAAGGAAGGAAAGAGCGCTGATATTTGGATGGATGAGTGCAGTGGCAGGAAGAGAAAAAAGCCCCAAACGGTGAGCTAAAGCGCTCCCCCGTCTTCACACGCTTGATTTCACCCCTTAATTAGAGTCATTCATCAGCGTGGAGGGGAGATGAGGCGGCCGCGTGCCACGCCACACCTTGCCACCTGTCAAAATTACAGCTTTGGCGTCGAGCGCCATCCCTCAAACAGTTATTTTCTACAAGCCTCGCTGCATCTCACAATTCACTATTTACTACGGTCTTGCCCCTGCTGCTCTCTCTCTCTCTCTCTCTCTCTCACACACACACACACACACACACACGGTGTGGAGGAGGAGGCAGCCGTAATGTCAGTGTCAGACAGTGCTAATGGTCATTAAGCTGCAGATCAATCCCAATTAAAGACCATTAGCAGTTTTATTACACACGTGATTATTGTTTTCATAATTCACACAAACAGACGTGTGTTTGTCCTTGACAGGCGAGCGGAGAAGAAAATGCTTTCCGACTGTGACACTGTGACGACTTTCCAGACAAACAACATAAAAACACAACACTCATCCTGACGTGAGGCTCGATAACAAAATAAAAACTCATATCGTTTTTAAAATTTCATTTTCCAACCTCATCTTGTGTCCCGTCCTCACGCTAGTGCCGTGCTCCTTTCATTCTTTCACTACAGCAGCACGTCCGGAGCTGTTTTATTCCTGTTATATCACAGCAACCAGGCAACAATTCTAATTTATTATTTACTAAAGAACAAACCGTTTAAGATTTTTATCCATTTAGTCCGTGAAACAGGTTAGTTCCTGTTTTCACTTACGCTATAGCAGCTATAAACGGTCGTTCCCTCGCCGGGTTTCCTTTTTCCCCTCAAGTGAAGTTTGTGTTGTTGTCTTGTTACCAAGAAAGCACAAAAAGTCCTCAAAATGTCAGAAACCTTAAAGATTAAATGTCTAAAATTTGACAGAAAACTTCAATACGATGGCGATTTTTTTTAAAATCTGTTGCTATAGAAACGATAAGGTATTAGAAAGAGCGTATTAATTATAAATAAACGGGTGATTTGTAGCTACACTACTGTCAGAGCTACTGTCATGGAAGATTACTCTACACCTTCTTGACCAATCAGAATCCACAATCCACAATCCAGCGGCACTGTGGTGTAACGATAAATAAAGTTTTCTCTGCCTTGAGGCTCGTGTAAAGGCTGAAACGGTCGAGAAGACATCATGGTGTGACGGACCGCATCCCGATCGTCACGGGACCGCAGCTCTAACTTATTTTTGAGGTTTTCCCTGGCGCTTCATTGTGTAATTCGGTCCAGACGAGATGTTGGACGCATCGTTCAGAATCCTGCTCTGAGAAATAACGACGCACTTCGGGCAGCCATCTTAAGCGCCTTGCTGATCGCGTCTTTCTCGGAGTTTCTCCACTTCGATACGGCATCTCAAACATTCTTTCAGAGCTTTCCTTCCACCTTAGAGGTGTACTGTAGCCGGAGTACACAGTCGAGAAATTTAAAATAAATCACCACTGGTCCCAGTTACTGGTGGTTATTAATAACACGGCAGATGTTCATCTAAGCAGTAAACGTTAGGCGGCGAATAAATCCGATTACGGTACAGAAAAAGTCCTAACCGGAGGACTGGAGGGTTAATAAGAAACGGGCGTATTTGCGGCTTTAGGTAGAAAGAAGCGCGCTTCATAACTCTGGAAACATAAACATATTTCTCCTTCGATTTTATTTTTTTCCTTCATAACTCTAGAAGCCCACGAAGGAGATTCAATTAGGTTTTCTGATTGGGGCGCTGGCATTCTGCCGGGTCATTCAAAGGTTAAAGAATTCGGCGCTACAACAAACACGATTATGCCGCTGTAGCATTTGATCAGATGCCGTGTTTATCATGCGAGCCTGAGCTACGTCGAGGGCTCCAAATAATCCCCATTGTCCTGCAGGTAATCGCAGAGCCGTTTTTTTCCCCGTCATTGTTTCAAACACTTCCAGAAGAAAGAAAGGAGAAAAAAACAGCGGTGTATGCCGCACTGGAGCGAGAGTCAATGATGCCGAGAGCAGAGTGCACATTAAATCATTTTTATATAGTGAAGGTACGGGTAACGTAATGTCATTTCCTTCCCTCTTTCTACTGCTCTCTCTCTCTCTGAAGGAGTGACTGAGCGAGAGAGGAACGAGGGGAGAAATAATCGGATGTTTAATTTGATAAGTTGGAAGTTCGGGGTCCGTCTCCGTGCCTGCGCTTCGTACCACGTACGACCTGATGCATTATTCTGTAAGTTCAAACGTCGCCATGCGTCAGAGAGCAGGTAATTACAGGAGATGCACGCTGGGAATAAAGCATGGGAGAAGCACGTCAACTTCCACGGTGCATCCTGCATGACATCATACACACTCCAGATTGCACGTTACCGTCGAAGCGGCTTGGATAGGGACTGAAATTTAGAGTTTAAGGAGCCTCGCGGCTTCAATAGCATTATTTTTCCGGCATGTTTCGTGTTTCCCGAGCTGTAAAGAACGACTTTATTTACTGTCTATGCTAATATCCGTCTGTAAGCAACCCAGAAACCCTGTCGCTTCATCTCTAATCAGCGCCCGGCCCAAAACGCTGGGAGGGAAAAAAGAGAGAAGAGAAGAGAAAGAGGGGGAAAAAACACTGCACAACAGGGGAAAGGTGAGTGTGTGAATAATGCATGAAGAGTTTTATATAGGGAGTGATGCTTGTCAATCACCGCTGCCTAAATCAGGACGACGCGGATCATTTCCATCCCGAGTATCGGATATTCAGGGTGGAGGTGCAGCTCCGGAACGGAACGGGGCGTGCTTTAAAAAAAAAAAAAAAAAAAAAGGCACAAAAAGAGTATTTAGACAGGAGGGCTATCCCTCGCTGTGCCTTAATTACCGGCGCCGAGGCCTCGGTCTCATCGCGGAGCTCCGATAACTCCAACACGCGCATTCAATATCTGTATTTACATGCCAGGATCACTGAGCAAACAAGCTCATTTAAAAGTTCATATGCTAATGGATGACATTTAAAGCAAACTTTACACGAGAAAAGGACATACAACAAAAGGCTTTGATTCTTTTTCCTTTTTTTTTCTTTTTTTTTTCCTCCCTGTCGTGAAACTTGTCGAGCTTCTTCATATTCATGAAAAAACCTCTTAAACCTGAGGAAGCCGTCAGAGTGGCTTCACATCGCCGATCTTTTTTCTTCTGCTATAAACTGAGATCTGTACAAATGAGGAGATTTTAGGAGATGAGGCTCAAGTGTGTGTGGGTGTGTGGGGATCACTCGGACTTGCTGCAGGTCACCTCGAACACATCCACCAACACCTAGCGGAAGCTAACTAGCAATACCACGTGAACAGTAATAATAAACAGAATTAAAAAAATGTGTTGTCGTTTATAATGACGTTTTCTACAGAGAGACGTTTATTTGACATTTATGGAAGGAGTCTCCAGTGTCAGCGCTTGGAACCAGTCAGAGATGAAGCTGTCTGTAACGTGACAAGGTGTACTTTATTTTTTTTTGTCTTATTATAACTTAAAGAGAGAGGGAAAAAAAAGAGAGAGGTTTGTTAGGGAGCTGTTTATAGCTGCTTTAATGTAAGTGAGAACAGGGACTGACTTGTTTCGGGTAACTATAAACGGATAAAACGTCACACAAATAAAATTACACGTTGCTCCTTAGTTAATGAAACGTGAAAGTGTCAGAAAGTTGCTGTGGTGTAAAACAGTCAACGTTGGAGTTGTGAGAATAAGTTCACTTCACCACGCCCCCTAAATCCGACATCTAGAGGAGCTTTAAGGTCTTTAGATAAAAGTCAGTGCGCTCGTTCACATGCAAAACACTTCTGTGTGTGTTGTATATGCGTATATCGATATAGGTGTTTAATAGAAATAATCATACGACCCGTTTATTTAAGATGTCCATGAAATGATGCCTCGTTTTCTTTCACGTTAAAAAGAAACGAATGACGTGTTTTTCTGTCTGAGATTCCGGACTCGCTCCTGCAGCTCCTCCGACTTCCCGTCTCCTTTTCCCTGAGCTGAGAGTTTTGACACACAAAGAAAACCACAATGCCGACCAATTGGAGCTCACTCGAGCGACCTTGATGATCGATTGGCGGAGCGGTGGATGAAGCAGGGCGCGTATCTGCAGCGTGCTGTTCAAACTGCTCATTCATTAAAACATGCTCTTCCTTATTGATTTTGGCTTAAGTAATGAGAAAGCTTATCCAGAAATCTTTAGCGTTTGGGCTCAAGTTAAGGAAATCAATGCCACCGTTTCCCATTCGAACAGCAGATGTGAATTTTATGTACAGGATAAACCCAGAATCAGATAAATCAATAGGCATTTGTCGATGCGATATAAAGCCTGAGAATGGAATCTGGAGTTAATTAAAGCTCGATGTGAACATATCAGGGCCTTAATCACGCGAGAGAAAATAGCAGAATATTAACAACTTTTAGACCTTCTACCACTTGGCGCAAGGACGTCTAGAGGCGAGGAGCTAAATTTAGTTCCAACCCAAATAATCAGACGATTTAATCCTCCACTATTTTCATTAAGAGACGGAAACAAAATGTCGGACAATTTGTATTTTAATTGGAAACAAAAACACAGAAAAAAAAATCCTGATAGTTAAAAAAAAAAAAACATTGAGACATTATTACATCATGTTTTACCACTGCTGTACATCACTGTATTAAAATCAACGTTCAACCGTAATCTAAATTTAGTGTACGACAGTAGTACCTGGTCCCCCGCACCGAATAGCCTGGCTCTTCTTGCTTTAAAAAAAAAAAAGGCTACCAGTGAGATGCATAAATTAAAGATGGAGGGCTGGCAATTACTCCACGTCATCCTCCTCTTCATCCTCCTCATCATCCTTCTCTTCATCCCCCTCGTCATCCTCCTCATCATCCCTCTCTTCATCCCCCTCGTCATCCCCCTCGTCATCCCCCTCTTCATCCCCCTCTTCATCCCCCTCGTCATCCCCCTCATCATCCTTCTCTTCATCCCCCTCATCATCCTCCTCATCATCCCCCTCTTCATCCTCCTCTTCATCCTCCTCTCCATCCCCCTCGTCATCCTCCTCTTCATCCCCCTCGTCATCCCCGTCTTCATCCCCCTCTTCATCCTCCTCGTCATCCTCCTCTTCATCCCCCTCGTCATCCTCCTCTTCATCCCCCTCTTCATCCCCCTCTTCATCCCCCTCGTCATCCCCCTCTTCATCCCCCTCGTCATCCCCCTCTTCATCCCCCTTGTCATCCTCCTCTTCATCCTCCTCATCATCCCCCTCTTCATCCTCCTCATCATCCCCCTCTTCATCCCGCTCCTCCTCCCTTCGGTGTCACCATGGCGAAGCCTGAGCTACGACCCTGAGCTACATTTCCCAGGGATCATTTCTTCTCTCATTAATATTCATCCAGCCTGATTTGGAGAACATGTGCGACATGACGAGGTTTTGATGTCCGCCATGTCTCGTGCTTTAACGCCACATTTCCTCGCACATGCTGAAGAACGAAGACAGACATGCATGTATATATATATATTTCTTAACCTTTTCCCATGTTCCATCTCTTCCCAACTCCCCCAATCTGTTTGGTAAGGTATTGCGTCCGAACCAAATTAGTGTGCATTCCTTATTGGCCGAACAGACACCTCGTCAGGGCGGATTCCAGCTGCAGAGACGATGAAACGTGCTCCGGAGCTGGAGATGAGGAGATGATGTGGAAAGAAGATGCAGGTCACCATGTTAAGCCAACATTATCATGCAGGTGATGAAGAACGGCACGTGGATTCATGGGTCTGGGCTTCGCATCACTGTGATACTTAAATTCTACAAATTTGCTTTTTTTTAAATTAAGAAATGAATAAGTCTCAATACCCCAGATGAGTCGCATGAATTTTTAAAACACTGAGGACCTTACACAGCAGCTACATTTCCACTGTTCAACCTTTCCAAGAACCAAGAAACACAAACCTGGCATGTTGCCTCCTCAGGTACCTTCTCCGGAACCCGGGATGTCTACCTAAGAAAGCTTTTTCAGTCATGAGTGCATTTTCACCACAGGTAACTTTTTACGCGTGCAGGAACTTACAACAGATGTGTTCCCACCACAGGTTTCCACCATTTTCAGGACCTTACACATTATTTCCACCATAGGAACCTTATCGAGAACCCAGAAAACTCGAAACAAGCAAGTTTCAACCTCAGGAACCCTGAACTTTCAAGAACGCAGGACATCAGGGTATGTTTCGTCCACAGGATCCTTCTTCAGGTACATTTTCACTCAAGGTGCTTTTTTAAAAATCCAGAAACATGAAGCTGGCATGCTTCTACAATAGGTACCTTTTCAGAAACAGATGATATCTACATCAGAAAGCTTCCAGGAAAAAGTGCATTTCCACCTGAGGTAACTTTTTAAGAACCCAGGAACTTACAATAAATGAGTTTTGGACTGCAGGTTTCCACCATCTTCAGGATCTTCCACATTATTTCCGACGTGGGAACCTTTTCAAGAGCCCATAACCTCAGGAACGCAGAAGCTCCGCGTTCCACCACAGGAACCTTCTTGGTTAACTCCAGGTGAATTTTCTATTCTAGAAATCGTTTCAAGAACGGCAAAACTGCCATGATTCCACCACAGACACCTTCTCAGGAACCTGGACCGTCCATGTGTGTTTCAACCTCAGGAAGCTTTTTCTGGAATCCAGGAACTCCTGTCCACCACAGGTGTGTTTTCACTGCAAGATCATCTATGAGGAACCCAGGAACTCAGAACTTGGGGTGCTGATTTTAGTTTCTGGTCAAGGGCAAGCTCACCATCGTACCGTCACATGACTTCAGCATGTCCGTGAGGAGCAGCCGTCGCTCCTTCACCGGTTACAGCCAAAGCGTGATTAAAGTAAGTTCGCTCGGAGCATTAGCATCACTTTCCAAGTAAATCACTTAGACTAATGCGATGCCTTCGAATGCTATTTCATCTTTTTCTCGCCCGTCCTACGACGATATTCAAAGTTAATCTGTTTTTCCCTCTACTTAAGCCGGACACCTCCATTTGCAATTCGGATGAGATGGATTGTAATTAGAGGCCAGATCATTTTACACACACAATCAGACGAGGGCGCAGGATTGACGAATCAGCAAATCTGATGAATTATCGTTTCATGGTGCCGTGCTGCCATTAGGCCACGTTGGTGTGCTGCTTTAGCCTCTAATGCGCAGACCTCCAGCTCGGGTCCGAGCGCACGCTGCCATTAGCGAGCGTAATGGACACTCCTTATGCAGAGTGAAGGGAGCGAAGGCCACACGGCAGAAATGGGATTAAAATGCTGCAACCTCTTCAAGATTTGAGTGAGACGGTGGGCACTCTCTCTCTCTCTCTCTCTCTCTCTCTCTCTCTCATTCTCTCTCTCTCTCTCTCATTCTCTCTCTCTCCCTCTCTCTCTCCCTCTCTCTCTCTCCCTCTCTCTCGCTCATTCTCTCTCTCTCCCTCTCTCTCGCTCATTCTCTCTCTCTCCCTCTCTCTCCCTCTCTCCCTCCCTCTCTCTCTCTCTCTCTCTCTCTCCCCCTCTCTCTCTCCCTCTCTCTCTCTCTCCCTGTCTCTCTCTCGCTCGCTCATTCTCTCTCTCTCTCTCACTCTCTCTCTCTCTCTCCCTCTCTCTCTCTCTCCCTCTCTCTCTCTCTCGCTCGCTCTCTCTCTCTCGCTCGCGCGCGCGCTCTCTCACTCTCTGAGTG
>CM074966.1:17017697-17026597 GCA_037577455.1 Pangasius macronema | reverse complement strand
CACCTACAATCCCTGCCGGACCCGAGACTCCAACCCACCACCTTCAGGTTCACCTTCGGGTTACAAGTCCCACTCTCGGACCATTAGGCCACGACGAAGTCTTGCCATTCTCTCCAGTTGAGTAAGTTCTAAGCAGTGTTTTCGTCTTTGCCTTATCTGTGCCTATTTTGTTACACTGACTGGCAGTAAAAGCAGCTGTGGCTCTGAGGGATAGAGCCGCTAGCATTTAGGCAGATTTTTGGATGAATGACTTGTTAACTATGTCAGGAATGCTTACAAGACTGTAAATATACGGAAGCAGTTATTAGCTGTAACTAAGCTCGTTATAAAACTGAAATGAAATGATATAAACTACACGTGCGTGTGCTCTGTGGTGAACAGCAGCCGAGACGCTTACTGAATTCTTGCACGGTGAAGAAGACCGCTGGAACACGACTTTTCATTTTCTTGATTCAAACTCCACTCGTGCTTCGTCAGCACGGACAAGCGATACAGCGATGCGTCAGAGGAAGCTGCTCTGTTGCTCTGCTCTGAAGTCAGACAGCAGGTTATTAAGGTTCATACAGGATACAAAACAGGCTATGAGGACACTTGTATCCTGAGATGGAACACTTATTTATTTCTGTCCATCTTAAAGCTTCGCATTCTTGTAAACCAATGAGTTTCTATCCTGGTTAAATAAAGTTTACTGCTACTGCATCGCTGCGATGACATCCTGAGATTCTCTGAAAACAAACTTCATCACACCACAATTTCAACCATCATCTATTGACAGTTTTTTCCGCCCACTTCCCCATTTAAGATAATTAGTGCAGGCTGTCAGGTTCATTCACTGATTAACACAACGCACGTCATGAGCACTTGTATCCTTGTGCGTCGTCTTAGTGCGCATTAGCCGGAGCCATGAATGGAGCCACTGATGAGGTCAGAGAAAGTTGCATAAAGGATGTGGTGCTATTATTCACCTCCATTATTCCATTCTTTCTGCACTCATTACCGGCCGAAGGCAACATTAAAATGTTTATCTGTTGGCCTTTAAAAAACGCGCAGATAAATCCAGCCTCAGTTAAAGGCTCTGCATCAAAGGTAGAGCGCTGAAGCAGAATTAGAGGCAGCAGAGAGCCCTTAATATTGCTTTCATACTCGGCAGGTGATGCTTACACGGCCCACCACTGAGCCGTGCACAGATTCATCAGGAGAAGCTGCTTATTGACACAGCTTGGCGTCGGAGCGGCGATAACGCCTCTCGGCGGTTTTAATGAACGTTGCGCTGTTTTGGTGAAGAGAATGAAAGAGATGCTGCGAGTGTAAAAGCTGTGGAGTGTGCGTCAGTGCATGGGGGTTGATTCTGATTGGCCAGAGTGTTTATCACATTCACGGTCTCGAACATCAACTATTCTTCAGACCAGGGCTGGGTGATATGATATCATGATAAATTATGTGATATCATGGGTATTCTGATAACTTTTTACACATTATTTTATGATTTTTTTCTTAATATGATGATTACAAACTCCGGAAGCAGACGTTAATATCTAAAATTGAAAAATGTCTTAACGGATTTTTCTGTTATAATCAAAATACAGCGATTATTTTTGGTCTTATCGTCTCACCGCGATCCAAACGAGAGGTTTGCATTAACACGCTCGCTCTAATACGTTATCGTTTCTATAGTAACAGCTCATTCACCGAGGCTTGTGCCGCAGACGAGCTACGGGAGCTACAGAGACGTTTGTCATCTCAAAAGTTTTCGATAAAAGCCTCACACAATTCCTGCTTACGTTGTGTCTCCACGGTACAAGTGAAATAAAACACTCCCGAACGTGACGTTAAGGGAAAATAATCAACTCCGGTGTGCTCGTCTATAAGCGCGAGGCTCACTCCTGCTTTATTTGTCGCTTACTACAAGTGCGAGATGCACAGTGTAGTAATGAGCGGTCCGCTGGGATAAATGACTTCGGCTTCAGTGCGACTGTCGTGTCCTTCTCCGAGCTCTAAGCACGCTCGTAGTGCGATATCTCATTACTCCGGCGTCCTGGCTCCTCGCCGCTGAAACACGCTCCCGCTAAATGACTACATTTAAATGTAAATGAGACATCAGTAGAAATTTGTCAACCGGGAGAAAATTTCGGATCCTGTTTCTATCGCAGTACAAATGTAATTTACTGTAAAACTGCGGCATGTGCGGGCGTGGCGGGCCGAGAGAAGCGATCGCTTTAAAGGGCTTTAAAGGGAAACACCGCCATAAAACATTTAATAGGTTTGTAAGTTAGCAGTTACGTGTCACGCCGACGTCACGGGCTGTGTGTGTGTGTGTGTGTGTGTGTGTGTGTGTGTGTGGGCACTGCTATTGCACAACAATCTTAAACACGAGTGATAACGGTCACTGTTAGCTCCTAAAACTTTTTTTCTCATTCACATTTCATTTTCCATGAGAGAGCTGGACAGACTGAAGCACTAAAGCGCCGCTGCATCACTCTCGTTAGCTAGAGATGAAGCAAGGGCTAAATCTCACTGCACTCACTGCACCACTATCAGCATGGCATTGTGGGTAGTGTAGGAAAACATTCATTAAACTAAAAGTCAACCAACATATGGAGGTATAAAATAAATCTCGGATGCGATCACGTGTTAGTTGGAAAGATTAATATGTGGGTTTTTCCCGCTGGGTTTTTCCTTTAATGCTGCTTTTTGCCTTCGGAAGTCAATATTCCCTATTCAGTATTCCCTGTTACAGCGTTCCTACAGCTCTGCTCCTGCTATGAACGGCCGCTGTGTCCCAGAACCCCCACTCACCATTAGACCACATCTAACACTCCTTATCCTCTCAACACTCTTAGTGCTGTTGGTCTTTGATTTATTTTATTCTACACTGTAATGATTTATGATCAGGTGTCACCTAGGATCCTTCCTCATCTCATACTACGTTACGGTATGATCCGTTACAGGAATAAGGCCACGGTTCCCACAGCGAGGTCAGGGGTCCAGAACGTGTTCGTTTGGTTAATGTTGTTATGATTGAGCTCTTAGAGTTATCCGCCTGTTTGACTCGCTGCTTAAAAACCTTAATAACAATAACGTCTAATCACTATTTTAATTTTAAAAGCTCGTTCTGTGAGTGGACGCCGAGTCACGTCATCATCGCAAAATAATCAACAGGGTGGTGAGATGAAGCAGAGTCACCGTCACCGCTCTTCACACTGGCTACGAATAACAGCCTAATCATAATGTCCTGAAGTGTTTTATTCCTCTTATACCACAGGAATTTGCCGTATAACAATATTTTACTAATTAAAGAACGACAGGTCATACGTTTTTATCCGTTTAGAGTCACACTTGATGTTGTGGAATGTCCAAAACACTAATGCTTTTGTGCTTTTGCACTGTTTTATCTTCAAGAAACTTTAAAGGGAAATAGATAGATAGATAGATAGATAGATAGATAGATAGATAGATGGACAGATAGATAGATAGATAGATAGATAGATAGATAGATAGATAGATACTCAGTGTACTGTATCTGTACTGTAAGAGAGGCTGGTGTTAATGACTGTTTATAGCTGCTATAACGTAAGTGATAAAGGGAATTAGATAGATAGATAGATAGATAGATAGATAGATAGATAGATAGATAGATAGATACTCAGTGTACTGTATCTGTAGTGTAAGAGAGGCTGGTGTTAATGACTGTTTATAGCTGCTATAACGTAAGTGATAAAGGGAACTAGACAGATGGATAGATAGATAGATAGATAGATAGATAGATAGATAGATAGATAGATAGATAGATAGATACTCAGTGTACCATGTCTGTTTCTCTCTTTCACTTTCAGCGTATCAGAGTGGGTGTAATATTTTTTTATATAAGGATGCTGGGAGAATAAAAACCTAACCTGCTCGGTGTGTGTGCGAGTTCGCTTCTGCACCACGCTCGGCTCACACGCCTCCTCTTTACACACCTCCTCCAGAGTTTCTGCAACCCTCCTGCCCTGCAACTACACACACACACACACACACACACACACACACACACACACACACACACACACACAGAGTTCGGGAAATGTAAAATATAGACAAAATATCGCATTGGCAGGTTTATACTGCGAGGTTGTTTTGGGAGAGAAAGAGGAAAAAAACAGTTTATGTGAGGTTTTAATGCCACAACCGTCAATCTGTAAACGCAGAAGCCGCAGACAATAAAACAGCGGTGGGGTTTAATTTGGGGACACTGCATAAGGAGGTGTGGGAAGCAGTAAAAAATAAATTAATTAATTAATTGATTTAAAAATAATAATAAAAACAGGGCTTGGGCAGCACGTCGAACCTCCAGGGCACGCGATGTTAGCGATTCATCACACGCAGCGAGCGTTGTGTAATACATAACACATGCAAAGCTCAGGGCACAACACAGCGAGTAACATCGCCTCCACTGCTGCTACAGCGCGCTCCTGTTTAACAGAGCACGAGAGAATGAAAGAAAGAAAGAAAAAAAGAACGAAAACGCAGCCTGTAGCTCCTCTACCTCTTTCTTCTCCTGGACTCTGTGGGACAAAAGCATCTTAATTTCCTCTTCCAGACGCTGAATAATCCTGTTTTTGGTCTTCAGCTGATTCCGCAGATCCTCCACCTGAGCCTTCATAAGGTCGCCTGGCTTCTGCCTGCGAGGGAAAAGGCCACGGAGAATATTAAACACGACCCGCAGATCTCAAAAAACCGAACGCTCAGCAAAGAAATCGGAAGAGCGTAGCGCGTGTGCACGGCGGTGACGGCTAAAAACAATCAGTCTGTAAATCAGCAGAATAATCGCAGTGAGCAAAACTGTCCACGTAAACATCAGGAAAAGAGAGAAATCATTTTATTACAGTTTAA
This sequence comes from Pangasius macronema, assembly GCA_037577455.1. Classification (NCBI taxonomy): domain Eukaryota; kingdom Metazoa; phylum Chordata; class Actinopteri; order Siluriformes; family Pangasiidae; genus Pangasius; species Pangasius macronema. The sequence continues at coordinate 17,021,725 of CM074966.1, read as the reverse complement.
TGCTCTGAATAATGAACACTCTTTCCTTTCCGACTGTCGATTATCGACTGATATTCCTTAAAAAGGTCCAAATAAGTTTCCTCTTTCATCAAAGTTACATAGAAACAAACACAAAATGGACAAAACGCCCCAACGCTGCCGAATCCCGGATTCTGATTGGTCAGAAGGTGTTGATTAATTTTCTATAAACAGCAGCTCTGATAAATCACGAGTTTACATTAACACGCTCGTTTTAATGCGTTATCGTTTCTATAGTAACAGCAGGTCCCCCGGGACTCGCCCTGCAGAGTCAGACGTGAAGCCGTAACTAAGTTTTCCGACATTTTCATTTTGTGGATTCTCGGTAAAACAGAACAAGCTGTATTTAACTTCAAGAGAGAGGAAAAGAGAGAGGCTGGCAAGGGAACGACCGTTTACAGCTGCTATAACGTAAGTGAGAACAGGAACTCACTTGTTTCGTGGATAATCAGCTCAGCTCTATGACACGCTCTCGATACACTGTCCTGACATGTCGCAATTATCGTTTTTATTTGTTTTAATTAACAGTTGCAAAATTATTGAAGGCAGCTTCAGTAGATGTTAAATACAGGGCTATTAAGATGTTTATTAAGATGATATTAAGATGTAATCTCGGTATGGTGATAAATTACGTCATGATCCACTTTTCTGAGATATCGCTGCTATTCGCTGATTTCGAGAGAGAGAGTGAGAGAGAGTGAGAGAGTGAGAGAGAGTGAGAGAGAGAGACAGAGTGAGAGAGAGTGAGAGAGAGAGACAGAGTGAGAGAGAAAGAGAGTGAGAGAGAGTGTGAGTGAGAGAGAAAGAGAGTGAGAGAGAGAGAGAGAGCGAGAGAGAGAGAGTGAGAGAGTGTGAGAGAGAGAGTGAGAGAGAGAGTGAGAGAGAGAGATATGACAGATCATTAGAAATGTTGTCGAGTATTGTAATATTGTACTATCGCTCACTCTTCTCATTCTGTGCACTTTCAAAATAGTGTAATTTTTTAAATTAATTTTTTTAAAAATCTAAATATATTTACACAAACACACGCACTGTGTTATTTTTGCTTCGTAACCACTAACCCTTGATAAAGACACTTTATTTTGCTCATTATTGCATCTCAGTGAATAATAATATCATCGTCTACATTAGCTGAAAATAAATAGTCAGATTTCTGCCTGTGATGAAACCGTTCCTGATCGTGGACTCGGATTACAGGATCGCTGTAGACGGCGAAAGCAGAAAGAAAGAAAGAAAAAAAACAATCAGAAGCCGTCGTCTGTCCCGGAAAGAAGGAAACTGTTCCAGGTGCGATTTTATTTTATCCCTAATGACACCTTTCACGGCTTTGTTGCCGTTCCAGGAGGTGATGGGCCTCTAATGAGAACGTCTTAATGAACCTCCCGGTCGGCATTGTGTACTCTGGATGATTTTCTTTTCTTTTTTTTTTCCTCTCTTTCTTTTTCTTTTCTCCTCAGAACCGCCTGCTGAGAGCCACAATTATGATGCAGCGGCTGGAGCCTTCTTTATTCGGGCTAATTCTGTGTGGGTTCTCCGAATCTTTTCCCTCCATCCTGCATCATTACTGTCACTATGTCATACACCATGTCTCACACACACACACACACACACACACACACACTCACTCACACAGGGCTGTGACATGCAGTAAACACACGACACACTGATAAACAAAGACAGCTGATGCACTGGTAAGGCTGAGTGATACGATTATATAACGCAGAAGTTGAGATAAATTAAATTTGTAAAATGTTAATTTCTAAAAATATGATTTTTTTAAAAAAAAATTTTTTTCTCCTTTTCTGTGTTAAATTATTTCTTTTTATACTGTGCTTGGAAGCAGGTTATTTGATGTTAACATAATGTACTAGTTTTATAAATTGTGAAATGTTTTTTTGGGTTTTTTTTGTATTTTTTCCCCTTTTCAGGGCTTATTTATTTATTTATTTATTTATTTATTTATTTATTTATGCAGCTTATTTAATTATAAAATCCTGTATTTAAATAAATATTTAAAATTGCAAATGTTAACTTGAACAGATTTTTTTTCCTCATTTTCAGGGCTAAATTATTTATTTACTGGAAGGAGCTTTTTGTGGAGAAAATGTGTTTACTAATATTTTTTTATTTTACTGAATCTTTAAATAAGTGACCTGTATTTCTTTTTTTTTTTTTTTCAAAAATAAAAATTACAAACTGGGATTAGAAGCAGCTGAATTGTTGTTAAAGTTGTTTGCTGAATTTTTATAATTGTAAAATGTTTTAACATTTCGTTTAAATTATTTGTTACTTATTCTAATATTAATATAGCAATATTACGGACTTGTATAATTTTGTATAAATAGAGAAAATGTGTACGTTTGTGTATAATGTGTAAAACATCCTCATATCGTTCAGTGTGTTGATGTTTTTGGAGAAGAGCGCTCCCGTTCCTCCTGCGGTCTGAAGCAGCAGAAGAGGAAAGCTGCGTGGAGCTCTGCAGCGGCGATAAACAGGCGAGGTTTGTGGGGTTTTGGCAGCTTTTGGACAGCTGATCCTGCGGGGCCGTGAGACCAGGGAGAGGAAAATGAAGCGATGGAGCACTAGTTGAAGGTTGAGGAACCCGCCGAGCCCGTGTACCTCGTCTCCCACCGAGGTTCTGAGGAGCGCACGGCCCTCGAATCGCTCCTAAGCTTGTGTGACAGAGCAGGCAGGCGGCCCGGCTTCCTGACGAGATCTGCCGAGCTGCTAGCGACAGCTGTCAAGCACTGTGCCATCACCAGTCTCAGCCCAGAAAAACGCCTGTCTAAACGCTCACCTGCCAAAAAGATATTTCTAAAACAAATCCACGCTAATCCATGCTTTTATTCGAATATGTAAATCCAACTTTATAAAACAAAGACGGAAAAAAAAAATTGTTTTTTTCCTCCCTGGCTGTCGTCCTGCGCCACCAGACACGTCGACGGATAAACGTGTGACGAGGCGACGGAAATGCCGAGGGACGATGCCGAGGAAGATGCTCTGTACTCATCAGAAATAAGAAAAGAGCTGCTGAGGATTGATGAGTCGGAGGTGTTGCTCGAAGCAGACACAAGTCTGGAGGAGTTTAACAAAGAGGAAAGTTTGTAGGGACACTGCAGCTTTTAATAGTCTACCAAATTACAGGCAGTGATGTATTCAGAGCGCTTTATCAGGGAATAGAAATGTGCTAGGAGCAGGGAGCAGGGAGCAGGGAGCAGGGAGCAGGATGCAGGATGCAGGATGCAGGAAGCAGGATGCAGGAAGCAGGATGCAGGAAGCAGGATGCAGGGAGCAAGGAGCAGGTTGCAGGGAGCAGGATGCACGGAGCAGGGGTAGGGAGCAGGATGCAGGGGTAGGAAGCAGGGAGCAGGATGCAGGGGTAGGGAGCAGGATGCAGGGAGCAGGATGCAGGGAGCAGGATGCAGGGAGCAGGGGTAGGGAGCAGGATGCAGGGGTAGGGAGCAGGATGCAGGGAGCAGGATGCAGGAGTAGGGAGCAGGGGTAGGGAGCAGGATGCAGGAGTAGGGGTAGGGAGCAGGATGCAGGAGTAGGGAGCAGGATGCAGGGGTAGGGAGCAGGATGCAGGGGTAGGGAGCAGGGACAGGAGCAAGGAGCAGATTTTCCCACACTGGATTAAAAAAGTCCAAGCTCTGTACTTTGGGGCAGAACTCAGCACACACTCCTAACAGGCAGTCAGTGGAGTTCAGGGGCCGAGGGAGACGCACAAATCGACTCCTGCACCCACAGGGCATCCACTTAGCCCATCTGTACAGTGTGTGTGTGTGTGTGTGTGTGTGTATGTGTGCGTGTGCGCGTGTGTGAGAGAGAGAGAGAGAGATGTCAGCACGTCAGCGGTCGCGCCACCTCTGATGCCAACACGATACACAATTAATATCATTCATCATGACATGCATATGCTCACATCGATCACATCACATCACAAGCTAAAGCCAAAGCCCTCACGCAGGACTGCTCCATTTCTCCACACTGATAAACTCTCACGTCTCTCT
>CM074966.1:16972089-17012597 GCA_037577455.1 Pangasius macronema | reverse complement strand
ATGCAGAAGATAGGGATAGGTGGAGAGTGATGATTCGCTGTGGAGACCCCTGAAGGGAAAAGCCCAAAGAAGAAGTGGTTTCTCGGTAAAATGACAAGCTATTAGGTATAGCTTATTACTCACGGGAGCTGACTGAGATCAGCTGATTGGTCTGTGATGCAATCCAGTGGCTGTGTCCTTAATGTGAGCCCTGTGACCTGTAATAACCATCACACACACACACAAACACAAACACACCTTTTTATTGTCTGTTCCCAATAGCATGAGAACGCCAGCGAGTGGCCGTAATTAACAGACTTAAAATCACTCTATCAAAAATCAGACCCAAGGAATAAAATTTCCAGGCAGACACGGAAGTAATAAGAGATATTTGATGAAATATAATTAAGATAATTGCATTCGCTTATGTCTCATTTCCATAACTGGGTTTTAATCAAAAACTTTGACTCAGACATTGACATGGTCATGTTCTCCGCTGATGAGCGGAGCCCTTCGAGACGGCAGGCTGATCTCGACGACCCTTTATCTAGATCTCTGAGGCAAGTTCACGTTCTGAGATTATATAATACACACACACACACACACACACACACACACACACACCATCCAGTGTAATAGGAACAACCTGAACATCTGCTCACTTATGCTTTATGCAAGTATCCAATCAGCCAATCATGTGGCAGAAGCGCAATGCAAAAAAATCACGCAGATACAAGAGCTTCGGTTAATGTTCACACCAAACATCTCCGTGACGTTAACCGTGGCAGGGTTGTTGGCGCCAAATTGGGCTGGTTTGTTTATTTCAGAAACTGCTGATCTCCTGGGATTTTCACACACAAAAAAAACGCAGCATGCCATTTTACAAAAGCGTAAACTCCTCTGTCCTGTTGACCTCTGACACTGGAGACTCCTTACATTAATGTTAAATAAGAACACACGAACTTTTTTAATGTGTGTATAATTAGTGGAACGTCCGCTGCACGAGTCCCTGCGAACGAACTGTTACCGTGGCAACGATAATGTATTAGAACGAGCGCATTAACATGAATTGTACGTTACAGAAAATTAAACAAACGGGGCTGAGAATTCAGCAGAGAAAAATCTCGTTTCATTAAGACTTCTCGCCCTATCGTGATACGGTGTATTTTCGCCGTCTCGCCCGCCTGTACCGCAGGTCACGTCTCTAGGAACAGACTGAGAGAGAGAGAGAGAGAGAGAGAGAGAGTAGAGAGTAGAGACACAAAACAGAGACACGTGACAACATGAAGACTTTCTGTCAGAATAATAAAGTCGCTGACCAAACACGGCAAGATGGATGGAAGAGACTTCACTGTATAAATAAATTCAGTGAATAAAACATACGGACGGCTCACATGGTCAGCCCTGTACTACATCTAATTAGTCTTCTGCTGCCTCGCCTGGTGTTGTCTTTGGAGAGCTGGGGATTTGAGGCTGGCCGCATTGCTGAAATATTGGGGGAGCGTGTGCTGGAGTGAAATATGGGGCTGTGTGTGTGTGTGTGTGTGTGTGTGTGTGGACTTGAAATATGGGCATGTGAGTGTGTGTTTGGAAGGTGCAGTGACAGAGGTCATTCTGGGGGGAAAAAAGGAAATCAATGTGGATGTTAATTACTCGCAGGTCAAGTCCCTGTGCCATCAGGTCTATTTTTTCTCCATGACCTGCCTGAGCAGAGAGGAGCCCTTACCTGATTTTGTCGCTCTGCTCCAGGTCCTCTAAAGTGTTTAGCAGCCCCACACACACACACACACACACACACACGCACACACACGCACACACACACACGACACAAGAATGTGGCAACGCAAGATCTGACTCACTTGAGGTGCATCCGTTAAATCGGGAGTATTTTATTTGATATATTTTATGCATGATTCTGAGACGAGGGACCTCTTGCTGTTATGGCTCGTAACGCTTGGCTGCTTTCTGGGTCGACAAACAGCATGGGAGAGAAAAAAAAAATAGGAAGGATGAAGGTTTAATCCAATAACGACGCCGTTCTGTATGTGAGCACTTATCACAATTTCATATGAGCTGATCAATATGCAGCATTACAGCTACAGTAGTGCGAGTGCATGTGCGTGTGTGTGTGTGGGCTAATTAAGCAGCGTGCCTAAGCTGAACGAACGCTTGCTCACTGAAGGTGCACAACTGCTATTAGTGTTGAGAGGAGTGAGCCGGTGTAGACGGAGCAGCAAGCAACGAGGGGAATTAAACGAGCAGAGAGGAACAATAAAAGCAGGCTGGAGGCCCGAGCCGTGAAACGCTTGCGTAAAAGAGTGAACGGAAGGCTGATCGGCGCAGCTCGTGAGACGCCCATTATGTGTTCCGACTGTAACGAGGGCGGGGGATCGAGCTTGCCGCTCCAGAGAGGCAATAACCGAAATTAAATTCCATACACTGTTCTGAACCTGCGGTGAATCTACAGCTGAAAACGAGCACTGGCCCTGTAATTCGCTTTCTGAATTACGTTAAACGGCTTAATTTCATTAAAAGGACGCACTTCTGACGAGTCTCTGCGGCATGATTTGGCTTAACCCGCCTTTAATCTACTGAGCAGCTGCACTTTCGCCAAAAAATGTTGCGGGGAAACAGAAATGCATACGGGCTTGCGCGACTATAAACTTCTAGTCATCCACAGCTAAAGCCGAAGCGGAATCGGGACTTTGTTGACGTTTATTAGTGTTTAATTGCACTAATAAAATAGGATAAAAATAGCAAAGCCTGTGTCAAATCGCACCTCACTTAACACACACAGGGTACAAATGACATTTCCAGTTTCAATGCTTCTTTGTGCAACGAGTAACGAGTGTTAAACGAGTCTGGACCAGCCTCTTTGAGTCGGCACGCGCCGCCAATCCGAGTCTAAACTGACCGAGCGGGATTTGAGAGTGATGCGCAACCCGTGGCTCATCCACACAGTGCTTTTAGCTCTATCTGTTATCATTAGTTATTTTTATTTTATCTGTTTAGCTTTAAACAGCTGAAGTAACTTCAGGAGGAATTTCTTCAAGAGAGAGTGGGACTGGAATAAAAAAAAAAAAAAAGTTATAATGAGCGTGATAATGTACCGTTAAATCAATATAAAGTAAAATACAAATTAGTACAAATTACACAGTTTCCAGAGAAACAGGATGTTTTGGACAAATGTTCTTCATTAGCTATGCAAGGAACGAGTTCTGGAGCTTTTTTTCTGACTGTTCCAATAAAATGAAGTGATTTCGAACGTTTCTCAACTCGCTGAATATTTAATAACGAGTCAGGAGTATTTAAACAAATACGGTAAAAGCCGAATCGTAGGATTTGCTGAACTGCTACACGCAGCAGCCGTCACATCTCCGATAAAGGAAAGTCGGATAAGGTGCTCGTACAAGTCGTAACTACAGGATGACTGAAGACACCGCAGAGGCAATTTCATAAGCAGGGATTCCTGTTACCTCTCGGGTTACGACACCCGTATTCCTGTAAAAAAGCCTCACAAATCTGCGTGCGGCTTCGCTCATTTAGCTCCTTCTGAAAAATTGGGCAAAAAATGAATAAAGCGAATAAAAAAACATTAGCTGATTAATAAACGTACAGGAAATGGAGGTTTTAATTTCCTAGCAGTGTCCGCGGCGAGGTCCCGCTCGTGATCCGTCAGCGCGGCTCTCGGGCTTTATGAAAGGCCATGCAATTTATGGTAATGAGCTTTCTGAAGGTTATGACCACAGTAAACTAATTTGTTAGAGGAATGGCAAAAGCTTGCACAACCAGTACTCAATCATTAAAGCTGAAGAGGAGGGAGAGAGAAAAAAAAAATACTATTAAAGTAATGGTCAACTGCCGTACAGGGAGAAAAACCCGACGCGGCTCGGTATGGGTGTGCTAATACATAACAGGGCCAAACATGGATGTTGCATCACGTAAATTACTTTTCAGGGCCATTTTGAACATTAATATGGCAGAAATAGGGAGAGGGAATATAACGAGGAGCGGGAAAAAGGCGTCAGGGCTCAGGCCACCGGCCAAAGCGGCAGCCGACAGGAAAGAGTCTGGCGTCTGGCTGAAAATGGCACGTCGAGGATGACTGACACGTCAGATTAATGCGAGAGCCGAGCTCAGAGGTGGCCTCATAATGACTCTCTGTGATACCAGAGTGCTGCTGAATTCTGCATTCTGATTGGTCAGAAAGAGTTTATTCATTTTCTATAGCCACAGTAGTGTGGCTGCAAATCACAGGTTTATATTAACGCGCTCCTTCTATCTAATACGCTATCGTTTCTATAGCAACAGCTCATATACACACGGACTTGTATGGTGGACGCTCCACATATACAGACTTTAAATTAAAAAAAAAAAGGGAAAAAAAAGTGTATTCGTTGATATGGTGAAGTTTTCTGTATGGAGATGATTATTTAATATACTATGTATACCTTCCTCAGAGGTCAAAGTCCACAATCGCGGAACATTATCAGTCTCCATTTCGACATAGAATCAAAAGTGCGTTTTTTTTTTTTATATATAACAACTGTTTATAGCTGCTGTAGAATAAGTGAGAACTGGAACGAACTTGTTTTGTGGACAGTAAACAACATTAAATGTAACTATAAACGGATAAAAATTACATGTTCTTTAACAAATAAATAGATTCGTCATCGTTGGCGTTTTGCTGTGGTATAAGAGGAATAAAACAATCGATTATTTTCCGACAAAGGCACGTTTATTCCTTATATAATACACAGTAAAATGATCCAGACTTATACGACACTCAATGTCCTGTACAAGATGGCCGCTGAAGAGAAACCAAGTTTATTCGTTCATTTATCTGAGGATAAACAGCTATGGGGCCATGAATGAGTTTCCAGTGTGGCTAATATCCTGCTATTACTGCATATTAAACCTACTTTCCATAGCGCAGTTAGCGAAGAGCGTACTCGGAGATGCAGCGCGTCGCCCCCCGCCGCTCTGACCTGATATATTAACAAGGGTTTACAAGGGCATTCCACTACATATGTAAGTTTGCCCTTATTGCTGACCTTACAATGCACTTAGTATCCTGCGCTTGAATAATGCTGTCTTGGCTCCTACGAGCAATTTATTCCGACTAACGACCATCGAGTGGCTGTAAATCAGTGCTAGGTTCCTTTCCTACTGAGCTGGTGATTCGGGCTGGCGCGCTGATAGAGACCGGCGAGGAGCTCGTGCCTAACCTCGTATTGGCGCCTCTATTGATTTTAATTAGCCTAATTAGTTCATTATTTCAAAAATCAAACCCGGCATTAATTACAGCCGCCCTACTCTGCATTATGGACTTAATATGGTAATGAAGCTGATCAATTATCGCTCAAAGAGAAGTCGTTCGCGGCAGTGCTAGCGAAGCACGGGCGAGTGACCTGCTGCGACCTCTTTTTCCCCTCCAGCGCTGCCGGTCAACAGTCCTGACTCCGAAGTGATGTACATGGAGAAGCTGCCGTGACCTTACACTGGCCCCGTGCTGCCATGTTTACCACTTTAACAACAGAAATCCGCTTTAATGAAGCATGAACGACTTCCTGATACCGTGAGGCGCTCTGTCGAAACACTGATAGATACCAGTGAGCCTGAGATACCAGTGATCCTGACCCCTTCATGCTCTCCATCCTGATGCCCTACTTCTGGTTGGAGTTCTCACCTTTTGAGATCGCTCACTGCTGCTGGACGGCACATGGACGGCCTGAAGATCAGTGGGATTGCTGGGGATGGTGACGCTTAGGGGCCGTGGAGATGGCTTGGGGATCTCATATGGGGAGTTGTACGGTTATGGCTTGGGGCTGAGGTTGCTGTGGTGGCTTTGGGGCTGCGGTTTCCACTGGCAGCTTTTAACTCAGGACTACAATTGCACTATCTGTCCATATAGTACAGAGATATAGAAGGGATTTAGTTATAATTGCACTCAGATGAGGATGGCTTCCCTTCTGAGTCTGGATCCTCTCAAGATTTCTTCCTCATATCGTCTTAGGGAGTTTTCCTTGCCACCATCACCTCTGGCTCGCTCCTTAGGGATAAATTCACATACGTACAATTTATTTTGGTGTAGTTTAATTTGACTCTATTTATTTCTGTAAAGCTGCTTTGCGACAATGTCCCCTGTTAAAAGCGCTGTACAGATAAAATTTTAACTTTTTTTGGCACTAACAGACTGTTAACAGTTGATATCACACCGTCAATCTTTGCACTGTGGCAGAACGAATTCGGTCGTGACCAGCGTTGTGTGAAAAAGCGCATTCAGAGCCGTGGGTTGCGCATCACTACCCGATCCTACTCGGCTGGTTTAGATGCCGATCCGGTCTTGTTTTCGGATGCTACTGGATGAGGCTGGAGTTGGACGTGGCATTGAAATGTCTTAATTAAGCCATCGATTCCACAATCAGCTTTTAACAAACAACATTCTTACAGAGTAACATGATACACAGGTTTATTATTTTTGCTGATGCCTTTTTCCACACTGATAACAGTGTCACCTCAAAAAAGCACTAAAGCAGGAAAATCTAAAAAAAAAAAAAACCAAAACAGACTTTTTCCTTTAACTATGAAAAAGACAACTACTATTTTTAAACTTTTAAATTATTGGTCAACTAGTAGAAATTAGTCGTAAAGCAAGCCCTACTATCCGCACCCTGGAGAGATGTTAGCGGTATGGCTCACTTTTCGTAGAAACAACAATAAAACGTTGGATCATGGATTTAAAATAAAAGTTAAGACTTCAATGGCAAAGCGGCCAAAGTGAGGTCACAGACACTAGGAGCGTTGCGGCGTCATGGTTAGTCAAGGTCTAAGATTGGACAGCTATCTCACGATTTTTCACGCATTTCCGTCTTCTATCAAATGGACTAGTTCAAGGAATGAGGTCATCAAGAGTGCGGAAGACACAGACTGACACTGAGGTGTTTTTGCATCCAAGGATTTTGCAACCCCGTCCCTCTGGACTCGCCCTAAATCCCATTACAACACCTCTGTTTCTCTGAGCATGTCCCTAACTTTATCATACGTGATGGCTATCAAATGCAGCATTGCTGACCAGAACGAAATCAAATAACGATCCGCTTTTGGCGGAACAGAGCTGCGCACTGCCATACATTCCAAGATATTCCAAAAATCTTGCTCAGAAAGTGCAACTGCAACACAACGGCCTGGGAGCAATCATTAGTTCCTGCAGTGCCTCACTGGTGCACGCTCCTCCAGCGTTCAGAGCTAGCGTGCTAATACTCCGTCTTTGTCCTGCACTGATTGCGTGCAGGAGCAGAGCTACAAAGATCAAAGGCAAAGCTGAGGAACTGGAGCGAATCCTGATTGGAAGGAGATTCTGGAGGTGTTCTGGAGAAATGGGCTTTAGGAAGTAAAAGGGTGGGGGGTGAGGTTTGGCAAAGGCTGGAGGGTCCCTCCAGAGTTCGGAGGTCAAGTGGAGCCTGGCGAGTGGAATCAGGGCTGTAAATGAGGCCCCATGCCGGCTCGGTGGATCAAAGCCTCGCCTCCGTTGATCCCTCATGCCCAAAGGCCACCAGTGTTCCACTCCTACCTTAATTTTTAGGACTCGAGTTCCCGCCTTTTACCCCAAACTTTTTATTTACTCCCCTGCGAGGTTGGTGTAGGGATTTTTATTATTTTGAAGAGATGAGGAAAACATAAACGTGTGACTCACGTCCAGGCCGTGTGCACGCTGAGCTTCTTGGATCACACGTGTACGGGTTCGAGTGTCAGCCTTCAGCTGCTGAATCTCGGCTCTTAGGCGCTTGTTGTCTTCCTCGAGGCGCCTCTTCTGATGGTCCAAATCCTGAAAGAGGAAATAAATAAAAAAATCGCTATGCTTCATCCTTTATACACATCTGTAAATCCAATCTGACCTACCAACCGGGCTAACCCGAGCTCTGATGCAAGGTTCCACCGATTCCATCAAACATCCAGCCACCAGCAACACGGCTGTTATTAAAGATCATCAGATTCACAGGAATAATGATAATAATAATAATAATAATGACTTGTGCTTTAAACGACAACGTCTTTGACTAATTTCCTGTATACCACAGCGATGTTGGGTTCTCGAATCTGACTGGTCAGAAGGTGCTGACTAGTTTAACAGGTTGAACTGCACCGGTTCTAATAGTTTATCGTTTCTATAGTAACAGCTCCTTCACAGGATGGACGTGTGCAATCATTGATATTATCGATACGGTGAAACTTTCTGTGAGGAGAGGTTTATTTAACATTTATGGAAGGAGTCTCCAGTGTCTCCTCAGGAGTTTGTGTGTGTCGCGTTTTTTTTTCCTCGTAGTAACTGTAAGTGAGAGGCTGGTGAGGGAACGACTGTTTATAGCTGCTGTAACGTAAGTGAGAACAGGAACTAAGTTGAGTCATGGAGAGTTCCACAACATTAAATTGTAACTATAAACAGATATATATTTTTTTTAAAAAAAGTATGACATGGCATTCTTATAAAGTTAAATGTAAAACACTTATAAAACACATCCGGACGTGGCATTATAGGAAAAGATCAACACGTCGTTGATTCGCAAGGAGATTGTCGTGTTGCGTCCCACACAAATAAGGCATAAATGATGAAAAAGCTACACTCTACTGTCGTCACTCTAGTGAAAAACCCACTGCTTTAAATCGCAGCCTCACAAAACAGGCTAATAAATCTGAAAAGTACTTCCGCCGTTCAATCGGTGCCTTTTGGCTCCTCGTGTTACAGAGCGGATGCTTTTCTTTACATTCTGAGAGTCGCATAAGCAGCATTTAATCCTCTGAATCCGTTCAATTTGCAATTATGTACATTACAGCGACGGTTACTACAGTCAAGGGACAACGGGCTAATGTGCTTGTGGAACAGTAGAGCAGCAGTTCTTACTCCAATCTAATTCCGCTGATTAACGGAAAACCATCGAGCAGTATGAACATGAACATCCACGAGGCATCCACTCATACTCGTACTGATACTGATCCCAAGTCATTTAGTTAATGAACTCAGAGGAGCACGATAATGCAGCGCTCTTTATCATCTTACAACCCACGGATCTGGATTGTTTTCTGTAAAAAGCACTGCGCATACTGACATCGCTCTAAACACCACGCTAATAATAATAATAATAATAATAATAATAATAATAATAATAATAACGTTTCGGGTTTGACATCTGCATCTTTCGCACTGGAGCTACGAAGATAACGTAGCTAACTAGCAGAAGTCCGTGATGTGTTTTAGGACCCGATGTGACAGATTCACAGTGTAGCTTTAAAAAAATAAATAAATATCTTGATCTCAGAGAAGGAGATTATACTGTTATAATATTAACGTATACCAGAACACGGAACCCGAAGTCACTGAACAAGCCTTCGTTTATTTTCAAACCTCATTTCACGCCCTTGTGCTCTTCATTTCTTATCAGGTTTCAAAGGTGTAGCTTCGCAAAAAAAACGGAAATAATGATAGTTTTAATGACAGTGTCCTTTCAAGACATGCTTTGTGTTCCATTATAAAGAATTTTATCAGTGCATGAACAAAATGCGATTTATTTATTTACAATGAATGAATGAATAAATAATAAAAACGAATCGTCTGTCTTGCAGATGTCACCTTCTTTCGTCTGTCAATTTACACCAAATTTTCTTTCTGATTGACGCTTAAAGCCCCAGTCACAGCGACGTGAGCCAGGCGTGGGTGTTTGTGAGCTCGTGTATGTGGAAGAGGGCAGACGGCGCTTTCCTCAGGGTGTGTTACACTACAGCATGAGCAGCAGTTCAGAAAGGGGCGACTGGCTGACGTCACGTGTCTCAGAGCACGCACACGTTAGCCTTCACTTTCCCAGGACAGTAGCTGTCGGATGATAGTAATAAATAAATAAATAAATAAATAAATAAATTCAAGTTTCTATTCAGTAACTCAAAACAGGAAGTAGCATACTACCGTCAGAGTAATGTTAAAGAGCGCTTATTGAAGAAATGGCTGGTCACGATAACATAATACAGATTATAAGCATTGACGTCTGAGGCTTCAACAAAATAAAAGTCCTAGTGTGACCATAAACTGAAATAGAAAGCACGAAGCAAATGTCGTTAGAAAACTGCGTGTGAAAACTTTGCTAAAGGTTGCCTACACGAGAGTTGATGATCACCGAGAGACGAATAAACGAACCAAAAAATAAACTTCTATTTGAAGTGTGCGTCGTGTCGAAAAAAAAAAAAAAATTGGAAAAGCCGCTAATACTTTCGTTTCGTGCACTTTAAAATACTTCATGACTGCCTGTCTTATTGAAAGATCTTGGGGTTAAGAGCCGCGCTGGCTGAGGGGTTAAAGTTCTGCGCTGGTAATTAGAAAGCGTGAGTCTCTTTCCATAAAAGCGTTCGCCAAGTAAATATATTCTCAAAAGAAATCGATCTGAGACTGCAGACTACCTAAATAAAAAAATAAAATAAAATAAAAAAACTGGCAGCCTTCCACCAAAGCGTGTGAGGATGAAATAAAATTAGTTCTCTTTATTGCGCACAGGTGAAAAACTCTGTTTGTATTATTTTTTTTAATCCTACTGGTGTAAAAGCAGAGAAATACCTATTTGTGTGGTTTTAACCGGAGCTTTTGAATACAGCGATGTACTGAGGTGAGTCTAAAGATTGTTCCTTTACTAAATACTAGAACACTAACAGGGTTTTTTAACCTTGTAAACCAAACACGAAAGGTGAAGGGAGAAGGGACGTGTTAACGTGCCCGTACGCTCGTGTATAGATGCGTATGGGAAAAAAAACATTAATGCACCTGAGCACTCTGTATGAAATTTAGATCTTCCGGTATTCAGGGAAATAAGGCTACGGGTACTTGTCGGGCACAGCGAATTGTATATGTAGAAATCCGCTTTTTTTCCCCCATTCCTGCAGCCTGCACGTGTCAGAGCCGGGCACGGCTTTCACACACATCGAGCCGTGATCCAATGCCACGCGCGCAACACGTGTCTCACGTTAATGCCTTCTTCTGAAGTCCGCAGTTTCGCTTTCAAGTCGGCGACCTTCTCGCTGGCTTCTTTCTCCAGCTCTTCCACTGTGTGGACCAAGATTCGATTCTGGTCGCTCTGGTCTTTTACGTAAGAGTGCAGGATCCGGACCTTCATCTACAGACAGAGAGACAGAGACACGGACGTGACTGAGCTCCTGTGTACGGAGACTCGTTTATACCAACAACTGAGACATCATGGTCATGATACTTAAATAAATAAATAAATAAATAAAAATACAGGTGCTACAGGGTCTACAGGGTCTACTTTTACACTGTAGTAATAAAAATGTCAAAACAAAACATAATTGAATTCATTGTTTTTGTGCACTGATTATCTATTATCAGTGACCGTTACCTAACACTTAGCAACAGGCTTTAAGCTCCACCCACTTCACAATCACATGACATCATGTCACATACCCGTGAAACCGAGCAAAGGAGTATATATGCAGCCACACACGCAGTAATGCTATGTGTGTAGGCCAAGGAAATATTAGGTGTGACTGTAGAACGCAAACGCAGGAAAGCGCTCGCTGTGTTTTTAAACCCATTTAAAAAAATATTGGCACCCTCAATATCTCAGAACAGTGTACTTACTGCGGCGTGATTTATCAGGATGTCGATATTATACTGTCATATCTCCCAGTCCTACGTCACATCAGATACTAAACTTATAAAATTGTTTTTGTTATGTGACGATAAAGGAACATCTTTAAAACCTGAAACACTCGACCGTTTGATCCACTGCCACATTGCACGCGATGAACGTGTGTCACGTCGACTCACGTCATCTCGCACTGAACACAGAATATACAGGAGATCGTTTTATGACGTGGTGTGATGTTTTGCACAACTCGTTTTTCCACGCTTTTTCTTCCTGGTCCTGAATGCACTGAGCGTAGGCTTCATCTGGAGCAAAACGCTCCGAAGGCGGACTCGGTATCGGATCAGCAAATGCTGAAATGTGGGATTAGTGCACATTTTAATTTGATAATTTTAATTTTAATTAGATTTCTCATTTTAAACAAATCTTGGAAATGTTTGCAAACGTAAGCACTGGTACGCTTCTCCTTCTTGTCCAAAAGGTCATCCACATACTGTAATGAGTAATAAAAGCCTCTGAATAAACTCAACTCTTCTTACACAGATCTAAATCATCCGTGAACATGCTTAAAACGCAAAGATTTAATCAATATCAATATATAATGTTCATATCATCCTTATGTCTTTGTATTAATGCTGACCACTGTTGCATTTTATACGAAATAACACAACACAACACAGTCATAATAAATCATATTAATATCAAATATTAGGATGAACGAATCAGTTTGAATGAATCAGTCTGAAAAGATCCGAATCATGTTAGTGTACTAAATCACTTTAAAAGAATTGTGTCGAATCACTTAAAAGAATCGTTTTAGAGATTAATGGATTAAAAAAATGACTTGTAATGGATTTGGGATATATTATGGACGTGTTAGAGCTTTAAATGTTTATTTATCATGGCTTTCACAGCCAAAGGACATTTGAGAAACCGAATCCAGAAGGAGGTTTGGTTTTGGATGGTCACCTACCCGCAAGATCTCCTCCTGGGAGCCCTTCATTTCCCACTCAAGGCGCCTGAGCTTCTCTCCGTACACACTCTGGACCTCATTCAGCAAACATTTCACTGATTTACTGACGAGACAACTGCGTTTCATCTCCCAAACCGAGCTACTGCTTTTGTCCATCTTCATTTACACTTTACAGCGGTCTGAACTTAAGCTGTGACTTAAGCTCCTTCAATGCAACTTCTAAATGAAATCCCACAGGATGACTAACTAATCTAAGTGTCAGAGAGTCATTTACAGTTTATGAAACTTCTTGTCAAAATAAAGACCTCCATTTCAACATTTTTACAAAGTTATAAAGTCTCAGTGTATGTTTTTTTTCTGTTTGATCCCTGTACTGTCAATATTTACCGTTGGCTAGTCAACGGCGTCCTGCTGGCTCTCCTAGAAGTAAACACAACGCTAAGTCCCGCCTCTGATCAAATATGATTGGTTTAGCTTGCATTATGTAGAAAAAATCTTCTCGCTGATTGGATACAATGTGACAAACTACCCTTACGTCTGAAGGGGCGTTCGGTTGAGAAATCAGCTCCGCCTCCACCGCACAAGCTGCTCTTTAGTGTGAATTCGTGTTTGCCTCGCGGACTCAGGCGCGACACGCGATTGGCTACGTAAAGTCGACCACGTGAATAAAGCGCGTTCTACGATTGGCGGATTCGATTGAAGGCGGGGTTTCTGAGACTGCAACCCGGAAATGGATGAACAACTATTTCAACGTGTCGAATTTAGACCGTGAGCTTAAAATGGGTAAATATGTTTAAATAATCTCATAACACAGACCCAGTACGTCATGTTTTGCATAGTTAATTTATAACGTAACTGTCTTAAACAGAATGCTTTTGTTAGTTACATCATTAAGTGGTTGTATTGTTAATCAGGTTCCAGTGGTAATCAGGTAAACATTATCTGAAGCTGTTCCTGATCCAGATCATTATCAGTTTAAATAATACTGGGCTGGTGAATTTACTGCTTTGCTCTTACCTTTTACCTTTTTCATTATTTCTCTATCTTGTTTCCTAATCCTCGGTGTGATAACACACTACCCATGCTCTCCAGGCTTATAAAGCTCTGAATCAGAAATATAATTTAAATTATAATTTCAATTAAATCAGAATATTTGATCGTTAGAGATCAATCAAGCCCAAAACAAACTCAGAATAATTACTGACTCTTTCTAGATCAAATTTACTTTGTAGTTTAGGAAATTATGTCTCGCTGTAATTGTCAAAATGGCTAATTATTCATTTGTTTGTTTGTTTACTAGTAATAAAGATCACAACCAGCTGTTATATTATTTTTTTTAAATGGCAATTAATATAAATACAAATGAGAAATAGTATACTAATGATAAAGTAATTCTTATTTATCTTTAGGAATGCAGCAATCCCACTTTTTCATTCGTTATGGTCAATATCAGCTAACACTGATCCAACACTTGCATCTGCTTAGTAACTAGACTGATTCTTTGCAAGCTTGTGTTACTAAATTGTGTAAAATTCGCATTGTGTCATGCTCACGTGCATCACAACCGTCAAATATACATGACGTGGGTCAGTGATCGAATGTTAAGGTGTTAGATCGGATCGGATCGCCTTCCAACATTTCATTTAGTTGTTAGTTGAGTTATGAGTCACATGAATCATGAAGATTTCAGGGGGGGAAAAAAACCTGAAGAAATGCTCGGATAAATAATTGTTATACATTTGCTCATTGTGCTGTGACTAGGTAGTTAGTGGATTTATTTATTTATTTATTTTTAACACTGGAAGAGGTTCCTGACCCTTCCTACGTGCAGGACTAAAATTTTGTCTGTCGTTTATGTGCGTTGTTATTCATTGTTCATTCTGCATTATGTTATATAAATATATCAGCCAAGACTTATTCTGCCTTACAGACCTCATACGTCCATCTTTTTGTTCGCAGCGTGTGGAGTCTTTGCTCCATAAAATCTCGGCCTTGCTGTTTTCTCATTTATTAACTGTCCTTTCCAGTCATTCTTGCTGCCTCAGCCTTTAAATGTTTCATGAGATTTTAAGTTGTTTTCCTGCAAACTTCTGTACTTATTACTTGCACAGGCTTTGCATCTTCCACCTTCATACTCTCAAAATCAATTAATTCCCTTAAATAATTTATGTTCTGTGCAAACTAGATTAAGCAAAGCTCATATCTTTGTGTCAGACTCACTTTAAAGGCTGCTTCTCAAGCATTAACTTTTGCTTGTGCGTGAGCTGGTACAATTAGGAATTAGGGAAATAGGGCCGCTTTGATAAAGCATGACGCATCGCCTCGGACCCCCTCGATACATTTGTACACATTCATATTTTATGATGGCACAATTAGTATGGACACACGGGGAGTAATTTACCAAGCAAAGTTGACATCAGCTAAAAAGTTTCAAATTGACCTATTTATCATTATGGAATTGATATGCTGCTGTGGGAGTCATCGCGAACGCGTAACCCTAAGCTGAAATAAAACGAGCGCAGATTAAAAGGCACGATCGTGCTGATTAACAGCACACGGACAACCTGAAAGGTGCAATACAACTGCTCATGTTTCTTCTCGTTATGTAAATTGGAGTCATGTCAATAAAAAGTGCTTTGTATAAAAGTTTTTTAATGAAGTTAGCTTGCGTTTATGCTTCTTCTTCTTTTCTTTTTTTCCCCCTACACCACTCGTTTTAAATACAATCATATGGGAAGCAGCTGCTTTTTTTGTTTTGTTTTGTTTTTTTGAGGTTTTTGGAGTCACAGTTTAGATTCATAGTACAAAAAAAAAGGTAAAAATTTTCTGAAAAGTGCCTAAAGTGATGACTTCATCTGCTATCCAATCAGGACGCTTAAGTTGGAGGCCAGAACAGAAAAACAAACACGAAGGACAAAGTGCCAGTGAGCAAATATGAGGATATTTGCGACATGCTGAAAATGGTTCGTTCTCAATGCGACGTCTTCCACCGGCAGCTCGAATTCTCGATTTTCCGCCTCTAGAGCTACAGCGAAGACGAGCAGCCTCCTTATCGCCAGAGTCGCACCACACCTTTTCATCTGCATTACTGAGAATATTAAATCTCATCTGGAGAGCAAGCTAAAGCTAGTTAATTAGCAATAGGATTGTTAATGTTGTACAAAGATTTCATAACATTACATTATCACCACTGGCTTTTTTTTTTTAAATGGCTGATTAATATCTTGAAATTGATATTTTTACTGTACCGTAAAAATCTGAATCGCCTCAAGTTAGCCGATAGCGACTAGGACTGTGACGAGCGTCGTTATGGTAACAGTGTGCACATCACCTGAGCTGGTCTTTTTTTTTTTTGTCTTTTTTCATGTCTGCATGAAAGGTGCTATACACAATGATTTTTTTTAAATGAAGTTTAAAAAAAAAAAAAAAAGATGGCAGGTGTGAATGCACTGTTGGATAAAGTTAGAGCTTTCCAGTAAACAACCCGTGACCTTTTCACCTCAGAAAAAAATACCCAAGCTGAAAATATGTTTCAAAACGTTGCGGAAACAAGTCTGCATATTGCACACGGTCATCGAGCGGCAGGAAATCTGCAGCATTGTGACGCTCGAGGCCCAAGGTCATGCTGTTAGCGTTCTTATCAGTTTGAGAATTGCGAGCCTCAGCCTGGAGCCGCTGCCTGGGGACGAGGCGCTTTATGGGCCGCGCCGGTGCCAGCCGTTTGTCATTTAACACCAGTTGTCAGGGCACTGACTCGGCTGCTATAACCTAATATACGTGCTCCTCATCCATTTTGTCACCTGGAGCCTGCGTTTCCTTAAAATTCAGCATTTTTTCTGTATCCTATTTGTTTGTCAGAGCCGAGTCAATTCTGCATCAATGCTAAAGCACATGCGCTCTTATCTAATATACAAATAAAAAATATAAAGAATGAGAAATGCCTTTTTAAAAAGGAGATTTTTTGTAGAATAATTTCAGTTTAATTTGTGGTGGTTTTTATGCTCGCACCACTATAACCAAGCTTCTCTCTCTCTCTCTCTCTCTCTCTCTCTCTCTCTCTCTCTCTCTCTCCACCATCATATTTTTTTCCCAGTGGTCAATGTGTGTGTAGGAATCGCAGCTCTCTAGTATGTAGGTCAGGTCCTCTGATTACAGTAGAGGTAAACACATCCATCGATTGTGAATTTTGATGATTACATAAGAATACATGGATTTTTTTTTTTTCCTCTCCACAGCTCTCCAGTTGAAGCCCTGTAAATTCAACTGCTTAATTTTTATAGGCAGCGCACATTGACAAAAGTGTCTAGTTGTTATATATTTGGCAACCGCTTTTGAGTCTGAGCGAACAGGTCAATAGTAATCCCCGTATTGATAGAAGCCCTGTAGGAGATGTTACTTGGCCCCGGCTAACGTCGGCGTGATCCTCTAAATCATAATTACATTAATATTGACAGGCCCTTGACAATAGTCACATTACTATTGATAGGTCGCTGTCAATAATATGTTCTCAAATATAACATATTCATTCATAACTTGTAAACTGCTCAATAAAAGCCTTTAAAAAGAAGACGACGACGACGACGATGACTACAGGGCCACCCGAGTTCCCAGAGTGGACCAGAGATGAAGAGATAAACCTACGCATGTATTAAATATTGGGGGTATAATGATACACTCCAGTCACGATTTGATTCGATTCATGATGCGGCAGAAACGATTAAATTCTCGGAAAATCTGGGGGGGAAAAATGTGAATGAAGAAAAATTAAGACTGACTTTTTTTGTCTGTATAAAACTAAATAAATCAAAAATTTCCTACAAACAAAGGTTTAATATTGTGAACATAATGTACTACAGGTTCACCATATCTTAAAAGTAAGTAAATTGTCCCAAAATTTTTGGAAGTGTCTGACCTGGGGACTTTGAAAATGATCGACTGAACCATAATGAGCTCTGTAGCAGAAATAGAGCTCCAAAGTGGGCTAAAATGCCCGATTTCTATGTCACACCCCTGATAAACAGAACTGCTTATACTGTAAGGTTTATGTTTATAATGCACCTGCTCATATTCTTCTATAAACTGACATTACGGTGTCGTGCAGTGCACTCATGCTTTAGCAGGCATTATAAAGTTTTATACGTGTTATAATTATTATATGTAACCTTATAAGGGCTGAGGGATTATGTGCTGCATCTATTATAATGCATCTATTCATTTCTAAATATCCTGTATAATCTGACATTATGGCATCATATAGTGTGCATTGCATTTAAAGTGTCATATATGCGATTATCTACTCACGGGCATTTCTACGTCTTTACACCAGGCATTATAATGCTTTATACATGTTATAAACGTAACCTGACATTGTCATCACGCAGTGTGCTCATGCTCTTAAAATGTTATGCCTGCTTTTGAAGTGCTGTGCACGTCACTATAACGCGTCTACTCATGAGCAGTATTGCACCAGTCATTAAAAGGTATTATGCGTGCCATAAAACATGTAATAATCGTTCACTTAGATGTTAAGTGTTTAATAAGTACACACACGATGAAGGGTTGAGTTGTGCATGTATTAAATATTACGGCTTATACGGTAAGGGTTGTGGAAATAGAACGTGATGCAGTGCTTATAATGCATATATTCATGTTTTCACCTGCCCCACTTATATACACTCATGAATATATTGTAGATGTACGACTTTATCAGTTCACTTAAAGCCTTTTTTTTCCCCATGATTTCTATAAACCAGTTTATGTCTGAGATTGTCCTAATCTCGTCCATTGATGCGCACAAAGAGACGAGGTGGCCACCTTGGGCACTGGCTCTCGTTTCTAAAGTGCTTCCACTGCTTTTAAAAGAGATAAACTCGCTCCAGTATTCCGCAAAAGTTCTTAGATCGTATAGAAAAGCTGTCAGAGTGAAGCAGTTCCGCATGGCGCCTGTTTACTGCCGTGCCAAGCGCGCGCTGTAGGGATTATCTCCTGTGATGTGATTTTTGTCCTCAGCTGGAAGCTCCAGAGGGGACAGTATTAAGATGAATTTAGGACAGTCTTTTTTTTACATATGAAAAAGTGATTTCAAGTGAAATGCAGGAAGCACATAACCTGAACTCGTCTGCTTCTTTTGCTTGCAGCCGGAGCCAGAGCCGGAAGTGAGAACTCACCGCCTCGCGTCCTTAGAATCAGCCAGCTGGACGCTTTTGAGCTGGACGATGCCCTGGAGCAGCTCGTTTGGTCCCAGTTTGCGCGATGCTTCCAGCATTTCAAACCAGGCCTGCTGACTCGCGTGGAGCCAGAGCTCAAAGCTCTGCTGCAGCTCCTCGTGTGGAGGTTCACCGTGTATTCCAGCAGCGCCACCGTAGGCCAGACGCTGCTCAACATCCGCTACCACAACACGCTCATCGCCGGACAGAAATACAGGTCTCTAAGCAGGCGACAGAAACTGTGGTTCGCTTTGCTCACGGTGGGCGAGAAGTGGTTGAAGGAACGTTCTCACAGCTTGTTCCCAAGCAACGCTGCGCATTCGGGCCTCCAGAAAGCACGCCAAGCTCTAGCTTTGGTTAGCAGCGCAGTTAAAGTGGCTAGCCTGCTCAACTTTATGCTCTTTCTTCAAAGCGGGACGTTTCCCACTCTGACGGAGAGGATGCTGGGAGTGCGGCCGGTGTTCGTCCGGGATCAGAGCGCCCGTGAAATCAACTTCCACTACATGAACCGGGAGCTGCTGTGGCACGGCTTCGCCGAGTTCCTCATCTTTCTGCTGCCGCTGATCAACGTGTGGAAGCTAAAGACCCGTGTGTCTGCGCTGTTCTCCATCTCTGATCGCTCGAGCCAGAAATCGGAGTCTGTCGGACGTTCCGAGTGCGGAATATGCGCCGAGTGGCCCATCATGCCTCACTCCATCGGGTGCAGCCACGTCTTCTGCTACTACTGCGTCAAAAGCCATACGGCCGCCGACGTCTTCTTCACGTGTCCCCGATGCGGTGCTGAGGTCACCACCATACAGCCAGTCAGGTTTCATATGGAAATGGCAGAAATGCAGCAGACATGATTTTTTTTTTCTTCCCCCCCACGTCATTGACAGTAACCATAATGTGAACTTCTGTTCGATTCCCTAGAGACCAGCTGATGAAAGATTGCAGCTTGTGCCTT
Organism: Pangasius macronema; assembly: GCA_037577455.1. NCBI lineage: Eukaryota > Metazoa > Chordata > Actinopteri > Siluriformes > Pangasiidae > Pangasius > Pangasius macronema. Next base: position 16,992,851 of record CM074966.1, on the reverse strand, counting down.
TTTGTTGGCATGAAATATGCAAGAAAAAGGCCGAGAAGAGACGAACTCGATGATGCTTAGTTTCAAATTAAAACGATTTCTGTCGCTAATTTATTCCTGCTCATTAAAGTTTGATGGGGACTCGAGTATCAGAGGTCCACTTTTCCTCTCCTGCGTTCTCAGACGGCACAAATGAATAAACATCAAAACAGCTCGAGCGCCTGCACGTTTGCATCTCCAGTGAAGTGTGAAATTTGCACAAGATCAAGGAGAGGCCATGATGGGATGGGATGTGGGGTGTGTGTGTGCGTGTGTGTGTGTGTGTGCGTGTGTGTGTGTGTGTGTGGGGTGTGTGGGGTGTGTTGGATGTACGGATTGACAGACATCCCGGTGTAATCTCCTTGGCCTTCTTAAGACGGCAGTAAACTGTAACCATCCCTAGTAGGTCTGTGTGTCTTTTTTTTTTTTTTTTCTCCCTATAACCCACATTATGCACTAATCCTAATAATAACAGCAAAGACGGTTATTTATTCTGGCGTTAACCTTCTCCAATGAGCCATGCCTCCAGCAAAATGCACCCAAGTGGGCTCAGGCCTGCTGGAAACTCCCACCTTGTTTTGATCGCATGGCCTTAATTGCTGATTTCGGAGGCAATCAATCACGACTCCAGGCGTGATGGAGCCCATGGTCTGTTTTGTGCATCTTTTTGAAATTATTCTCCTGAAGTTTCTTGACAAAGGGAGCGCTGAAGTCTTTTTCTTTGAGCTTGTTATGCTAATGCGCTGTTGCCAAACACTACACTGCAGCCTTTTGTTTTCATTCAGGATTAAAAGACGTCCACTGAAATGTCGTCTACTATCATTTACATACGGATCCACGAAAATTCCTGGGGAATAAAAAAATAAAAATAAAATAAAAGGAAGAAAAAGATGTATATTCTTACAGGAGGTTTGTCACGGCGATGAACACACGCCGCTATGTTTTAATGCATGCGGAAGGGTTCGGCTGCAGCGCGCTCGCCGCCGCGTACATTACGTTAATGCGCATTTATGCAGCCGCGACGCGAAAAGATTACTGTAATTCAACACTCATAAAGATGAATCACAAATGTCTTTGACATTTCGCTTTCTTTTCAGCGCAGGATGTACACACGCCGCTTGACTTTTTTTTCTCTCTCTCCTCTTGTGTACTTGTATAATACCTGATTACACAATGATAGCTCTTTTTAAGGTGGGCTCGTGTGTTGTGTGGGCGAGGATACTGCAGGTGAGGCTGGAGGAGAAGTGAGTAAGACACGGAGGTGTTGCAGCCACGGATAAACTCCTGCACTTTCTCATGTGTTTATTTAACCACTGCTCAGCCGTCCCGTCACTACGGTTTAACAGGAATGCAGAATGACTCGTCAGGGCGTTTGTGGCGCACTTTTTATTTCAAAATTTAATGGAAAGCTTGGGGGGAAAGTTCTCAAAGTGGCGTCTGTAGTTTTCTAAATGTAGTTACACTGTTGGAAATCACAACCCAGTGTTATTAATGCAAATCGATTCCTTATATTGAATTAAAAAAATTTATTATAGAAAATACAGCCATTTTTTCCCCTTTGTAAAATAAATCTGCACTGAGAGGTTCTGTTAATGTTTTACGCTGATGAACGGGTCGCTGTGAAATGTCCTGACCACTTGGTTTAGAGTTCAGAGGAATTATATACAACTTTTTCCCCATTACGCGTTTTATTTGACAAACTCAGTTCAGTGGCTCTCTTACCCTCCACACACACACACACACACACACACACACACACACACTACGAGCACGAGGTAAGTCTTCACATGGCTTGTAGTTTGCCTCTACTGTTGTTTGTGGGTGTGGCCTGCCCAGATTCTTCTTCTTCTTCTTCTTCTTTTTTGAGTTGCAGTGATTAACTGTATTAGCTATAGATCGGTTCTAAAGCTAACTAGCTAACTAAGTTGTTCGTACGAGCTTCGTTCTCGGAGTTGATCAGCAGAGTAGAAGACGAACGTTCGGCTGTTGTTCTGTCGCTTGCTAGCGTGAACATGCGCTAGGTCTGATCCTCAAGAGTTCTCTGGTGGTTAAACGTTCTTACCTTTCTAAAAGCGTTTGAGTTGGATTTTTTTGTTTGTTTGTTTGTTTGTTTGTTTAGAAGAGTGCAGTGCTATATACAGAACAGACTTTATAATGATCGGGTGATTGAGGGAATGAGTTCAGACAGAACTTGTGTGTTTTTGTGTTGTTTTTTTTTAGGATCATCAGGTTGTCATGGCTGATGAGACGAAGGATGTCAGACAGTGACAAAAAAATGAACTGTTCTACTCAGGAAGGAAAAAGTTAAGCTAGTATTGAAGTGTGAGTACGGAATTCAAAAACTCCAAATAAATAAAGAATGAAATAAATAAATAAAGAAGGAAGGAAGGAAGGAAAGAAAGCCCCTGTTTTCCAGGAGATCACCACCTTGACGAGTAAATGTGTTCATCCCTGCCTACATGCTTCATCTGATTTCTTTTAGAGGCTAAAAGTAAAGAGGATCTGCTTCAGTCCTAGTAGTGATGGCATTTAGCTTCTGTAGCTGAGCTGAACCGAGTTTTGACTTTACCTGCACTAAATATAGATGCCCTGTGAGGATCTCTGAAAGTTTGATGTCTTGCTTGTTTCTTCACCGTTTCCTCCGGCGTTTGAGTTTCTACACATAGCACAAACCCTGGAGCACTACATCGCCTTGGCAAAACCTTACACCTCCTAAATGCCAAAACTATTTACACGGGATTGAAAGGAAAAAAATAATAAAAAAAAAAAGATGCCCACAGAAAAACCACAAAAATACAGAATAAGTAAGGAATGAAACAGCAATGCGTCATGCTGTTAATGCGGCATGATCGAGCGCAGTTACACTCACTAACACCATGATTATTTTCCTACACCAGCAGGTCCTCAAGTGTTTTATTCCTCTTGTATCAGAGCTACAATTTTTTATTTGTGAACGAGCACGTTTTATCCATTTATAGTTACGATTAAATGATGTGGAACGTCCTGTTCTCACTTACGTTATAGCAGCTATAAACAGTCGTTCCCTCACCAGTGTCTCTTTTTCGGTAAGACAAAAACACACACACACACACACACACACACAACCTGTCATGTTACAGAGAAACCACAGAAAGAACGAACGTTTTACTTCCAGATTTACACTGAGACTTTTTAAATTAAACACTGTTAAATAAACATCTCCTTCCAGGAAACTTCAGCATATCGATGATTACACGTGAAGCGATAACGCATTAGAATGAGCGCATTAATCTAAACACCTTCTGAAAGACTCTTATAGATGTAACAGAGAGCGAGTGTGTTCGGGTTTTTTTTTCTTCCCCGCAGTCTAGGAGGAACGTGCCGTACCTGAGTGAACAGTGTCTCCTGCACTCATGGTATAGCGAGGAGGAAAACCACAAGCAGGAATTACGGGGGATTTACGAGTCCGTCTGCGCTGTAATGAGCCCGAGGTGAGGCGGGTTCCAGCCAGCGCCTGAGCTGCCCTCTCATTGATGTCTAATGCACACAAAATTGCGAATAATCTGCCGACATCCTTCCAGATGTCCCCTTGAATTTCCTGCGACTTAAGATGATTCCGAGTGCTTTGAAAGTTTTGATAACTTTTCCCGAATTCGATTGAAGCCTTACGCGTGGAGGAATGTGGCATTTTCTCAGTCATGCCATCTGACAGAAACCAAAAGAGCACGAACCTGACATTTTAATATTCCCAAATATTAGCAGAATAAAAACATTTGAGTTCTTTCTGATTATGCAGATTAACAAACCATTTCGGATTTCGTTTCAAATTCGAACAGAGGTGCGTGTGTGTGTGTGTGTGTGTGTTTTATCCTCGTCTGCATCATTCTAAACAATATCAGCCCAGACTGATTGATTCGCGGTGAAAGATTCATGAGTGGAAGTCAAATGTGCGAGGTGTGCGTACACAGAGCGGAGAATTAGCGCAGCCCCAGTCGAGGTTGATGATATTATGTCGTGGCAGGATGCCGGCTCAGTACGAGCCCGAAAAAAGAAAAAATCCCTAACCCACAGTTCACCTGAAACATAATGACAACATCCCGCTGGATGTTTTAATGCCGAATCTTCGGCTTTCTGAGGAAATCATTTCCCCGTTTCCATGGAAACCATAGTGCGAAAGGTGCCTGTTTGTGAACTCCCTGCTGGAAAGCGGTGAAGTAGACGCGTCTGCACGAGATTAACCCGAGACACCGGGAAAAAATCTGTTCTGTTTGCAAATTTTTCACCCTGCAAAAACATGCGCAAGGAAGGAAAACCGATTTTTATATAAATCTTCTGCCCAGAAATGAGCCAATGTTATTTATTTATTTGTAGTGTGTGTGTGTGTGTGTGTCTGAGTAAATGATGAACTGAGCCAGGGGCTCTCCTGCACATGTGATGTTTCATACATTATGTGTTTCACCATCAGTTACGCTGGACTGAATTGAATGAAGTCAGCACAAAAACTCGACTAGGACCATAAAGCCAGAGGAGATGTGTAGGAGATGTACAGATGTGGAGAAGTGCAGGAAATGAGGACATGTGAAGGAGATGTACAGGAGATGTGGAGAATAGCAGGAGCTGTGCAGGAGGAGTGCTGGAGATGTGGAGGAGTGTAGGAGATGTGGAGGAGATGTGGAGGAGTGCAGGAGATGTGGAGGAGTGCAAGAGATGTGGAGGAGATGGGAAGGAGTGCAGGAGATGTGGAGGAGTGCAGGAGATGTGGAGGAGTGCAGGAGATGTGGAGGAGATGTGGAGGAGTGCAGGAGATGTGGAGGAGTGCAGGAGATGTGGAGGAGTGCAGGAGATGTGGAGGAGATGGGAAGGAGTGCAGGAGATGTGGAGGAGATGGGAAGGAGTGCAGGAGATGTGGAGGAGATGTGGAGGAGTGCAGGAGATATGGAGGAGTGGAGGAGATGGGAAGGAGATGTGGAGGAGTGCAGGAGATTTGTTTGTTTCTTGTTTTGTTTGTTTTGTTTATTTGTTTGTTTTCAGTGTTAGTAGTAATAGCACCATTACCGTTATTATGATGATGATGATGATGATTTTATATTTATTGTTTTTATTTTTAATAGCAGTGGCGGCGGTTAGTAATCACCACAATAATTAATCACCATTATAAGTTATTTTTTGTATTTATTTTTTATAAATGTTTCCATTTTATTAATACTAATATTATCACTAACTATAATAACAATCTTTAGAGAAATCGGTATCATTTGTTTTTTGTATTTTTAATTATTTAAAAATAAATTATATGTATAAAAAAGAAGAAATAATAAATCACTAAATCTATTTTTATTACTCTACCTTTATGATGATGATGATGATTATTTTATTTTATATTATTATGATTGTTACCTTTTTATTGTTGTGGATTTTGTTTATTTATTATTAGTAGTAGCAGTATCATGATTAAGATGATAATAGTTGTTATTATTGTTGTTATTAGTAATAAACAAAATGAAATGTGACCTGACATTATGTTCAGGAAGCTTAAAGCCGTCCAAGACGACACTTTTCCACGTCCTGCTCCCGAACCTGAAGGCCAGCGGCGCTTATTAACACACCTACATGAGCGCTGTAGCTGAAAGTCCTGTAATCCTCCGTGCGCAGGCTTGTCCTTTAGCGCGTGGTGACGCTGCACTCGTGAGTGCCCTTGATATTCTCCGGCTGATTGCTTTCCTCACCACAGCTGCGTCTCCGCGCCGCATCGTAGGCCGCTCACACACCTCAACGACTTCCTGCTTCTGTCGCAATAACAGATTTATTATTAATAATCTTAATTATTACAGCTGGCGTTCCCAGTCCAAAGCTACACATTACACATGCTAAGTGCTTAATTTCAGAATTAATGCTTTTTTAAAAAAATAAATAAATAAAAAACACCACCACCATCTCTCAATGGATTTTTATTTATTTATTTATTTATTTATTTATTTATTTATTTATTTTTATTATTATTAAAGCCACTTCTAAGAGCACGAGAGAAAACCAGAGGAGAGGAAATTAAATTAAAGAGAAAAGAAAAGCAGAAGAAAAATTAAAATAAAAATAGAAAAAACTAAAAAAAGGAGAGGAATGAGAATAAAATATGCAATATTACATGCATGCATAATGAAATATATTGTTTACCATTTTGTTTATTTTCCTATTGCAGTTCGATGCATTTTAATTTTATTACACTAGACAAAAATTTGCATTAAAACCTTATTTAGTGTGTATTAGTTTTCTTTCATTTTGTTGATCCTTCTAATGTATATATTACAGTATATACACATGTACATTAACTACTGGCACAAAAGCAACACAACATTTTATACCTTATATTCTGTACTCTGATATTTATTGGTGATTACCACGTCCGTGTCCCTCACGCTGAGGTCTGTGCTTGGGTGTGTGTCGCATCCCTGCATGCATTTCTGCATTTATCTCTTAAGGAGCGAACGGCGTGACCCGGAGCTTAAAGCGCAGCCGCGTCAGGGGCTGCTATTCCCCTGGGGGCTCTCATCTTTTACTGTGCCATGACAGAAAATGGAGGTTGCGAGCGCAGAGTGCTGCATTAAAAACCCTTTACCCGTCGGTGATTTATAGTCGGCCGCCCCGCCAAGCCTACCGCACCGCTGCACCATCTTTCCCGCGACGAGCAGTTTGTGAGGTGCAGGAACGCCACGCGGCCAAGGTGCTTCATCAAAAAAAAAAAAAAAACACCCAGGCCACAAGATGGCCGTACATCTGGTGATTTAGCATTTCAGTGCTTTCCCTCACCTCTTCAGGTGCAACACTGTTCACAAACAAGAGGCTGAGGATGACGGAGTGCTACAAGCGCAGGATTTCCTCCTCCACCTGCTAGTCGTGTCAATGAATATTTAAATACGACAGTTATACAGAATAGGGAAAAGGGACGGCCGTCATTATGCGACTCCATCTCAAGGAGTCTCGGTGAGACGACACAGAGGAAGGCCTAATTCCCTCCAGCCTTTTGTCCTTGAGACGGGCCGAGCCTTAATAGCAATATTCATTCATTTATCCTGCAGAATTAATCTGCTCTCGCCCGCTCACGTTGCTGCATGAATGGTAATCGGACCTTTGAAAAGCCTGAGCGGGGACGCAGCCTTCAGAAGAAGAAGGGGGAAAAAAATTAGAACGTTATTTTGATATTGATGAAAGACTGTATAAAAATTGACAAGATAACCTTCAACACGGCATCAAAGAACATGTGAAGATCAGAGATGCGCTGTTTTAAATGAAGGAGATTATCTCACTGTCTCGCCCAATGCCTTCAGTTCCACAAGAACGCGAACAGGCGAGAAGATTCGAGTGAAGCTGGAACCGTTTACAAATATTCACGGATTCAGGTATCCTTTAGGGTGCACATAATTTTACCTCAAAAAAATTCCTTTATTCAGAGTTGAGTTAAGAGTCCATACTGAGGAGCTGATCCCAAAACCGCGCACGACAATTCGGCATCGGTGGCTACAGACTGTAGCGCTATTCACAGGTGACGTGCGGGGTGGAGTCGCCCGAAACCGAAGCGCGTCTCGGTTACACACAATCCTGAACTCGAACGTTGATCTTTCTTGCTCGAGTGAGGAGCCGTATTAAATCCAGCACCACTGTCTGACAGTTTCATGGAACCACGGTAATGTATATTTTAGTCTATATAAGTAGATATATTAAATGCATAAATATGACCATTAATTAACTAATAGTCTCGTCTATTTAAAGTCAAAAAGTTATTTTTTCCCCCTGAACACTGAGGACATCAGAGAAAGCAAATCTGGGACATTTTGTTTATATCGATTACTTAATATTTATGTATAAAAATCTAGCAGATGAGTGCTCAGTCAGCTTATCCTTCAAACTGTCAGCACGTTTTATTTACATGCGAGCGCATCGAAATAACAAAAACACTGCAAATGTTTTAATTCAACGACACAAGATAGCAGATAAAAACATGCTAAAATATCCCATTTATCTACGCAGTCTACGGATTGATGGAGTAAGGTATAGTCAGATGAAATAATGTAAAATGGACACTTAAATATGCTTCAGTAATCATTCCAGATTTTAAGTTATAATGTGATTCAAAAGTAAAGAGTATTAGAGTTTCTGCACACACACACACACACACTAAAGAAAAGCAGTGGTTTGGTTATTTATAGTTCCTGCACTATTCATCTGTCTCCCAAAATCAGCATCAGGAAGTGGAATTGAACCTTCCGAGAGTGATGAGAGCCTTGACAAAGTGTCACTATTCACCGCGGGACTGGCAGCCAGCCATCATGTCACGCTTCAGCTTTACTAAACACACAACCTATAGATAAACTGAGCACAGAATAACTGAACATCGGGTGTCCGCGCTGCACCGGAGAGGTCACGTGGAAAGCCGTCGACTTTCTCCAGCCGGTCGTCGCTTGGTCGGTGATGCATGATGCCACAGCCGAGTGACTGAGGGCTGCAGATATACTTAAATGTCATACGCAGCCGTCTTGGGGTTCGCTCTTCAAAAGACAGATGGGTGTCGTGTGAGACTGCAATCTGATCACAAGGGTGGAAAAGATTGATTGATTTGGACTCACATTCACAGCAATCAAACGCAGAATATGCAGCATCTTCTGCCTGCTTTTTAGAGCAACAAGCCAGCTGGATGTAATTGCTGAGCTGCTTTATTAAAGCTTATCCAAGGTTTATTGTGGTCATAATCCAGAGCAGGGTTTTAGCTCGCAGTCAGAGAGTAAACAGAGCAAATCCTTAAATGAAGTTAAAAGAGAAATGTTCAAGTCACAATCAGAAATTAGCAAAAAATAAATATAAGACTGGAGGCCTGCTGAGCTTAGTCATTTTAAATTGTGTCAAATCTGCTTTGGCTAAACGGGAAACATAAAAAGGAGCTGTTTATTTAACATGTACGGAAGGAGTCTCCAGTGCCAGCGCTTTGTAACAGTCCGAAGTAAAGCTCTGACGTTTTCAGACATGGCAGGGTCTCCAGACAGAAGAGTGTAATGCTTTGCGGTTTCTCAGTGACATGACAAGCTGCAGGGTTTGGTTTCTGATTAAACTGTTTTGTGGAAGTTCCACAACCTTACATGTAACTATAAATGGATAAAATGTACAACGACACCTGCTTAACACCCAGCACTACCCTAGCAAAGCAGAAGACAAGCAACAAATCATTCACACCCATAAATAATGACATTTACACACTGTGTGTTTTGTTCAAAGCTTTAAAAAGCACAGCTCTGGATGTAAACACTGGCAGGAGCTCATAAATAAATGATTTAAATAAATAAATAAATAAATAAAACAAAATAAAAAGCCACTCGGGTTACTGGGTGTTCAGCACAGTGTGGGGTTTAAAACGAGACAAACCAATCCGTCATACAGTACTCCGTTAACTAGCTAGTTACTAGTCCTGAACTAGTCCTGACAGCTGAGGAGCTTAAAACCGCTTAACAAACCTGTTTCACTTCCTCCTTCCTCCTTCCGCTTTACACTCCGCGCTCACATCCTGCTATCCCGTCTGCTTCGCCATGAGAAACAATTCAACCTCAATTAAGCAAAGTGATTTAATTAGCCGGACCGTTAACGACGTCCGGTAGTGCACTAGTTTGACCTGCGTAGACTAACCCATCGGACCCGTTTGACCCCGAACAGAAAATTTAAGGTGTCTTATGTACGATATTTAAAGAGGGAAAAAAAGTTTAATTACATGTAAAGTGGTCACTTATTAAGTATAACACAGTTTTACAGTTTTAGATTTACACAGTTAGGAGAAAAACAAATCGGTACAGTGTGACGTCAGCGCTCGTGTCTGTAGCTCCACCCACGGATCGACACTGGCGCTAATACATTAAGTGTTAAATGTTAAGATTATAGTGTTCATTAGTTTGATCAGTGTTTATTAGTGTTTATTAGTGTTTTTGTATGTATGCTAGCTTCAGAGTAGAGTTCACAGGACTGTTTTTCTCTGCATGTGCCCACACACATGCTGAATATGTTTATTGCTAGTGAACTGTTCTTCTTTAAATATTATACACAAATTAGTCATTTAAGCTAAAGTGACCCTGATCAGAATGAAGCTTCCTGTAGAAGAATGAACTCATTGTTCTCCGAGGTTAATGCCCACCTCTCTACCAAACACCTCCAGTGCGAAACTAAAGAAGCGAGATGTTTTCTGTATTGACTTGGTCTCAGACCTACAGCCATTTGTGCTTGGACTTGTGTCAGAAGTGGACATCGGTCACAATAAATATGATCTTCGTCCCGCCTGAGATTTTGAAAAATAATGACCATTTGGTCTGAGAAGTTTGAGAAGAAGTAACTCCTTCTTGTAGAACACCAATCTTTGGTGCAATGTACGAATGAAGCTAACTAGTTGAAGTAAATGCTTTGGATTGAATGGTTTTTGGTCTCGCTTTCATTTGGACTCGATCCTTACTTGGTTCTGACCTCCTTTACACTCGGTCTTGACTCGACCTCGCTTAGGTTTGGTCTTGGATTTGTCTTATACTTGGCAATGGCAGTCTTGACCACAGTCCAAGGTGCAAATTTATATGCTTTGCTCATTCTCTTTACTGAACTAAGACTAAACCCCCTTCATATTTATATTATCACAGATAATGTTCTGGTGATTTTAACCCAAGAATAAAAATAGATCATAATTTTTACTCCTTTGTAGTTGACTGTTTGACAAAAATTTCCTTATCCACTCTAAATAAACATGAGCATTGACTAATGTCACACACCTGCTGGTAGGAGCTTCCTCAGGCATGAGAAGTGCTTTTGTTGTTTTTGTCTTTACTGTTCCCCAAAAACATAAATGCATTCACCGCTGATTATTTGAAATATTATTTTCTGTTTCAGCTGCACAAAGTCAATATGATCCAAGTAGAGACCAGAGGGCTCTGATTCTCACACCTGGACCCTTTACTGATTCATTAGCATCATGGATAAATAATGCTGCAAGCTGGTAGCAAAATCAGGACACCATTTCTCAGATCTCAGACACACACACACACACACACACACACACACACACATATACACACACACGCACCTTTAGAACGATGAGCAGGTCAGCATAGGAAAATATCCACAATCAAAAAGCCCCATGTTTGGAAATCAGGAGCTTTTTTGTGTGTGGCTCGGTGTAAATATTCAGCAGGGAATCAGAAAAGCTTTCACTGCTTCAGATAAGACAAGACCAAACCTCGGCTCCGTTCCTCCTGCGAACAGTAGAGCTCAGCTTGTTCTACACCTTTCCAATGAATAAATGCATAACTTTCTACCCCCCAGCGTTCCGTCTACATACGTCTACACATACCAAGACTCTGCGTAAAATACAAAAAACCCTTTACCGAGTATTTTTTAAAATATATATAAACATACATTCATGAATATGCCCATGAACCTTTCTCTAACACACCTGAGAAGGGTACTAAGCTGTCTGTATTCTTGTCTGTGAGATAGCACCCTAACCTTTTGCATGTTTAACGTGTACCTAAAGGGGTAGCACCTCTTAAGGGTACCGTTTCGTTAGTACCCTTTTTTCTGAGGGCCGTTACGGTTTACACACCTGTAAGTGGCTATAAAAAGAGAGAGGAGAGTAATTAAGGACAATGAAGCTGTGAAGACTGAGATGACACGAGATCATTACGCACAGTTCTGCNTCTCTCTCTCTCTCTCTCACACACACACACACACACACACACACACACACACACACACACACACACACACACACATTCAGGTTTGTCTTGTTATACTTGTGAGGACCTAAATCCATCCCAAACCTTAAACTGAGTAACTAAAATTGAAATGTTTTTGGGCAAAGAAAATAAAAGTTTGACTTGCGGGGGACCAACCAAATGTCCCCACAAGGTCAGAACTGTCAGATACATATCCCTATCTTAAAGATATAAAAAATATCCCCACACACTCTCATGTTCTTGTGTGTCATCCCTCAGTTTTGGGGTTTTAAAGGACAGAACCCGCTCTCGTCCTGACGCAGGTGGAGGTCGAAATAAAGGGTTTGCGAGGTCACGAACATTTTTAGGCTCGGACCACTGAACGGAGCGGAGATATAAAAGCTGACTTGTTTACTGCTCTGGATGCGGCTTTGTTCAGAGACTTAGAAACAATTAACACTACATTGTCTAGAGTCTTATTTTTTTTTGAATGCACTCGAGTGTCAATAAAACACAAGATTTAAGCAGTGTGTAGGCCTTAAGACCAAGACCAGACCAAAGGCCGGATGTTACAGTCGAGCAGCGGGCATCGTGCATGGCAGTTCATTTAATCTCAAGAAATATAAAGAGTGCAAAAGTATTGAGGTGATTTCTTTTACTTAATAACTCGTTAATTCAAGATACATCATCATTTTAATCATAACTTACTATTTTGAGTTATTATTATCATCTCATGATTATATTAACATATTATTTTAAATCGACAGAATGCCATAATGGTCACGGCGGCCATTTTGACTGTTTGAATTTGACGTAACATACCTAAACACATTTAAGTGAATTACTAATCATCATGCAAATACAAATTAATTCCACTAAAGCAACATCTGACTAACTTATGATCTGCGAATAATTTTTTTTTAGCTGATATTTATCAGCTTATCCTTATTGATAGATTGCAGGGTGTTAAAGATGACGTCAAAGTAACAAGCTGTTAAGCTGCAAAACAAAGACGTAGCACATCAACATTATTTTTCATGGTTTGTGGGTCAGAGCTTCCATAATTTCTCCAAATTGTCTGGAACTGAAATACAGTTCTTACTTTACACTGTAATGCATTGCGTTTTAGTTGTCTTTTGTCAAACCTTTCTTTGTTTTCAGTTTCAACTGCCACAAGGCTCTCATTCTCAGGAGAAAGCTGGTAATGTAGCGTATGAATTTTCACTTTATCCTGGTCACTAACACTGTGGATCTGGAGTGTGTCCCGGGAACGCTGCGTGTGGAGCAGGAATACGCCCCGGATGGGATGCTCTTCCATCACAGTACTGTGTGTATGACATCATTTTGTTTTTAACATACACCATTTTAGCAGTAATGTCACTCCCAGTAATAAAGTACCATCCCTGAAAGCAAACCTCACTTCAGAATTCACAGAATAATAATAAATAAAATAAAAATAAGTTGATTAAAATGGTTTCATATATTTTGTCTGATGACAGTTGCATTATGTGAGCCACATTTATTTGTATTTATTTCTGTTTTTGTTCTGTGGAAATCTATTTCTAGAAATTGCACATATTACTGAAATAACATTGGTTTATTGGGGCATCTAGCAGATGTGTCACTGTTCCTTGGGAAAAATAAAATGAAATTAAATTAAAAAAATAAAAAATTCTCTGTATATCAGACACATCTCACACAGAGGCTTTGACAAAGCTGAGTATTTCATCTCTGTTGCAAAAATCGCTTCGTATATATATCAAATGCTATATTAGGTAATTCACATACGCGCACAATAACACACGCATTCCTACATTCCTCGCATGCTACACTTAAATTATTCCAAGAAGTGTGTGTAAAAAAGAAACCTTTCCTCTGTACGAGGAAATCAGATCTGCCAGCCTGAGCTGCATGCACATGATGCATTCCCAAAATAAATAAAAAAATGATCCGTACATAGAGACACAAAGCAGAGAATGCAATTTAAAATCGACAAAACAAAGTGCTGCCTAAATGTCGCTGACACTGCAGGCGTCGGAGGCTCTGCCGTGTGTGTTTAGACGCATGGCCTCATTGGAAGTGCATCGAACATCACACACACACACACACACACACAAAAAAGAAGCACATGGAGGAAATAAGATGTTTCTGTGTGAGCAATGGCAAGATAGAAGTGTGCGATCTGTCTCAACCTTCATTCTGAATCATTTGGGATGTGGAAAACACAACCGAGCAATCAGGCTGGAAAAGTCCCAGTAGGAACAAAAACAGTTTCCTTTGTTCCCTACGCGTGTGTTTCCTCCATGTCGCTCGGTGGACCCCCCTCCACACACACACACACACACACACACACACACACACACTCACACACACACTCCACCCCCCCTGCTTTCATTTCTCACACACTCGCAGCTTTGTTGACAATGTGGTCTGCGGTGAATATTGGGTTATAATGCTCACCCAGAGTAAGTTTTACGTTATTAAAGAGTCCATAGTAAGTATACATATAGAAATAGACGAGAGATTCTCGTTCTCTTGTATGCATAAATGAATAGAATAAATTTCACCCTGAAGCTTGTTTATTATTATTATTATTATTATTATTATTATTATTATTTGTATTTATTTTTTAAATTCTTTTTTTTCTTCTTACCGCCAGAACTGTCATGTTGGTGTGATTATATATTATTTATAAGCAGGAAATGATTAACACTGTTGTTCGGAGTTTCATCTGAGATAAATAAAATGCACAGTTCTAAGATTTGGTTTTATCCGGTATAAAGAAACACAAAGGACTGGTTAAAATACAACCTTAAATTCATCCCCACTGCACATGTGGTTTAATTTTGTGGAACCAGACGTACACTTGAGCTCTATCTCAAGCCTAACTTAACTAAAGACTACAGTAAATGTTTCAAAAGACACTGCTGACTGTCAATTTTAAACATTCATAGTGCCACGTTTTCTATTTTACTTCTGAAGGTCAAACGTGACAAGCTGCGTGTTTTTTTATGTCTTGAGAGAGAAGAAAGAGAGGCTGGTGAGGGGACGGCCGTTTACAGCTGCTATAACACGAGTGACAACCTGCTTCATGGACGTCCCACAACGTTAAATGTAACTATAACAGGATAAAAAGTATGATGTGTGGCTCTTTAATTGTTTAAAATTGAGATTGTTGCGTTTAACGACACGACACTCTCCATATTCCGTCAAGCCCTGCACCGCAATATCCTTTTATTAGGATGCCAACTAATTCAGCATGTCTGGGAGAGTTTTAATCGCACTTCCTGGTGTGGAAAAACATAAAATTACATATTTTTACATTAAAAAAAACAAAACAAACAAAACCTCAGTTTGTAAATAATGTGTATGTATGAAATTGTTGATAACGGCTGGATTTGTGTTTGACCTGTCCTGTAAGAACATTTCTCTGGAGACTGTTTAACTCTAACTCTAACATCATTTTAAGATTGTATCAGGTGTGTAAAGGTGTGAATATTTAATTAGATGAAGCCTCATTTGCCTGAATAATGAGAAACATGAGAAAAACAGTAATTTAGCTTTTGAGTTAGTGCCTCAGGTGTTTAGAGGTACGAACCGCTTGACAACATACCTGTCTCTCTCTCTCTCTCTCTCTCTCTCTCTCTCTCTCTATATATATATATATATATATATCATCCAAAGCTGTAAGTTTTCCGACATCTTCAGGACAGAGTTTTTACGCTTTGCGGTTTCTCTGTAACATGAAAAATTATGTGGTGTTTTTTATAAATCAACTACAATTGAGAGAGAGATAAACAGAGTAAATGCTGGTAAGGGAAAGACTGTTTATAGCTACTATAACGTAAGCAGAAACAGGAACTAGCTTGTTTTAGAGATGTTCCACATCATTAAATACAACTATAAACAGATAAAAATTATGATGTGTAGTTCTTTAATTAATAAAAAAAATAGTCATTGTAGTGTAAGAGGAATAAAACACTTCAGGATCCTCCAGTTGATTCACTTCCTGTAACAGCATGTCTGGGAGTGTTTTATTCCTTACAGGTAATCTTTCATCTATAAAATCTTGAGAACGCTTATAAGGTTCTACTGTACAGAACCGAAAGCATTTAAGAAGCAAAGAACTTCAAGCTAAGGCTGCTTTCCTTTACACAGATTTCATCTTAGCGACAGCGCTAACCGATTAGCCACTACAAATTGTTTACATGAACCGATTTGAGTCTGTACGCTCACTAAATCCACAAATCCATATCCACTACCATCAAATAAATAAATAAATAAATAAACAAATAAATAAATAATTGTGAATAGACACAGTCATAAATAACGAGTAGTTATTTTGTGCTCAGGTGCATTGTGCTAAATGAAACGCAGGTGTTTGGAGCGGCGCAAGTTTATGAATCCGGGACTGGAATCTAAAATAGCTTCTCAGGACAAAGTGGTTTGGAAACACGGAGGAACAAGATTAAGAAGTTGCAGAAATAGCGTGCGACTCTGTAAAACACATTTCTCAGCCGGTGTCGCCATTTTGGGATGAAATAATTAAGACATTACGAATTGCATTATTGTTGTTCTTGTTATTATGATTATAATAACGCAAAAGCAGAGACAAGACTGTGAAAATGTTCAGGATGTGTTACTCAGTGATTATGGTTTAGCCGTTATTAGCATGTTTGTTCTTACTCTCTGAGATTAGTTTTAGGAAATGAGCGTAATCGCTGACTGACGCTAGAGTCACGCTAGGCCAGAGAAGAAATGTGCTTTTTTTTTTTTTTTACTTTATGATTTTTTTTCTGGCATAGCCTCCAGCTGATGGATTTTCTCGGGATAATACAATGTTTGGACCAGTGAATGAGGGATTAAGCAGGAATGATACATTCCCATGTGCGGAATTTAATTAGAGCAGGATCTGTGTAAATGAAAGGCCCGGGTTCAGGGAGCTAAATGCAAGTATTAGTATTCTACACATGGGAATTCAATGCCAAGAGAAATAATAATAAAAAAAAAAAAAAATCCAATGCAATCACTTTTCATTTAGCTTACTACCCCGGATCTGGTGCGAGAAATATCAACAGCATGTCAATAGGCGTTAGCATCGATGACACGGAGCCACACGTCTGCGTCAGACTGTACGAGTGCTTTCATAAGGCTGGAATGAACTTTCATATACGTGTTCGATTAATAGACAAAGAGTCGCTCTCGACGAAATAACTACCTAAGTAAATTTCTTTTTGTGGCACGTTGATTAAACACCAAATCGTCATGCCATCATCATGCCTTCATTCATAACGCAACAGGACAAAACCGTCAAAATCTTTTCCACAAGATGAGGAGATGCAGGATGAAATAATACCGACACGTCAATTGTTTGTTTTTGTTTGTTTTGTTTGCTTTTAAAGATTTTTGGATGAATTGAATTTCTCAGCAGGAATATGTCTAGTCTTGTGTTTTTGTTTTGCTAGCATCTAATTGTGAAATTTCGCACCTTGTCATATATTCCTGAAGAATATGTTCACTGTGATATTTGTCAGCGTGTAATTAATAACAGCAGCTTATGGTTTCTATAGCAACAGCTCATTCACAGGGACTCGTACAGCAAATTCTCCACATACACTCCGTTGGTATGGTGAAGTTTTCTGTAAGGAGAAGTTTATCTAACATTTATGGAAGGAGTCTCCAGTTTCAGCGCTTTGTAACAGTCAGAGGTAAAGCTGTAACTTTGATCTTCAGGACAGACGAGTTTACGCTTTGCGGTTTCTTGGTAACGTGACAAGCTGTGTGAGAGAAGAAAGAGAGGCTGGTGAGGGGACGGCTGTTTACAGCTGCTATAACACGAGTGACAACTTGCTTCATGGATGTCCCACAACATGAAACGTAACTATAACAGGATAAAAAGGATGATGTGTGGCTCTTTAATTGTTTAAAATTGAAATTGTTGGCAAATTGCTGTGCTTTGAATAAACAAAACTTTAAAAATAACAAGAATATCAGATTCACAGTGAAACAAAGTGCATTAAAGAGCAACTCCGTTCACGTCCATCTGCCCTGAAACTCGACCTCCTCATCTGCAGCTCTGTGATAAAAACATCTCCTCACTGATGACTGTGTTTTTTTGAGTGAGTTTATAAGCACAGATGTCCAAATATCTCTTACAGCTCAGACACACAGCCGAGGCCTCTTTAGTGCTGCGCTGGGAATTAACTTCAGCTGCTCTTTTCTCACAACAGAACAATCATGCCAGTTCTGCACAGGATGCATACGGAGCGAGCAGGATGAGACGCCGGGTATAAAATGTCAGCAAACAACTGTGGAAGGACAAGAAAGCCGTTTTCACATCATCGGGAGAAGACAGAACTGAAATGCCTCTTGCTATTGTTCTCGCAAAAGGTCAAATCCGATCTAGTCACAGAATACTGAGGAATTCTGCACCGAACAGGGGAAATATAGCCTCGTCTGTGGGAAAAATGACGGCGGCGTAGCAACGTTAAACTGTCCTGAGATCAGGAAAAGAGCAATGTGGTGAGAAAAAGAGGCAAGAGAACGCACTAATGCAGGTGTGGAAATGTTGAGCACTTTTTTCTGTCTCATCTGGGATAAATTTCCAAATAAGTTGAAATTATATTAAATATCTAAATATCTACAGTTTTAAAAGATACTCATTTGAACCTCATAAACAGAAAATTCCCTTTTCCCAAAAAAAACCCCAAAACAATAAATCTTGCCATGATCTAAAGATGAGTAAGGAATAAAACACACTGTTACGGCACTGCGGTGCTCTAGCACACACACACACACACACACACACACACACACGTATATATATATGTATACGTGTGTGTGTGTGCATGTATATATGTATATATGTATATATATATATATATACCTTTATGGAGGCAGAGCTCGATAAAATACCTCTCCACTTACAATCATCTGACACTCCCAGGGATAATCCACAGCATGGGGATCATCAGATAAATCCCGATTACAACTTAATAACATCTAAAAGAGGATAGAATGTGAAATTAAAAGTGGGTGAAATTAATGGTGTGACATCTCTGAACCTCTGCAGTAAAGATACTGTGATGCTGGGATTACTAACAAGAAAATAAAAATAAATAAAGAGACAAAAAACAAAACAAAACAAAACAAAACAAGACCAAAAGAACCCTAGCTCACTGGATGAAAAGACTATTTATTTTTCTATTTATGTTTTTAAGCTCTGCGCCAAGCGACAGTAAAAAACCAGCGAGGAAGAAGGTCTGGTTTGGTTGTTAAAAATTAGCAGCAACTCGATTTTTTTTTGTTGGCTTTTAACCAAACAAAGCGACCACAGCCCCACCCACAGCCCCACCCACAGTCCCAGGCTACAGCTAAAATGTACGCTAGCACCCCTTTGTACGAAACATCATATTAAAGAGAGAATTTTTTTTTAAAGGACACCCAGAAATGGTTTGCAGATACAGTTTTTAATGTATCACAACAATGAGCAACAAACATACTTGATGAACTATTTCCAGAAGAAGTTGTTCAAATACCATCTACAATAAACGTCATTTCAACTATGACAACAGGTCTGTGACAAAATAAAAAAAGTTCCAAAACCATGTTATTTTACCGTAATACGGTACAGCTGAGACCTCAAACATTACAGTAACAAAAACTAATGAGACTACTCTCTATATATAAAACATCAATAACATTTTTGGTTTAGTTTATTTAAAGTTTTAGCCATAGGGGCTTCTTTTTTATTAAAACCTCAGGGTGCATTTCCTGTGTTACCCAGGCGTTGTAGAGTACATATTGTGAAGAATATGATTGCGCCGTGTGATGATCCCTTTGATATCCAGAAGAAACAATCCTAACTTCAACCTTTAGAAGGTGTCCTCTTTTGCGTCACGCTATCGATCCGTAAAAAGTTTTTTTTTTTTTTTTTCTTTTTGGCTGCTGTGCAGTTGCAACATTTATGTACAGTTATATTGTTGGACCATCCTTAAGTTTTTTTTGTGTTTATTTGCTTTACCAGTCCTTGTGTGGGAAGCATTTCTAGTCCAGGCTGAACACCGTTGGCGTGTGGTGCCAGCCGACAGCTCAGTCTCGTGATGCCGCTCCACGTTCAGGAAAAGGCTAAAGCAGGTTTGTAAAGCCTTTGGAATCAGGACAGTCGTTTAGGATTTGGACAGAGGCAGGATTGCACCTTAGGAGGCCAAGATGTCTCTTATGAAACACAATCAAAAAGTGTCTTCAGGATTAAAATAAAAATGTTAAAATACTAAAAAAAAAAAAAAAAAACTAAATAAGAACATTAAAAAGTTCACGTAAGAGAGAATTAAAAACCGTGACCTTTGTGTTTCAACTTTAAAAAAAAAAAAAAAAAAAAACCTGTACAATAACAAACAGGAAAAAAAACGAAATGTTACGTGATTTCATCGGTTGAAACGATTTTAAGCATGATTTGATTTAACCTGTCAAACAGTTGCATTACATGCTACTTGTTCATCTCAGAATAGGAATACCAAAAAAGCAATACATTTTTGCATTTCTTCATATTAATAAATTTTTTTTTTTTTTTTTTTACCATGCACAGCCAACTACGAATATGTACAACAGCTCAGCTTTCTTTGTTCACAAGCCTTTTACTTTCATACACACAGCCTTCTGTTACTTTGGAATGAATCACATTATCCTACTTACTTACTTTTTTTTTTTTTTTTTTAACGAAACGAGGAAAAGTGATTCGTAAGAAAAAAAATTAACACCCTTTCACATTCTTTAAGTTCCATAAAAAAAGGAATAGAAGGAGAAAAAGAAAAAAATGAAAAGGAAAATCCCAATAAAGAAAGAAAGCAATTTATGATTTCTGCATGGTAGGAAGCCGTGTGTGGTAAGAAGAGGATTTATGGCAAGCAAAATAACGTTAGCAGCAAAACGGTGTTATAAGATAATACTTCGTAATGCATATATGACTAAAATGTGACAGGAAATCAAAAGAAATGCTCAGTATGACAGAACAACAGAAGTGCCCAGAGTAGCATGGAA